>CM035122.1:125945580-126258080 GCA_020205555.1 Panax stipuleanatus | reverse complement strand
TAAGTAACTATCCAACAAAACTACATGATATAATTAGAATTAGAATAACATAAATTTTATTTATACAAGCTTCTTTATTTAAACCAAAAAAAAGAGAAAAGGTAAATAAGTTGGTAAATAATTTTTGTTTGGTATTGATTTATATGGGGTTTTAAGTTTATTTTGATAATCATAAGATTTTTTAAAAAAAATTAATTGCATTTATTGAATACTATAATGAACTGTATATTTTGATATTTCTTAACATACTAGAACAAGGACGCATCAAACAAATCTATATTTATCTAATTTATTTATTGATTAGGAATTATATTAATAATATGTATTTCCATTGACACAAATAATTTTTTAAGACTAAAAATGATATATAGCTAGAGACTTATAGGAAGAAAAAAAAGAATTTCTTATGTTCTTTGTTTTAATTCAACTGCTTCAAAATTTTGTATATTAAGTTGCAGCTTATTATAATGTAATTTTTAACTTATTTACTAGTTTAGTTTACACTTTTTATTCATCAAGTCGGAGAATACTATTTGACGCACCTTTATTAAAACATCTTAATTATTATTGAAATAAAGTGCTATTTTTGACCAAATAAAGTTGTAAATATTTACTTAAAATATTCAGTATTAACCTTGGAGCTTAGTTGGATAATTGTTTAAAGTTACGAGGTTGGGGTTTTGAGTTCAAATCTTGACCGAAACAAATTTTTTAGTTTTAATTTGACTTACTTTACATGTCATCATTGCCACGTAGGATAGTTAATGTCCAATTGTCACATAAAGGTTTGCTATCCAAATTTTTATATAGTAGATGATTTATTTTACATTGGCCAATAAAAAGTGGCACAATATCCAAATATGATAAAATACAATGATCATTTTTGCATTTTACTCTATATAAAAGTGTCCAAATAGACCGTCCAAACCTGAAATCCAAGTCCATAATGATCATGTATTCAAATCTAAGAAACAAAAACACAACACTGCAAATATATATATATATATATGTACATTTTCCATAAAATTATTTCAGCAAACAAATTTGACACCGTTAATTCAGAGATTCAATGGCTCAAAGAATGCGACCACAAAAATTTTTTTGCTGACCACAAGTAGGAGTTGTGACCATGAGAAATGTCTAAAATACCCTCACTTTAAATAATTTTTTGATGGCCACAACTCTTAGTAGCGGCAAGAGATTTTTTTTTTGCTGGCCATAAGAGTTGTGGTTAGAAGAAATATCTAAAATGCCCTCACCTTAATTAGATTTAAATAATTTTAATGTATAAAATATTTGTATAAATAATTTCTTAAGCTATAAAAATTAACATTGCCAACTATATATAATGTATTTATTTTTTATAAATAATTTTTCAACAAAAAAAATTTAAAATTGTTAATTATATTCAATTTATTTATCTGTATGAATAATATTTTAAGTAATAAAATTTAACATTGTTAAATTTTTATACAAATAAATATATTAAATATAGCTGCAACTAAGAGTTGCAACCAATTTCTCTTTGAACCATTGGATATCTGAATTAACGATATAAATCTGTTTGTTAGAATAATGCTCCAAACTATCGTATGTTATAATATATATATATATATATATATATATATATATATATATATATATATATATATATATATATATATATATATGGTCCGTCTCTCCAGCGAATCATAGGAAACGAACTAAAAACGAACCGGCTATAGCGACGGATTTTTCCGTCGCTATAGCATAGAAAGCCGATTTTTTATGCTATAGCGACAGAAAAAACCGTCTTTATAGCCGGTTCATTTTTAGTTCGCTCCCTATAATTCGCTGAAGAGCCTTATCCCGTATGTGTATATATATATTATATAGTGTTGATGCGTCTGTATTAAGTATTAATGGAAGACGAGGTATATGAGAGAAGACAATACGGTGATTAATAGGGCAGTATATAAGTACTGTACTATTTTTAAATCTGATAAATGATCACCAGTCCCTATGCACATTAACTGGTCCAGAATCAAGTACGAATGCAGATGCAGAAGTTATAGTAGGAGTACTCTTTTTACTAGCTAGCAGTAGTAGGTTAATGGTAAATGTGAATGAACTAAATGAAAGAATGTACAACGAGTGACGAATGATGGTAAATGAATTCAAGGCAAAAGAAAGTGAGGGAAATTGAAGGAGAAGATGACATATGCGTGCTGCGGCCTGCGAGAACAAGTAAAAAAAATTAATTGCAGCTGCTCTCTTGCATGTCAAACACGTCTAAATTCTAGTATTCCTCTTGCCAAATTCAATCCTAATACGTACTCATTCATTGTCTCTTTGTGTGTCATCGGTTGCATTTTCAGACCTAGCTTTAGCTAAATCCAAGTGTTATCTAGCTACCTGATCATCTTGCTCTAGATTACCCACACTAATTTGTGCAAATGCCAAATCTATATCCACCATCTACCTAGCTCCTCCTCCTCCTCCATCCCAAAATGACACAAGATTTAATTAATGTCTATATGCTACCTAGTACGTACTAGCCACAAGGAATTAAGCTCATCTCAATTAAGCTAGATGGAGTACAATATATATATATATATATATAAAAGTTGGTTCAGGAACGTAACAGACTTGTCCGTTAACGGAGCAGAGAACGGCTCCTATACATATATATGCATGCTACTTGGGAGTTGCAATGTTGTACTAATAGTTTCATCATCTTGAAAACTCAGAATTCATCACTAACAAACTACCACTACTACAAATTAAATCAAAGCAAGATACAAGATACAACATAAAATAAAGCCTAGAATGAAAGAACCCTAAAGCTAGATTAATCTCTCTAATTAAAATCTCAAGGTTAAATTAATTTCTCACACACCATTACTCCAACACCTCCATCTCTTCCCCCCCCCCCCCCCCCCCCCTCCATTTAATTAATTCCTTTACCCAAAATGGTAAAGATTTTTCCTTCCAGTACTACTAGAAATATTGCAAGTTTGGAACAATACACTAGTAATTCTAATTCTAATTTAATTTACTTTAGGGTTTTTTACCAATAGTGTGCTTGTTATTATGCATCCAAACCTTGAGCACATGGCGCTTTACTCCGGTTTCTCCACAGAACTGCTGCACCGCCGCCTCGTCCTGCTTCTGAATCCTCCACCCCAACCTCTCCGCCATCTCCAACATCTTATCCTTTTGTTCCTGCGTAAACTTGGTCCTAAACCGCTTCCTCGACGACGACCCGCCGCCGCCGCCCCCGCCGCTGCTGCTAGGGTTTGACATGTCCTCCATATCCTCCCTCGAATTCGAAGGCAGCGCCAGCGGCCGCTGGTGGGTCATCGGCGTCACGTGCAGATACCCCGCCGGGTGGGTCGTCGCGCGGTGGTGGTGGAAGTACGGCGTTAACGGGTGGTGCTGCTGTTGTTGCTGGTGGTGGAATATTTCCCCTTCCGACTCCTTGCGGTGGAAGTTCCGGTGGCAATTGCAGGCAGCGCATTTTAGAGCGTCCAAGGTTCCTTCCTCTCCGGCGGCCATGAATTCACCACAGCCGTCCACGGCGCTGCCGCCTATACCGACCGCGTGGTTTTTTAAGCACTCTTTGTACCTGTAGGACCCACCGCCGACTTTCCTCGCGGTCGGGGTGGAAACCCCTTCTCCTCCGGCGCCGCTGCCGACTTTTAGTCGGCCCATGGAGTCGTAATTTGGCGGCAGCTGCATCCCAATTTCCTCATCTTGATCTTCATGCTCATCAAATTCCATTACTGAATTTTTTTTCTCCCTCTCCTAGCTAATTTTAGTGGAAACAAATTTAAATAGAAGAGGTAGAAATAAAGATCTACTAGTAATTAAGCAGATCCGCCACCACCGTCAGCTAACTATACTATACACACACATATATATATATACACACCCCCATATATACGTATATATGTATTTATATATGTACTAAATAATTAGTGTTTGTATATAAAAGTTAAAAACATACAAAAAAATTATTTTGACAAGGTAAGGGGTAATGGATTTTGTTCAGAAGAGAAGAAAGAGAAGAGAAGATAAGAGACGAAGAGAGGGTGTGGACATCAATTACCCTCTTGCACTGGACAAAAATAAAAGATTAAAAATTAAAATCTTTCCATTTTTTATTTCTCTCCCCCTTTCTTTCCCTAAATTTTTCAGACACTTTGGTTCAGGTTATTTCTGGAATACATATTTACCGATTGTTGCCAGTTATATTTGTTCCCTAAATTTAGACCATCATTTTTCTACTTTATCTTTTTTAGCTAAATGGAATTTTTAATTTGTTGCTCAAAAAAAACATCAAAGTGTTTTTATAATTTTGACTGTAAAACATTTAAATTGGGAAACTTTATAAAATATTTTCTAAGACTATTTATATATCAAATGACATGTTACTTTAATATCAAAATAGGACCTTCTCAGTTCTAATTTTGAAATGGAAGGTGTGATATTTTACCCTTATCATTTATTAAAATTAAGCAGATCTCAAACTATTTATTTTACAATATTGTTATGGAAACTGATATTTTCACATGTATTTTTGATATTTTCACGTAGCCTTCCCTCACATGAAACATAAAGCAGGTCTCACCTTCATGTGAGAGAAGATCATGTAAAAATATCAAAAATTCATGTAGAAATAGTGCTCCCCTATTGTTATATGTTTTCACAGTGATTGCTGGTTTGGTACCGAGTGAATAGAATTTAATCTTATTTTGCAACATTCATTAATTATTAAGAAAAACTAAAAATTTTGATAAATACTTAGGGTGGAAGGAGACAAACATGTTTTTGGACGGTTGATATTACAGAACTAAACAATACTCATTCCATTCCTAAATAAGTGTTGTTTAAAATTTTTGTACATGGATTAAGGAAGTTATTAGTATGAGTAAAAAAATATTTTACAAGACCAAAATACCCTTATTTAATACTCTCTTTGTCCCTTAATATAAATCGTTTCAGAATTGTGCACAAGCATTAAGGAAATGATTGTATAACATTAAATATAATATCAATTATCTATATTACCCTTGTATTGAAAAAGATAGTGTTATTTATTGGACCAAAAATAGTGAGAGAACCAAAGTTATATTTATTACTTGGGGTAATATTGGAAACTAAGCATTTAATGCTTACTTGAAATTGCAAAACGTCTTATATTAAGAGACAAAAATACTTCTCTAAAACGTCTTATATCAAGGGACGGAGGGAGTAAATATTATCTCTCCCCTCTCACACTCTTCCCGACTTCCTTATCTTCCACTGTTATGAATATGTATTGGGAAGGAAATGAATAAGAAAGGCAGGTAGCCTACACCTAATCTAATGTAATGAAAAATTTAAAAAATTAATTATTGTGTGCATTAATTAAACACTTATTGAAAAACAAAGATAAGAATAAATTTGAAAGAAAAAAATATTAATTATGCTTTGGTTTCATTAACCGTCAAATATTTTGAAATAAATCAAATTGTGTTAAATGTCATTTATATAGAAATGGAGGAAGTATATTGGTATAATAATTAAATGTCATTTTATGTACTATCAAAATAATTATAAAAAATATCGCTATATATATATACATATATATATTTGTAGATATTATTTTTGGTCTAATAATATTTATGGCCTCATTTCAATTTATTTTTTGACACCTTAAATAGGGAGTGGTTAGCATGAAATTTATTTTGGAGTAAGTTGGTCAATTGACCAATAGAATACTGACACGCAGGCGAGATTATATGTGTATCAGTATTCTATTAGTCAATTGACCAACTTTTTAAAAAAATAACTTCATGTTAACCGGATCCCCTTAAATATTAGAGAACAAAAACATTTTATTCCAAATAATACCGGTGCAAATACCGGGTATAGCCGGTAAAGTATGTTCCCTAGGGTTGAAGCATCTACTGTTGGGGTATATAGTATTCCTAGCTATTCCATTTGGCTTTAAATAAATTTGTGATTCAGAATATTTGCTGTGGAGGGTAAAAGTTGAGGGACACTGAAATTACTTTTCAGCAAGCATGGGAGCGTAAATAATGTAGCGTGCTTGGTCAATGTTATGACGTAGCCCCAAAGTACCGGTGGTGTTTGGCAAGATTTCTACTTTTCCTTTTCCAGGATTCAGTTTCGAAACACATCAAATATGGGGCTGTTTGGACTTTGGAGAAAAGTTTGGTATTTTATTACTCCATTAATTTCAAAATTAAATTAAATTTTTTTTTTGATCTCCTTATATTTAGAGTGTTTGGAATCACTTATAATCAGTCAAAGTTGCTTACCATTAGAAGTAAAAAGTGTTTGATAACTTAATTTTAAAATTGTTTATAATTACTGTTTATGGAACTAATCAGAAGCTCTAATTTGGAGCTTCTGATTATTTGTTAAATTCAATAATCAAGTTTGACCAAATATATTACTAATATATCCTTATTTATTTTAGTAAATTCACCCATTATATATCTTTACAACCCTTCTTTTTTAGTAATTTATATTTGCAATAAGCGTGTTAATCAAATTTTTTATACCAAATATTTTTTTACTAGTTTAAGTGTTTTTTTTTACCAAACACAAACTACTTTCTTAAAATTAATTATAAAAAAAAACAATAATCAGAATCACTAATTACATATTTTAAGTGACCACAAATACACTCTAAAGTTGATATTGCGGTCCATTAGTGCTTCATAATATAGATAAAATACTAATTTTTGAAGATAACTTGAAGTCCTTGATATTTTTAGTGTTGTCAAATATATATATATATATATATATATATATATATTTTTGTACTAACAACAATACACACTTTAAATGATACTTATAATTGATTTGACAACATTATTTTTATTGTGATAATATTTCTCAACTTTTGAAAGGAAGTCCAAATCAAGTCATAGCATAATAGGCCCACAATGATCGTCTAAATAATATATTCTTGAGTAATCTTAATTCATCACATATTTGCATTCATGTTCCTATCTCTGACAACTTGATCAGATGATTTGACTTGAACTTTCAAGAGTTGATTTTGATACCATGTGTAAGGGGGTGTTTGATAAAAATTGAATGAATCTTAATTTGAATCTGAATGAGCTGAATAAGCTGAATCTGAATTTGAATCTAAATGAAAAAAGTTATTTGATAATTAATATGTCTGAAATATCTGAATGTCATAATTTTATTATTTTACCCTTCTGAAAAAATTCAAAGTTGTTGTAAGTTTATTTAATATTCCTTAATATAATAGTTAATATTTTTTTTAAATTTTTAATTTTTTTTACTTTATTCAACTGCTCATTCAATCATTCAGCCAAAAAATCTGACTTAGTCATTCAGCTCAATCATTTGACCGATTCAGCCATTCAGACAATTTTTTTTTCAAAAACAAACGAACTTAATGGCTGACCGATTCAGCCATTCAGATGTATTGAGTCCTAAACAAACAGCCCTAAGTCTGAATCAAATCATAATATAATATGACCTAATGCGCTTGTCTCAATAATATATTCTTGAGTTATCTTAATTTATCACAAATTCATACAAAAAATCATGACAATATATAAATAATAGCATAATGGGTGTTACATATATTTACTTTGACAACATTACTTTTGTAATGATAATATCAACAACCTAATTTTATGCTTTTAATATATCTTAATATTCCCTTCATTTTAAAATATAAAATTATTATTAATTTTTAAAAGTCAATTTAAGACACTTTTCCCAAAATTGGTATAAATTTAATGATTTTTAGTTAATATCATTGTAAGATTTATTAACTATTTTATAATTGTATATGAATCATATACATTTATAATTTTAAAATATTTTAAAATAATTTTTTAAAAATTATTAATAATTCTTGTTTGGAACTGAGGGAGTATTAGCTATATAAACTTAGATGTAGGTTTCCCCACTCTCTGTTATCTGCCGTATTCGAAAGTATTGAGTTAATAATATTATACTATTTTATTGTCTTAAAATAAAAATATCTCACTTTTTTTCAAACGAATTTAAAAATTAGCTCTCTAACTTTGAAATAAAACAAATATACTTTTAATTATAAAATTCTTCAAATGTGTTTGGGTACATTTTTTCCGTAATCCGATACCTATTTTTTTTTTCATTTTTAGAAGAGCCTGTTATATAAGTATATCGGAACGTGCTATCGCATAGAATAAAATCATCAATTAAACAATTAGATACTTACATGAATTGAGAGAAGACATCTTGTATGTATCAAACTTCCGCTGCGCGTAAGGATAAAGATCTTCAATTGCCTCTCTCAATCTTATGATGGGTGTATAGGTGTATATAAATTTTTTGAGACGGCAACTGGGACCAAACCCTAATTATTTTATTTATTAGATAGCTAAGGGTCAAAATCGTTCATCAAGATTATGAAATCCTAGGGCCCATTATGCCAACTTAATATTAGTAATAATATTTATGGGCCACACAATTAATTACCAAACCCATAAATAAAATAATAAATTAATACAATATGTAAGCCCAATAATTACATAAATAATAGAGGCCACATAAGTGAATAAAATATTCTAACATTCTCCCACTTGGCCGAAATACTATTTATATATAAAACATAATACTTACAATCAATAATTTGGCCAAGTATTAATTTAATATCTACATTCTGTTCAAATAAAAACACCAATGCGAATTAATACAATCGTTGTGTCACTATTAACACAAGATCCCCATTAGTTACACAATTAGTGCTTTTATTAGAACAAAGATTAACATTAAGCATAACAGGTATGAATAGAGTTTACATAAGTGGTAATAGATTAAACTCATTCATATGGTCCAAAATTAACATAATCGTTTCGTTTGCTCATAAATTCTCAAGTGTGCACAATAAAGAGAATAGCAAATCATAAACATAATGTGAAGTTCAAAACAACGAGCTCAAAATTGTTGTCTTACCTCAAAATAACTCATTAATTAAGACTACCAGTTAAACCCATGCCGGCATTATGCTCTAAAAAGAGCTTGGGTGGTAAGCCTTTCGTAAGTGGATCCGCTAATATATCATGCGAACTAATATACTTAATGACAACGCTTTGATCTTCAACTCTTTTCCTGATAAATAAGTACTTAGTGTCGAGGTATAGTCCAGTACCACTCAGACCGGTGCTGTTGGAAAAACTAACAGCAGAAACATTATCACAAAATACTTTCAATGGCCTTAAAATAGAATCTATAACTTTAAGTCATGAAATAAGATTCCTCAATAATACGGCGTGACAAGTAGCATGATAACAAGCCACATATTATGCCATCATCGTGGAAGTGGTAGTTAATTCCTGCTTATGAGTTCTCCACGAAATAAGGCCTCTTTAAAGCATAAAGATGTACCCTGATGTAGATTTCTTTTCGTATTTACCCTTAGCAAAATCAGAATCAGAATAACCAACAACTTCAAGATTATCTGTTTTTCTGAATGTAAGCATAAAATCCTTAATGCCCTGTAAGTAGTGTAAAACCTTTTTGGATGCTTTCGAGTGATCCAACCCTAGATTTGACTGGTAACGTTCAAACATGCCAGTTACATACGCTATATCTGGACGTGTACAAACTTGAGCGTACATAAGACTCCCAACCACAGAAGCATAGGGAATATGATTCATTTGATCACGTTCAAGTTCATTCTTAGGACATTGATATGAGCCAAATTTGTCACCCTTAACATTAGGGGCGACAGTAGGGGAGCAATTTTGCATGTTGTATTTGTTAAGAACTTTGTCAATATAAGCTCTTTGGGACAATCCTAATATCCCACGAGACCTATCTCGATGAATTTCAATACCTATAACATAAGAGGCTTCACCGAGATCCTTCATATCAAAATTTTAGAAAGGAAACATTTGGTCTCATGCAACATGTCTAAGTTATTACTTGTAAGTAGTATATCATCGACATACAAAACAAGAATAACAAATTTACTCCCACTGACCTTCAAGTATATGCATTGATCAACTATATTTTTCTTAAAATCAAAATTACTCATCACCTCGTGAAACTTAAGATACCATTGTCGAGAAGCCTATTTTAACCCATATATGGACTTCTTAAGTCTACATACCTATGTTCCTTGCCTTTAACCAAAAAACCTTCTGGTTGTGCCATATAGACATTCTTATGCAAGTTACCATTAAGGGATGCAGCTTTAACATCTATCTGATGTAACTCTAAATCATAATGAGCTACTAAAGCCATGACAATTCTAAATGAAACTTTCCTGGATACTGGAGAAAAAAAAAATTATTAAGCTTCATTGATTTCAACTCATCATTCATGGCTTTCTAGGTCTTTCGGACCTACGTAAAGGCTGCACAATTTCAAAAATATGATTTTAAATAATGTGGGGTTCATCATTAGGTGGTGGCTCAGCTATCTCAGGGGCATCATTCGCCTAATAGGAGGTTGTTGTGCCTCACCCTCTTGAATTACAGGATTAGGAACATAAAACCTGTTTTCTTCAAGATGAATTTTTTATAGGTTCACCACTCCCACTTAAATCACCATTCTCTAAAAAATTTGTATGCCTAGTCTCAACAATTCTAGTGATATGTGAGGGACAGTAAATTCGAAAAACCCTTAGATCTCTCAGGATATCCAAAGAAATGGCAACTAAAGGTTTTAGAGTCAAGTTTCTTTATTTGTGACTAGTAATTAATAAACGTAATGAAAGATTTATGTCCACCAATTTTAGAAAAAATGATCCACATATATCAGTGTGAATTACCTTAAGTAGTGCACCATTTCTAGTGGCTCCTTTCTTATTATCTTTCACAAATTTTTCTTTTATACATTCAATACAATGGTCAAGATCAGAAAATCTAGTGAATAAAGAATTCAATCCTTTATAAGACGTTACATTCTATCTTTTGAAATATGGCCTAAGCGTTGATGCCACAATTTTAAAGAATTCTCATTATCTAGTTTTTCTTTTATTTTCATTTTTAGAGGTACTTTCTATTACATTCATTGTTAATTAGGATTCAGCAAAGACATTATCCAAATTTAACTTAATAGAGGTTTCCCTCTAAAGAGCCAGAACCAATAACATGAGAGTAATGATAAATAATTATTTTATTATTCCCAAACTTAAACGAAAATCCATCAACGTCAAGTTTAGTTACAGAAATTAAATTCCGTGTCATATGGGAACATAAAGAGTATCATATAAATACAAGGTGAAACCACTCTCCAAAAACTAAAGAAAGAGTTCATACAGCTTCAACTTGTACAGACTCTCTATTGCCAATTTTAATGGTTCTTTCCCTCGTTTGGAGTGTCTTCTTTGAAAGGAATCCCTTTCTTTTCAAGCCATTCTCTGAACTTAGGGCATTTTTTTTGAAAATGTCCTTGCTTCTTACAGAAGCGACATTTAGGACCTGCCTCAGAGTTGTCACCTGAATAATTTTCTTTATTTGTTTTGGTAGAAATTGACTTATCCTTATTCTTAAAACCTTTGCCATTTTTATGAGTCTTTTTCTTATGGAATCTAGTGGTAGTCAAATGAGCAACATCAGGTTTTTCAATCTTAAGCCTTTCTTCTTCTTGGACGCACATGGCGATTAACTCACTCATCTTTTATTTTTCTTTCTGCGTGTTATAATTGATCTTAAATGGATCAAATTGTGCAGGAAGAGAAGTCATAATGAAGTGAACAAGAAAATCCTCAGAAATCGCCATGTCAATACTCTTTAATTTAAAGGCCATGTCGTTCATCATCATAATGTGCTCGCGCACTCCACTAAACCCATCATACCTGCTAGTGAGCATTTTCAAAATAAGGGTACTTGCATGAGTTTTAGAAGAACCCTTAAATTGTTCCTCGACTGAAGTTAAGTACTCTTTAGCATTCTCAGAGTTAGGAATGGCTCCTCGAATAGCTGTCGTGATAGAGTTTTTTCATAATCATAAGGGACATGCGGTTGGATCGCTCCCACTTTTCATAAGTAGCTTTTTGTTCAATTGAGCTTGTATCTGTAAGTGGAGCAGGAGGATCAACCCGTAATGCACAGTCCAAATCCATAACGCCGAGAACAATTTTCACTTGCTCTTTCCAAACAGTAAAATTAGTTCCATTCAAGGCTTCAATTCTAGAGAGATACCCAGAAATACTAGTTGGAGTCAATGCTGAAACATAATCAAGCTCATAAGCATGCTTACAAAAAACTAAAAGAAATCCACAATGTACAACAATAATTAATAATTAATCATAATAAAATCAACTGTAGGGCAAGCAGTTAGTTACATAAAATCTATTTACAACACCAAAAAAATAAATTTTAATGAGACGTTGGGCATAATTATCAATCTTTCGTTGGTCCAATTAATAATATGCTAATAACATCCCCATAAAATAATGCACAACACATTTATTCACGCATCACCGTTGGGCAGAAACGAAATAAACATGTTACGTATGCAATAAAATTCTATTTAATAAATTTCAATTCTAATTTTTCGTTGGGTAAAATTAAAATCTTTATTTATTAAATGTAACATTATGTGACTTTTCTTAATCTTTAATTGTTTCAAATAATAATCCTCCGTCGGGTTGATTATTAATTTTAACAATAAAAGAGTCACGCATACATGTAAATTATTATGATCAAACTCAATTTTCTTTAAATAACATAATAATCAAGTTTAAAAATTAACATTATTTAAAATTTACATGTAACACCTTAAAAGCCCTAATAATATATCACATCATGTTCTAATTTATTAAATTAAAATATATAATTATGAACATGAATTAATATGTATTATCAATTCACCATAATCAGGCAAAAATTAATTTAGCATAAAAGGTGTATATGATATGATATGAATATCATGATTAAATATTCATGAAACATAATCGTAATTTTCGAAACAGTGTACTGTTAATATATATTCATGAAATAAGCATGATATGGCCTGCGATTAAATATTTTCGAAACATAATCATACTGATCATATATATTCATGATGTGATATTTATGATATATTAAAAGTAAAACTGTTGCACAACTTATCATAATTAAGTATGGATAGTCAATCCCTAGCGTTTTGCCAAAATCTCATATATATATATATATATATTTTGAACAGTATTATTTTATGCAGTAGCATAACATGACTATGAATTTAATGAATACAACACATGAAGTCAAAAACAATATGTAAGAAAACTGACTTCATGATCAATATAATAAGGAATCGCTAATTACAAACGGAAACAAATATAATTAATTTATTATATACAATACCAATAAAGAGATTATGTAGAATTAAAATTATTGGCATAACAACATAATTAATTTATTCTATACAATACCGTAACCATGCTCTTGATACCAGATGTTAAATAATTATATCGGAACGTGCTATTGCATAGAATAAAATCATCAATTAAACAATTAGGTACTTACATGAATTGAGAGAAGACATCTTGTATGTATCAAGCTTCCGCTGCGCGTAAGGGTGAAGGTCTTCAATTGTCTCTCTCAATCTTATGATGGGTGTATAGGTGTGTATAAATTTCTTGAGATGGCAACTGGGACCAAACCCTAACTGTTTTATTTATTAGATAGCTAAGGGTCAAAATCGTCCATCAAGATTATGAAACCCTAGGGCCCATTATGCCAACTTAATATTAGTAATAATATTTAAGGGCCACACAATTAATTACCAAACCCATAAATAAAGTAATAAATTAATACAATATGTAAGCCCAATAATTACATAAATAGTAGAGGCCACATAAGTGAATAAAATATTCTAACAGAGCCAACATAGTCACATGATAATATCTAGCAATTTTTTTTTTTTAATTTTAAATTATTAAAATTGAAGTTTTGTTATAAATGATGACCAATTTGTGTCGATATTAAATACCGACATACGTAAAAGTACATGATAGGAGGTACTCACTCCATCCCTTTTTAAATGTTGTTTTAGAGAATTATTTTTGTCTCTTAATATTTATCGTTCGAGAATTCTAATTAAGAATTAATTGTTTAGTATCTAATATTACCCTAAGTATTAAATATAACTTTGGTTTTCTCACTATTATTTGTCCAACAAATAACACCTTCTTTTTTTAATACAAAGACAATATAGACAATTGACATTATATTTAATACTATACAATCATTTTTTAATAATTTTGCATAACTCTAAATAAAAAAAAACTCGCACATTATTATTTCATATTATCGATTTTAGTGTCACGTTAGTAGCGATCCGCATTCGATGTATAATTAATTGTCACATAATTATGTTCTTTGAAATTGTTTTTTGATATCTTTTTGTGAAAAAATTGATTGTAATACTCATACACTCAAAATTTAATTCAGACCAAAAGTGATAGTTTAGTGATGAAAATATCTTTAATTCAGACCAAAAGTGATATCTTTTTGCGAAAATCTCTTTGAAATCTTATGAATATTAATTAAAAAAAGAATTCTTTTTTTTTCTTTATAATTTTATTATAAGAATCTAAAAAGTTTTTATTCTTTTTTCTTTTTCTTTTTTTACTTTTATGATGGGGAAACATGCCTATTTCAAAATCTTAAAGATGCCAGACCGAAACCAAAAGTAAGAACAAATACTCCCTATGTTTTAAAAATAAAGAAGGGATAAATATTTTTACAAATAAAATTTGATATTTTTACAATATTCTTTTTTATTCAAATTGTGCGACTCATTTATTATTTATTTATTTATAAGAGAATAACCTTTCGAAACACTGAAATCATTATTTTTTCTTGTGTAAATATCAATTTTCAACAAAAAAATAATGTAGTTCTCTTTAACTTTTTAAGATGTCATTATGTGAACAAATTTTTATTATAATTAATTTTAGTTTTTGCAGTTCAATACATAATCATTTAAAAATTATGGCTAGTTCGTTTACTTTTAAAATAAAATAAGGGACAAGATTTATATGTCGATGAATTTGTGATGACGTTGAATTACATTTAATATGAATATCTAATTTAGAAGATAGAATAAATTAAAATAAAGTTATTTTTAATTTTTTCTTATTTCATCCATGCACATTCATCGCACAGAAAAAAAAAATTCACAATATGTAAAATAAATCGGGTAGAAGGGAAAAACTGTCGGCGATATTGTGGCAGCAACTAACTACGTGCCTCCATTTCCCAACAAATGTAGAAGATTATTTGATGCCGAGAAGTTTCCCTATTTTTCCAAGACACCTCCTTACAAATTGTCGGCCGGTAAAGACGAAAGAGGGACTAAGGTTGTGTTTGATAAATTTGGCGATTAAGATCTGAATAATTATGATGTCTTAATAAATTAGATCATCTGAATGGTTATGAGGTCTGAATCTAAAAAACTGTTTGATAACTAAAAAGTAAGTTGTCTCTTAATGACACTATTTTACTATTTTAAAGGGTAAATTTTTATTTAATAATTTTAAATATTCAATTTAATAAAAATGAGTGAATAATATTGTTGAATATATTTATATAAAAAAAAATTATCAAAAAAATTTCATTAAGAGGTACCTCTTAATTATTAAGATTTTATTTTTTGTCTTACTGATTAAGAGGCATTCAGAGGTAACAAAAAAAAATATAAACAGCATCATGCCTCTTATTCGCTAAGAGGCATGATTGCCTCCTAATGGACTGCCTCTTATTCGCTAAGAGGCATGATGCTGTTTTTTTTTTTGTTACCTCTGAATGCCTCTTAATCGGTAAGACAGAAAATGAAACCTTAATAATTAAGAGGTACCTCTTAATGAAATTTTTTTGATATAAATATATTCAACAATATTATTCACTCATTTTTATTAAATTGAATATTTAAAATTATTAAATAAAAATTTACCCTTTAAAATAGTAAAATAGTGTCATTAAGAAACAACTTACTTTTTAGTTATCAAACTGTTTTTTAGATTCAGACATCATAATCATTCAGATAATCTAATTTATTAAGACATCATAATCATTCAGATCTTAATCGCCAGATTTATCAAACACAACCTAATACTATGTTTGGTTCTTATTTCTTTAGCATGTATGGAATGAAATGAAAATGAAAATAGAATGAGAATGGAATAATCATTTAAATTTTTATGTTTGGCTTGTCTATTCATTCCTTCAGAAACAAAACCATCATTCTACTTTATATGAGTGGGATGTGAAACGATTTTTTTTTATATATTACAAACTTATAAAATGAATGAAAAATAATCTTTTAAGGTCAATAAGTATAAATTTGAAATTCTTTTACTCTATTTTTTTACTTTTATTTTTTTAATTTGTGTGAATATTATACTTTATTCATTTTTTTATTTGTTTAAGAACGAAGAGAGTATTATATAAATAAGTATAAATATATATAAGCAACCAGTGAAAACATAAATCATAATATTTTTACTGCAACTTATATCATTTCTCATATTTATTTATAATAATATTGCACAGACTGAAATAACATAACTTGTATTAATTTAGTATATGCAAGTACTTTTATATATTTAAAGAAAATTAATATTTTCATAAGAGAAATTAATATTTTAGCAAGACGCTCCTCGACCCTGTAAAATATTTTTTTTTCTTTATAAAAATAGTAATTAAATCCTTATTAAAAAAATAAAAATAGTATGTTATACTTTTTTAGTACCTTAAAAAGTTACTGTTTAATCTGTTCTTTCTTTTTGAAATTATATGATCATTAATTAACAATAAGGAGTTAATTAAACGGTAATTTACACACAAAAAACGTAAATATGAATATTTAAAGTATGTATTTACAAAAAAAAACATTAATTTTTTTACAATTTGTATTTACAAAAAATATATATATAAACATTAACCAAACACGTTTTTTATAGTATGTATTTAGTAAAAATTAATTTGTATATATATAGTAAAAATTAATTATATGAATACTAATATTCATATTCTTATTTTATAAGAAAAAATAAATACGGTAATTTACAAAAATGTTAATTTTTACTAAAAACGCTAATATTCATATTCTATTTTTTTTAATTTTTTTTACAGTATGTATATTTTTGTAAAAACATAAAAAACGTTAATTGTTTAGTATGTATTTAGTAAAAATTAAATACTAAATACAGTATTTACAGAAATTACAAAAAACGTTAATACAATATGTAATAATTTTTACAAAATTATTACTAAACGTTAATATTTACAGTATGTATTTTAGTAAAAATTATTTCTATGAATACTAATATTCATATTCTTTTTTATAAGAAAAAATACATATTTTTAACATGTGTTTTTTAAAATTTTTGTAAATACAAACATGTTTTTTTTCTAATAAAATAAAAATTAGTATGTATTTTTTTAATAAAAATAGAATATGAATATTTTTATAAAAATATTCTTTGACTCTAATTAATATTAGTCTGAAAACTATACAAAAAAAGTAGTTCAAAATAAACATAAACATAACGTTTGTGTAAGAAAAATGAAGTAGCATAAAAAAGGTAGGAAAAAAAAAAGAAATGATGATAGATAGCGAAGAGAAGAGGGGAAGGAGGTTGGCCTAGGAATCAAATAAACTCACCCCTTTAGAAAGGAATGAAAAATAACTTTCAGATTTAAAAGGGAATAACTAAAGGAATGAAATAGTTATTCTAATTGACTAACCAAACATATTTGAAGTTATTCTATAAAGAAAGTTCATTCCATTCTCAACCCATTCCATTCCATTCTCACCAACCAAACACAACATAATATTTTATTTCATTCTTATATAATTTCTAAATTTTTTCACCCCATATAATTCTAGGTAGATTATGTAATATTGCGACCGTAAAATTAAGAAATAGTTTTTTGTTATTTATATTAAATAAATGTTTTTATAATAATATCCCAACCAAGAAAAAAAATAATCTTATAATAGTGAAATAACTCTTATATGCGGACATGATAATTGAACATTAAAATTGAACATGTGTGTTTTATAATTTCACCTATTTATATTTTGACCCCTAAATTGGGAGTCAAAATACAAATAGGTGAAATTATAAAGTACTCATGTTCAATTTTGATGTCCAATTATCATGTTCGCATAAAATTTTTCATGGTGAAATTCTCAAACAAAAAGAACAAATCAATCATCTGATTGAGAAAATAACATCCCACACAAAAAGGAAAGTAAACTCCCATATGAAAAGATAAGAAAATACTGGTAAAAGAAAAAGAAAAACCTAGGAAAGAAAGAGAGTCTTCCCCAAATCAATAATGTTGGTTATTTCTTTATATATATATATATATATATATATATATATTATAAATCAAAATAGTTTACATTATTTAATGTTGTTTTTTTAATTTTCATTTCTAAATACACTAAATATGTTAAAATAGTTTTATAAAATATTTCATAAATAATTTTAATGTAATTGTATTTAGTTAGGAGATCTACCCAAACTATTTTTTATAGCTCTCACTCATTCACTCTATTATCTTTTCATTTTATTTTTTTAATTCTTTCTATATCACATCATACTATGTTTTCTTTTCATAGAGTGATATGGTGTGATGGAATACTTTTGCTAATTACCAACTAAGATAAGAATTAATGTTATCTTTTTAAAAATTATTACTAACATGACTAATAGTAATAGCACAACTTTATTAGTTATTAGTAATTTGTTAATAAATTGTTAATTATTTATTAGTTATTAATAATTCTCTAGCTTACTTGGATAAATACTTATAATACATTATCTTAATAACATTACTTATTAGATATTAATATATATTAATGGTATTAGTAAGATTAATATTCTAATACCATTAATGTTATAGTCTATATTAATGTTTAAAAAATGAATCTTATTTTATTTTATTATTTATTTTTAACAAAAATAATAATTAAAGTAATGTATGCTAATAAGAATAATTTATGATAATAACAATAATACAATAGTTATAATAAATAAATAATTTAATCTTGTGCTCGCATATTTTGTAAAAATAAGAAGTACTTTATTTATTCAATATATCTAAATGATTTTTTAGATTTCATGTTTTGCAATAAGTAACTCTAGCGAAGTTGAAGAAGTAGAATTAATAGAATAACAAATAAATAATCACATAATAGAAAAACTAAGATGACTCTTATTCACGGTCTTGACTCTTCCCCTCAGTTCCTACAGGAGAAAAGTAGACAGTGAGAAAGAAATATTGGATTTCTCTTTTCATCTTGTCAAAATTATCTTATTTTTCTTTAACATTAATGTATATTAATTACAATAAAATTGTAAGTATATTTATATTATTAATAACATTAATATATCCTAATATCTAATAAATAATATTATTAAGATAATATATTTTGTATTTAGCTTAGAAGGAAAATCATGTTAAAGAGAATTACTAATAATTAATAAGTAATTACTAACAACTTATTAATAATATTATTAATAACTAATAAGTTGTATTAATACTATTACTATTAGTAATAATTTTCTAAGAGATAACATTAATATTTTTAGCTCAATTGGTAATCAAATATTTTGTTAGTTTTGAGACTATGAATATGTTTAGCTCAAAAGTGTTAAATTGACATGTCAACGTGTTATGTGTACAAGTTAACGTCATATGACACAATAAGATTCGCAATTCAAATGGACGCAATAACCACTTTTATAGTACAAGGGTCACTATTATATTTTGCTCACGTTATATATATAAAAGCATGACCAACAATCACGCCTCGTGATCATCCAAGTTAACTCATCAATTAGAATACGTTAATTCGAAAGGAAAATATTACATTTAATACGGTAACTAATAGTGTAAGACCCCAATTTTTATGAATAAATATTTAATTTTTTTTATATATTATTTCGAAATGGTAAGGTGTTGATTTGATAAATGTGAAAAAATATAGGTGAAATGTGCAAATATTTTAAAATAAGCAAGTGGTTATAAAATATTCATTGTTGTCGGGAAATATTCGTTTGGTCGTGGAATATTCTTGTTGTCGGGGAATATTCGTACGACGGCACAGCTATTTGTGGGCCCCACAACGAAATAACTGTCGGATATAGAAATCGATAGAAATAACCTTTTTATAAAATAACGGCGTAGTTGTTACCGTTAGTACTGTTGAAATACCCGGTGGTTAAAAAATATTAATACGCAGTGTTGCACAGTAGCACACGGTATTGCACAGTATTTTGAATTATTGATTCTTACGTAAGAAGGCACTTACTCAATTATTGTTACAATAATTACTATTCAATATTTTATATTATTGATTCAATAATTGCATGATATTTTATTGATTCAATAATTGCTACGTTGATATTTTATATAAATAATTGTTACGTTGCTATTTTATATGATTGATTCAATAATTGCTACCGTTGATATTTTGTATTATTGATTCAATAATTGTCACTGCACAGTATTTCACATTATCAACTCAATAATTCATATTATTTGAATAATATTATTAGATAGCATTATTGACAATGTCTAAGAAAGTTCTGTCTAGGAGGGGTTATTTAATTGCGCGCCAGTAAGGAGAAGTCCTTATCGGAAGGCCCCCTCTTTCCTAGGAACGACCTGGTTGTCAATATTGTAGTTCTGTAATATTATTTGTGAATAATTAGTTATTGATTTATATGATAAGAAAATATTTATTTTATGGATATAAAAGAAGGAATTAGTGCTGATGTGTTTTTATCAGTATTTTGGTGTGGAAAATCATCCGTTTATAAAATTCGGATAATTTATGTTTGAATTTTGAAAAAACTTCCTTCTACAAAGTTGTAGAGAATTAAATTTCCTATAGTAAGGATATAGAATTTATATTTTTCTGACAAAAGGACTATTTATTATGAATTATTGAAGTTTCGAAAAATAATTTTTTTTAATGGGAGGTGGGCCCCACTGGTGGCTAATGGCTTTTGAGGTGGCTGAATTTTTTTTTTTTTAAAAATATTATTTTATTAAAAAGTCTACTTTGGCATCCTAAGCTTTTTCTATAAATAGGGTGCTTAGGTTAGAATTGAAAATCACACCAGAATCAGAAGTTTTCTCTCTCTATAATATCAAGCGTATTTTTGTGAGTATTTAGATACTTTGAGTGTTGCTATTCAGTGCAAGTTTTTTTCAACCTTATATCTGATATTCCAGTCAGAAGTACTATTCTTTCGAGGTAAGGGATGCTATTTTCTTTCGTAAATGATGTTATTCTTTTCAATATCATTATACCAAAATATTGTCATGGATTTTATTATGAAATTCTTACTTTTTCCGTCGGGGTTACTATTCACGTATACGGGCACTATTCACGAAAAAATTAAATTTTTTTCTAATTGTCCAAGTTGCTTGTTAAGGTTCCTATCTTTGATTGGATCCAAGTTTTTATCTTTATTCTTGAATTTTGCTCCACAAAGTATATTATTATGAAATATTCTTGAATTTGGATAAACTAAAATGCGAATCCTTAATATTTGTTCTTTATCTCACTGGATTCGTTCTTTAAAATATTTTTCATCATCCTCAGTCCTAAAAGGTGATATAACTGAATATCTTTGGCTTGTAGAGCAAAGATGAATGATTACCTGATGAATATCTATGGCCGTAGTGCAAAGATGGACAGGTGTTGAGATGAACATGACCACTGGTGATACAAATGAATATCTTTGGCCCGTAGTGCAAAGATGAATATTTGATTTGAGATGTATATTGATTGATGTTACAGGGATAAAATATTGATGATGAACTTTTAAATCATAGAAGATAGTAGACTTCATTCTCTACTTAACTCTTCTAATGAATTGTTATTTCCGCTGCGAATATTGATCTAAAACTTGTTGTCAATAATATTTTATCTGAATTGTTGAAGACTAACGATAATTTATTTTTCATTATCTTAGTCATAATATTTTTTACTGGGCTAGTTGAGCTCACCCTTTTCATCTATTGTCCTCTTCAAGAAATGAGAATGTCGCAGGAACTAGTCGGGGGACAGAGTGATGGTCCGAGTTAGAGCAGTAGTAGTCCTCACTATTTCTAATAAATAGTGTGATAATAATTGTAATGAGGACTTAGCTTGAATATTAATATTTTTTACATATTTGTATTGACACTCACAGTTGTGTGGTTGTATTTTGCACGACCGTGTGATATAAAGTTTGTATTTGAATTCTGTACCATATATTTGGCGACTCAGAATGGGTTGGGTTGACTGGACCTATTCTGGGGGCGTCACAGTTGGTATCAGAGCTTAGGGATATGATCTCTGACGGAGATCGGGGAATAGAACTAGGAGGGGAGAGACGAGTAAATCCTTCACTAGTATGTCCTACCTAAGCTTATGTGGTATTTAATTGGTCAGTCGGAGCATAGGATTAATATGTGATATGTTAATTTATTTAATTAACCCTTATTTTATGGCAGTATTTGAGAATGGCAGCTGAGAATGTTAACAACGAAGTGAATGAGACCGTGGAGACACCTTTGATCACCAACCAGGAGAACGTTCAACAGGAAGGCAATGTTCATCCTGAAAACAACACTGATCAGACGATAAACGATGAGATGTTTAGAAGTTTTTTGCAGTTCATGCAAAACCAGACGAGGGAGACTCGTGTGCAAAATACAGGTGGAGATAATAACAACTCGCGGCTTGTCACTGCCAAGCAGTTCAAAGAATTGGGACCACCAGAATTTCAGAAAAAGCCAGATCCGATCAAGGCAGAGACGTGGGTTAAGCAAATTACCAAGATATTTGATGTCTTGGGATGCACGGAGGAACAGAAGGTTCCATTTGCCACCTTTATGTTCCGTAGAAAGGCAGATTACTAGTGGAAATCTGTGAAGCGTACCCAGCCTGCCGCACTCAAGATGTCTTGGGAAGCGTTTCAAAAACTGTTCAATGACAAGTACTTTCCTGAAAGTATTCGTCATATGAAAAAGGTAGAGTTTATCAGACTAGAACAAAACAACATGACTGTGTTCCAGTACGGGGCTAAGTTCGCGGAGCTGTCCAGGTTTGCACCTCATTTGGTGGAGAACGAGGAACGTATGACGCGGATGTTTCTGAGAGGTTTGAAACCCGAAATACGTCAATACCTCATTTCTCACAAATTTTCTCTATATTCAGATGTAGTGAACAGGGCCCAGTTGTTAGAACGAGATAGTGATTATATTCAATCTAGGGACAACAACCAAGGTCGTACCGGTGGCAGCAGTCATCGGAGCAATGACAACCAGCGGGGAGGAAAGTATGACAGAAGCGGTAACCACTCCGGTGGTAATCGTGGTCATGATAGTAGAAAAAGCGAATCGGGAGGAGATTTTAAGAAAAGAAGGTATAACAATGAGAACGTGAAGACGTCAACATCAGCACCAGCATCAACTGTTTCTAGGGGAGGAGAACGACCACCAGTCGTATGCTATAAATGCGGGAAAGAGGGACACGTCAGCCCAAACTGTCCACAACAATTCAAAGCATGCTATAACTATGGAAAAGAAGGACATATAGCTCGAGATTGTCCTGCTGCGAAACCAAGTCTAGCGGGGATGGTGATTCCAAAGGCGGTTTCGGAGAAGTCAAAGTCGGTGATTCCTGGAAGAGCGTTTGTCGTGACAGCCCAAAACGCAAGGAATCCACACGAGGTGATTACGGGTAAGCTAATCATAAACTCTTGTGAAGTTTACACCTTGTTAGACACCGGTGCTACCCATTCTTTTATTTCACCTGCTTGTGCTCAACATTTGAACTTGACCACTGATAAATTAGACTTTGACTTATCTGTTGAAACTCCGTTGGGAGAAACCTTTGTTACATCCACAGTTTACAAATTTTGCTTGATTCAGATTGGTACCCTTACCTTACCTGTTGATTTTATATCTTTGAAAATATTTGCATTTGACGTGATTTTAGGAATTGACTGGTTAACCACTTACCATGCCAAAATTGATTATTTTCGTAAGGTTGTTAGTTTTCATATTCCTAATCAACCTGTTGTGCAAATCCAAACCACTAAACCACTAAAATCAGTCAATATCATTTCAAGTCACAAAGCTATTCGTTTATTGAAAAACAGATGTCAAGCTTCTCTTAGCACATGTCACTGATCTAAACTAGAATACATTAGGTTTGAATGATATTTTTGTTGTTAATGAGTTTCCTGATGTATTTCCCGAAAAACTTTCCGGTCTAACCCCAGAACGTGAAGTTGAATTCTTTATTGACCTTGAACCCGGTACAAAACCCATTTCTAAAACTCCATATCGAATGGCTCCTATTGAACTTCAGGAGTTAAAGGTCCAATTACAGGAATTGTTAGACATCAATTTTATTCGTCCTAGTACGTCTCCTTGGGGTGCTCCTGTTTTATTCGTAAAGAAGAAAGACGGGAGTATGCGACTTTGTATTAACTATCGGGAGTTAAACCATGTCACCATCAAGAATAGGTATCCGCTACCTCGTATTGATGACCTGTTCGACCAGTTGCAAGGAGCACAATTCTTTTCAAAGATCGATCTTCGTTCTGGATATCATCAGCTGAAGATTAAAACTGAGGATATTCCAAAGACTGCTTTCAGAACTCGGTACGGGCATTATGAGTTCTTAGTCATGTCTTTTGGATTGACTAATGCTCCTACTGCTTTCATGGATATGATGAACCGTATATTTAAGGAATATTTGGATCAGTTCGTTGTTGTCTTTATTGACGACATCCACATCTATTCTAAAAGCCGTGAAGATCATGAGCACCACTTGAAGCTGGTACTTCAAAAGCTTCGTAAGAACAAGCTATATGCCAAGCTGAAGAAATGCGAGTTCTGGCTTGAGGAAGTAGCATTTCTTGGGCACGTGGTATCGAAACGTGGAGTATCTGTTGACCCGACGAAGATGGAAGCAATACAAAGCTGGGAGCAACCTAAGTCGGTGACCGAAGTACGAAGCTTTCTAGGCTTAACTGGTTATTATCGGAGGTTCGTAGAGGGATTTTTTTGAATCGCTACTCCATTAACTCAGTTGACTCGAAAAGATACAAAATTCGTTTGGAGCGAGGAATGCGAGAAGAGCTTCCAAGAGCTCAAGAGAAGACTTATCTCGGCACCTGTTCTGACAATACCATCTGGTTCGAATGGATTTGTTATCTACAGCGATGCTTCGGACAAAGGGTTAGGATGTGTTCTCATGCAACATGAGAAAGTCATAGCCTATGCCTCGCGACAACTCAAAGAATATGAGAGAAATTATCCTACTCATGATCTAGAGTTGGTAGATGTCGTTTTCGCGTTGAAGATCTGGAGACACTACTTGTACGTGGAGAAAGTGGAGATTTATACGGATCATAAGAGCCTTAAATATTTCTTCACTCAAAAGGAACTCAACATGCAGCAACGACGTTAGCTTGAGCTGTTGAAAGATTACGATCATACCATCCAATACCATCCTAGAAAAGCGAACGTGGTAGCTGACACGTTGAGTAAAAGATCATATGCGGGAATGAGTGCGATGATGTCAAGTATACGCGTAGAACCAGTTTTGATTGATAAAGTTAAAGCTGCTCAAACTACGAATTCGGAGCTGATGAAGATGAAGAGGAAGGTGCAAGAAGGTGCCATTCCAGAAGCAAGAATAGATGAAGAGAAAATACTTCGAGTCAACTCCAGACTTTGTGTTCCTAACGATTCTGACTTGAAGCATAGAATCATGATGGAGGCACACAACACACCGTTTGCAATCCATCCTAGGAGTACCAAAATGTATCGTGATCTTCGACATACATTTTGGTGGAGCAATATGAAAAGAGAGATCGCGGAGTTTATTTCGAGATGTTTAATTTGTCAACGTGTAAAGGCAGAGCATCAAGTGCCGAAGGGTCCACTGCAACCACTGGAGATTTCGAAATGGAAGTGGGAACACATTACGATGGATTTCATTACGGGTCTTCCCAAGGTTTCTCAAGGCATAGATGCGATTTGGGTTATTGTTGATAGATTAACCAAGTATGCTCATTTCTTGTCGATACGAGAGACTTATTCCCTTGAACGTCTTGCTCATATGTACGTGAATGAGATTGTGAGATTGCATGGCATGCCAATATCCATAGTTTCGGATCGTGACCCCAGATTTACTTCACGATTTTGGATCAGTTTGCAGAAAGCTATGGGCACGGATTTACGATTCAGTTCGGCTTATCATCCTCAAACAGACGGACAATCATAAAGGACTATTCAAACTCTTGAAGATCTATTGAGACTCTGTATTCTAGACTTCAAATGGAGTTAGGATAAGTACTTACCATTGGTGGAATTCTCCTACAACAACAGTTATCAGGTAAGTATAGGCGTGGCTCCATTCGAAGCGTTGTATGGACGAAAGTGTCGCTCTCCAATATGCTGGAATGAGGTTGGTGAAGCAACATTGTTGGGACCGGAGTTGGTACGTATAACTACAGAAAAGATTCAAATGATCCGGCAACATATACAAACCGCACAAGATCGACAAAAGAGTTATGCCGATCTTCATCGAAAGGACGTGAAATTTAATGTTGGGAACCATGTGTTATTACGTGTTGCTCCGTGGAAGGGAGTTACGAGGTTTGGCAAAAGAGGAAAGCTCAATCCACAATTCATTGGTCCATTTGAGATCTTTGACCGAGTAGAAAATGTGGCCTATAGACTCGCTTTACCTCCAAACATGTCTCGTGTTCATAATATTTTTCACATATCCATGTTGCGTAAATATGTGAAAGATTCAAACCACATTATTGAGTTAGAACTAGACGAGATAGCCGAAGATTTAACGTATGAGGAGGTACCTGTCAAGATCATGGATAGGAAGGAGCATGTCCTACGCTCGAAAATTATACCTCAAGTTAAAGTTTTATGGAGAAACCATGAAATTGAGGAAATGACCTGGGAGTTGGAATCAGAAATGAAAATCCTCACCTTTTCATCATACTAGGTACGTTCGTCAATTTCGAGGACGAAATTTCATAAGGAGGGGAGGTTGTAAGACCCCAACTTTTATGAATAAAAATTTAATTTTCTTTATATATTATTTCGAAATGGTAAGGTGTTGATTTGATAAATGTGAAAAATTCTGGGTGAAATGTGCAAATATTTTAAAATAAGCAAGTGGTTATAAAATATTCATTGTTGTCAGGGAATATTTGTTTGGTTGTGGAATATTCTTGTTGTCGGGGAATATTCGTATAACGGCGCAACTATTTGTGGGTCCCACAACGGAATAACTGTCGGATATAGAAAGCGACAGAAATAACCTTTTTATAAAATAACGGCGTAGTTGTTACCGTTAGTACTGTTGAAATACCCGGTGATTAAAATAAAGTAATACGCGGTGTTGCACAGTAGCACATGGTATTGCACAGTATTTTGAATTATTGATTCTTACGTAAGAAGGCACTTACTCAATTATTATTACAGTAATTACTATTTAATATTTTATATTATTGATTCAATAATTGCATGATATTTTATTGATTCAATAATTGCTACGTTGATATTTTATATCAATAATTGCTACGTTGCTATTTTATATGATTGATTCAATAATTGCTACCGTTGATATTTTGTATTATTGATTCAATAGTTGTCACTGCACAGTATTTCACATTATCAACTCAATAATTCATATTATTTGAATAATATTATTAGATAGCATTATTGACAATGTCTAAGAAAATTTTGTCTAGGAGGGGTTATTTAATTGCGCGCCAGTAAGGAGAAGTCCTTATCGGAAGACCCCCTCTTTTCTAGGAACGACCTGGTTGTCAATATTGTAGTTCTGTAATATTATTTGTGAATAATTAATTATTAATTTATATGATAAGAAAATATTTATGTTGTGGATATAAAAGAAGGAATTAGTGCTGATGTATTTTTATCAGTATTTTGGTGTGAAAAATCATCCGTTTATGAAATTCGAATAATTTATGTTTGGAATTTGAAAAAACTTCCTTCTACAAAGTTGTAGAGAATTAAATTTTCTATGGAAAGGACATAGAATTTGTATTTTTATGAAAAAAGAGCTATTTATTATGAAATATTGATGTTTCAAAAAATAAATATTTTTTAATGGGAGGTGGGCCCCACTGGTGGCTGATGTCTTTTGAGGCGGCTGGAAATTTTTTTTAAAAAAATTATTTTATTAAAAAGTCTACTTTGGCATCCTAAGTTTTTCCTATAAATAGGGTGCTTAGGTTAGAATTGAAAATCACACCAGAATCAGAAGTTTTCTCTCTCTATAATATCGATCGTATTTTTGTGAATATTTAGATACTTTGAGTGTTGCTATTCAGTGCAAGTTTTCTTCAGTCTTATATCCGATATTCTAGTCAGAAGTACTATTCTTTTGAGGTAAGGGATGTTATTTTCTTTCGTAAGTGATATTATTCTTTTCAATATCATTATACCAAAATATTGTCATGAATTTTATTATGAAATTTTTACTTTTTTCGTCAGGATTACTATTCACGTATACGGCATTATTCACGAAAAAATTAAAAAAAATTTTATTTGTCCAAGTTGCTTGTTAAGGTTCCTATCTTTGATTGGATCCAAGTTTTTATCTTTATTCTTGAATTTTGCTCCACAAAGTATATTATTATGGAATATTCTTGAACTTGGATAAACTAAAATGCGAATATTTAATATTTGTTCTTTATCTCACTGGATTCGTTCTTTAAAATATTTTTCATCATCCTCATTCCTAAAAGGTGATATAACTGAATACTTTGGCCTGTAGAGCAAAGATGAATGATTACCTGATGAATATCTTTGGCCGTAGTGCAAAGATGGACAGGTGTTGAGATGAACATGACCACTGGTGATACAAATGAATATCTTTGGCCCGTAGTGCAAAGATGAATATTTGATTTGAGATGTATATTGATTGATGTTACAGGGATAAAATATTGATGATGGACTTTTAAATCATAGAAGATAGTAGACTTCATTTTCTACTTAACTCTTCTAATGAATTGTTATTTTCGCTGCGAATATTGATCTAAAATTTGTTGTCAATAATATTTTATCTAAATTGTTGAAGACTAACGATAATTTATTTTTCATTATCTTAGTCATAATATTTTTTACTAGGCTAGTTGAGCTCACCCTTTTCATCTATTATCCTCTTCAGGAAATGAGAATGTCGCAGGAACTAGTCGGGGGACAGAGTGATGGTCCGAGTTAGAGCAGTAGTAGTCCTCACTATTTTTAATAAATAGTGTGATAATAATTATAATGAGGACTTAGTTTGAATATTAATATTTTTTACATATTTGTATTGATACTCACAGTTGTGTGGTCGTATTTTGCATAACCGTGTGATATAAAATTTATATTTGAATTCTGTACCATATATTTGATGACTCAGAATATGTTGGGTTGACTGGACCTATTCTGGGAGTGTCACAAATAATTGCAATTAATTTTTCTTGAATTATAGAGGAAGAATATAGAAACTTTTTTTCTTAAAATACTAACCGTTATATACGATTCAAATTATTTTCAACATAATATATGACATTATATGTATTATGTCAGTGAAAAATAATAAATATATCAATAAAAATTATTAAATATTTATAAAAATAATGATATAAAATAGCTCGCGTCTCGAACCGGATACCAAATTATATTAAATACTATTTTTTTTTGTTATATTCGATTGAAATTTAATATTTATGGATTCTAAAATCTCATACACCCAAAATCTTAAGAATATTTTTTTTACTATTGAACCGTGAGGGAATTGGTTACATTGAATACTCTGTAGCCTGTATGTTCCGTTTCTTTTATGATATACGATTTATTTGTATTACTAAATTATAAGTACATACATACGCATACATAGAGATACATAAGACAACTGTTAAATGGAAAAAGATCTTATTTTGGGTTTTTTAGAGTTTTCAAAATATTTTCATATATTCACAAAAATTATAGCTCTCGAAAAGATACAAGAAATAGACTCAAGACTCACTCAATTTGGAGTTAATATGACTGAGTTATAAATTTTAAAATTATAGTGACGAGAATCAGGACAAGTTGCGGTTTTCAACGATTCAAATAACTTCTCTTATTTTTCAAAATTGTAGAGAACAAAAAACTGAATAAATAAGTTTTGAATTCACACAATTTCGACATCGGATGAATTAATTATAATTTTTCTAAAGGATTACAGCGCGTATATGTATTATATTCAAAAATTCAACAAATTAAATTAGAATAAGATTATGCTTATATTTATTCTCTTTAAATATAAATAGAAATAATATAGGAGTTACTAAAATTCTAATGACTTCTTTAATTTTAATGAAATTAATTATTAAATTATCTACTAAAAGAATTTAATTTTTCAAATGAAATAAGAAAGAATTTTTTTTAATAACTCATCTTTTCTAATTTAATTATATTTTTATAAATAAAATTAATTGTTAAAAAAAATCTGAGTTATTAAGGTCTAATACTTTCCCACCAAAACAAGAACTCCCTGCCCTACTCAGCACTAAGTGAGCGCAGGGTACATGCCCTGCCCCTCTCCCGTCCCGTTCGTGTCGTACAAATTATAAATTGGCATGTAATTTAGTGGAGTAACCGTTTTCTAATTACTCAAGATTCTTCTGTCATCTTTATGTCACGCTTCACTCAGTCCTCACTGTGTGTACAAGTGTGTGAGAGAGAAAGTTGAGATATTGACAAGACGAGAGAAAAACGGGAGAGAGAGGGTCAGAGCCTGACCCTGATTTCCGTTTCTATACCAAATAATGTTGCAGCCTTTTATTTTTTCACCTCTTAACACTTTCTCATCAAACAAAGCACGAACACAGTAATAGACTAATAGTAAAATAATGCTAATATCACATAATCAAGCTCACGTAAAGTTCACATAAATTTAAATGACACTTTTTGATTTATTGTTGACACGATCCACTTGAATCAACAACAAATTAAAAAATACCACCCAACTTTTATATGAACTTTATATGACCTGATTATGTGATAGTAGCATTACTCTACCATCATCCAGTCTTATGAGACTGGATGATGGTATTTCCAAATTTAAATATGATGTCTTATCTTTTATACTTGCTCATGTCCAAAATTAAAGATATAATTTGAATTTGAATTTTAAATTATAATATATTATATTTTTAATTAATGTGAATTTATTTAATTTTAGTTAATATAATTATTATAATTTTATAATATATAACACAAATTATTAATTAGAAAATTTATTTTATTCTAAATTTTTACGAGTCATACCAAATTTAAATTTTATTATACTGTCGTGTAATTTTAAAAATTAAATTGTATCTTTAATTTTAGAACAGAGAAAGTGTGTTATCAGCCGTTTTATTTTATGCATTGTTCTTAATTTAACTTTTATTCAATTATAAAGTGGTTGTAAATAAAATAAATAAAAATTAAATGATAATAATACATAGTAATAGTAGTAGAAGACTGCAGGTTGGCATTTTTGAAACAAGCTTACGACACGTGGGCGGGCTAGTTTCTAAAATAGCTTTAATTTTTTTTATTTGTACTATATTATATTAAATCTCTATTAAATGTTAAAATTTTAGAGATATTTTTGTTAATCTTATAAGCTATATATTAACTATATTTCTCAAAAATTGAAGAAATTAAACTCGTAAGTATTATTATTTTTTTTTTAAAAGTGAAAATTTTATATTGATTATTTTTGTAGAATTTAATTTTACACATACAAAGTGGTGGTGTTAAGCTGCATTGCAATAGAAAATTAGTTTTACCAAAAGAAAGGAATTAAGGAAAATAAATGAGTACTTACATCTTTTATCCATTATATATATATATATATATATATATATATATATATATATATATATATATATATATATATATATATATACATATGGGGGTCCGCATCCATGACAACCGGTTGCTTGGAAACTATTCCGACAACCGGTTGCTGGGAAACTATTCTAACAACCAAAAAAAAAAAAAAGATATGCCACTACAACTTGTAGCGGCCCTTTTTAATTGTCCCGACCGCTACAAGTTGTAACGGCATGTTAATATTAATATTAATATTTTGTAATATTAGTATTAATAATATTTATATTAATAATATTAATATTAATAATAGTAATAACTAATATGAATATTAATACTAGTATTACTATTATTCTTATTAATATAAATATTAATAATATTAATATTAATATTATTAACTAATATTTATTATTCTTAGAAATTCTTGGATTCAAATATGCTTTGCTTGCTTGTTTTCATGGTCTATCTATTCATATGAATCTTGGTCAAGTTTCAAATTGAGCTAGACAAAAATTAAAAGCTTAAATTTTAATAAAATATTAGTTAGTAATGTTAATATTAATATTATTAATATAAATATTATAAATACTAATATTACAAAATATTAATACTAATATTAACATGCCGCTACAACTTGTAGCAACATGTTCCTTTTTGATTGTCCCAACCGCTACAAGTTGTAGTAGCATGACTTTTTTGTTGTTGCTGGAATAGTTCTCCAGCAACCGGTTACTGGATTAGTTTCTCAGCAACCGGTTGCCATGGATGCGAACCATATATATATATAATATGTTTGTGTGAGTATGTTGATAAATAATATTAATTATATGTATTTTTTGTAGTGAATATGTATAAGTAGTATAAACAAACTATTAATGTATTGTTTTTTATATATTAATATATATTTATTTATGTTGATTTTTATATTTTATAATTTTAATGATGACAATATGCATAAGTATATGAGTTATTAATTGGGCCGAAATTGACTTTGTAATGGTGTGTTGAAAATAATTAATAACCTGTTTAATATTGGGTCCTTTACAATAATATACAACAATTAAAAAATAATTACACTATTAGTGCATCCACAAAATAATTACAAAAATAACGCAATAAATTCAAACCATTCAATTTCACATTAATAAGGAAACCTAAAATCAAGACTGCCATAATTAATAATTCAAATTCAAATATTTGAGATCTAACAACAAAAACAAATCTATAATTTAAAATTCAAATCAAAAGGATGAAAAATAAAAAAATTATTTTCTCGTCATCTTCCTCCCTCGTCATCTTCCTCCTCCGCAGCCGCTAATCTCCGTCGCGAATCTTAAGCTTGCTACAAACAGAATTGAATAGAACAGAACAGTACCTTGGGTGAAATCGTCCAAGAAATTAGGAGGAATGGAGAGAGAGCGACGATTGCGAGAGAATTGATCCGTCATGATTAAGTGGTGATGGTCGGAACTAACTAGTAGATTCAGAATTCAGTTGATGATATTAATCAATCCCTCCTCCCCCTTCACCGGTGAGACAGAGCGAGAGCCAACCACAAAATGGTCGATGGGATGGAGAAAGGAGGTGGATATTTGATTTTTCATAATTTCTTCTTGTTCGAAAATTTCAAGTCCAATTTCATGTCTAAAGAAAAATAAGAACACTGCATAGGAAAGAGAAAGATAAGAGATTGATGTGTAATGTAATGTTGATTACCAAACCTTCATACCAAGGTAACCAAACCTTTATACCAAGGTAAACAAACCTTCATGCCAAGGTAACCAATCTACCTCCACACCTGCATGAAGGTTTGTCTACCAACTGCATCACATTCAAAATAAATTGGTAACCTAATAAAACTGAATTGGTTACCTTAGTATGAAGGTTTGGCTACCAACTGCATAAAGGTTTGGCTACCAACTGCATCACATTCAAAATAAATTGGTAACCTAATAAAACTGAATTGGTTACCTTGGTATGAAGGTTTGGCTACCAACTACACTATGAAAAAACTGCAGGTGTGGGGGTGGATTGGTTACCTTTATATGAAGGTTTTGGTTACCTTGGTATGAAGGTTTGATTATCTTGGTATGAAGGTTTGGTTACCAACTGCATTATGAAGGTAACCTAATAAAATTGAATTGATTACCTTGGTATGAAGGTTTCGCTACCAACTGCATGAAGGTTTGGCTACCAACTGCATCACATTCAAAATAAATTGGTAACCTAATAAAATTGAATTGGTTACCTTTGTATGAAGGTTTGGTTACTAACTGTACAATGAAAAAACTGCAGGTGTGGAGGTGGATTGGTTACCTTGGTATGAAGGTTTGGTTACCTTGGTATGAAGGTTTGGTTACAAACTGCAGTATGAAAAAATTGCAGGTGTGGAGGTGGTTTGGTTACCTTGGCATGAAGGTTTGATTACCTTGGTATGAATGTTTGGTTACCTTGGTATGAAGGTTTGGTTAACTTGATATGAAGGTTTGGTTACCTTGGTATGAAGGTTTGGTTACCTTTATATAAAAATTTGGTTACCAACTGAACTTGATACTTCAACCAGTATAAGGTGAAAGCCTAATACATACTTTGAATATCTTAAAAAGTTAAAGTTCAAAAGAAGATAAATTGACAGAAATGATGATTATTAATAGCACATGAACTGCACATACATAATGCCTCCTACAGGAAGCCCACCACTACTCTGTCCAGTAACCCCACCACTTCTTTCAAATCCACCCAGTTGGTCCTTCCCAAAAACCAACTCATTCTCACCCTTCCAGTACCAAAGACCGCCATACCTTTCAAACAGTTTCTCTGATCTTTACATAATTCCAAACATAACAGTGACACTGAAAAATAGACAAAAGTAGTATTAAAAGAACTGAAAATTCAGTACGAGAAAAAGAAAAAAAAAGTGCCTCTCATTTCCAAGGCCAAGATCAAGAAGGATTTCATACCAGATTACAGTGCATTTCATGTGGAGTTGATGTAAAGGGAAATTTAGCACAGAGATGTCGTGGGTGGGGATAGTCTCTACATGCAACCTGTAATGATGAAGAAGAAGAAGAATATGAAGAACATGTGCCTAAGGAAAATATCATCCAGAAAATAAATTCGCATAAAGGAATGAAGTCGTATCAGTTTGCACAACAACTAACTTGTACATGGACAACAGAAGCTGGGCCGCGGAGAAGACGATTGAGGATAATTCAATTGCGAGAGAGAGAGAATGGCGAGAGAGAGATAGAGAATGACGAAATTAAAGGAATACTAATTACATTAATTTTGTAAATAAAAATAGAAAAATATATTAATTTTGTAATTATTTTATTGATGCACTGTTGTTGTAATTATTTCTAAAAATGTACTAGAATATGTAATTGTTCCTTTAATATATGATGATGAGCTGCATAGTTTATGTTTTGGGTTGAATTGTTATTTTTCAATATAATGGGTTGTTAATTCAGCAAGATGGATTCTGTTTCTCTAATATATATTGCCAAGTCAGTTTTTCAATTAGAGAATATTAAGGAAGTCATCTTTAAATAGAAGTCTGTTTGCCATCTTTTAAGGAATCCAACATAGCTGGAAAGTATTTTTTTAACTATATGTTTTAAATGTTGCTATATTGGCATATATAACTGCTTAGCTATGAATGCAATTTAAATTTGAACTGGAGTGTTTTAAGGAGCTAAGGAATCTGTTTCAAATTGATATTGCATTGAAACAGGCTATTTAGGTTGCATGGACTTTATCTTCTTATTTCTTTGATTTCTTTAATATAGCATATCCTTTATCATGTGTTTGTTTTATAACGATATTATAGTCGTTGGCTATAACAGGTGACTGATACTTATCTACTATTGAGTTGGTCCATGCTAACAGTGTTAATCCAGTCGTTGCTCACGTCTCTATATATATTTAATCTGCTGGGCAAAAGAAGACAAGGCTTGAAGCTGAAAAATCATCACTAAATACATTTAGAAAGCAATCCAAGTTTGATTCCAGTTTTGTATTACTCTTGAATTCTCATTTAGCTGGAAAGTCATTGTAATTTAAAATCATATCTTTTGTAAACCAAATATAAGTCTAGGTTGGCTTGGGTGGTCGTTTAATATTCAGTCTGTACAACGGAAGCATTAAGGTCTCAGAGGTGAGAGAAGTTGCAGAGGTGCAAGGGGACAGAGGTGTCTAAGTCAAAATCGATCTTTGTTGTACATGGAATTTTTCTATAATATTTGAATATTAAGTTTAATAAAAAAAGTGTCTACAATATTAGTTGTCATTGGACGTGGATTAGGCTACTAGACTAGAGGATAGGGGCTGAAACACGTAGAAATCTTGGTGTGATTTTTATTTTGTTTTCCTTCTTAATCTGCACTTTATTCTGCATATTTAGTTCTAACCCATGTTCTTGAAGATACACTAAAATCGACAGGTTTTAGCTGTTCGATTATAATTGACGAAGAACACATACTAAAACAGACAGGGATTACCTGTCCCATTATAACTGATGAAGAATATATACTAAAACAGACAGGGTTAACCTGTTCAATTATCACTTATAGCAGTAAACTTTAAAAATTGTCCACTGTTAATCACTTGTGGGTTTGTACACCTATTCACCCCCCTCTGTGTGTGCTTATTTATAAAATTACATTTACTATCAAAGCAAAGATCTACTAATATTGATCTTTGCAGGTCGTAGGGAAAGATCATATGGCACACCTCAATTTTCAAGAAGGTCAATCCACAAGTTAGCCACCTTTGTTGATAGGAAGCGAGAATTTTAACTTCTGGAAATTCAGAACGAAAATTTATCTCAAGAGAGACCCATGGGAATGGTGGTTAGTTGAAAATGGACCCGTCATTCCAAGATAAGATGATGGCAGACCCAAGACTCTCATGGAAATTGATGCAAACGAAAGATATATGTTTTCCTACAACTCAAGAGCCATAAACACCTTACTAAGCGAAATGGTCCAAGCTAAAATTGATAAAGTATCATCGTGCAAGACAGCAAAAGAAATGTGGGACACTATCTTGATGAGTCATGAAGGTACTTCCAAAGTCAAGGAGGTTAAATTGAGTACGCTAATGCAAGAATACGAGTTATTCAAATTAGAGAAATATGAAAAAATTAATGAAGCTCAAGGGAGATTTCTCACACTAATGAATTGACTAAGTATGCTTGGTCGAAAAATTAATTAAAGGAAAATAAACAGAAAGCTACTTAGACTCATGCCTAAACGAGTCGCACCAAAGGTTACAACTCTTCAAGATTCGAAAACAATCAGTACCATGGAAACTCTCACTTTATTTGTAGAGCTTGAAGAATTTGAAAATTAGCTAAGAAGGTATGATGATGAAGATGAGGCACCAATAAAGAAGACATTGACACTTCAAGCCGAGTGCAACAATGAAAGTGATCACGAAGATTGTGATAAAGAAATTGAAATGCTCTCAAGAAAACTCGAGAGGCTACTTCAAAGAAAGAAACAAAGGAAGAATAAAAAAGGTAGCGCAACTCCAATGAATAAGTCTAAAACAGAACAAGAAGAAGAAATTGGCCAAATCTGTTTCATTGGACTAGAAGACGATGATCAAGATGAGGTAACAAATTTTCATGAATCTTTTGAAATATCTATATCTGATCTTGCTTTACAAAATGAAAATCAACAGCTTAAAAAGAAGACTTCCTATTTTAATAATTGCGTAAATGAGCTAATGAATGAAGTTAAGTCGCTTATTAAAGAGAAAAAAAATGAATATCTTAAAAATAAAAATGAAGTTTTAAAAGAAAATTTGAAAATGACAGATGCATGCATAGATGCTTTTAATGATGAAAAAATGATGAATGTGCAACATGATGATAATGTAACAAATGCAGAAATAGCATCTTTAAAAAATGATCTTGCTAAATTTGTGCAAAGAGAAGAGAACCTAAATGTTATGTTAGGGGCACAAAGGTCTAGTCTGGATAAACAAGCAATTGGGTATAATCTTATTAAAAATGTGGAAAATATATATAACTAATAATAATATTAGAATGATTAATAGAAAACAATGCATAAACCACTTTATTGTTCACTGTTTGTTACTTGTAAAAAATATGGTTTTAAAAGTCATTTTGATTCTAATTGTAATAAAATTAGAATAAAATAAATTTGGGTAAAGAAATGTGATTTATATGCTACTAACCCAAAAAGACCCAAGAAGATTTGGGTAACAAGAAGGTAGAGACGATTTGTTTGTTTTGTAGATATCTCAAGGTCAAAATGGAGAGTGAAAGTCCAATAATAATCTAAAAGGGGGGTTGAATGGATTATTACTGGTTAAAAAATTATCTTAGGCCTTTTTGAATTTTTAACAAATTAATTTTATAGTGTCAGAAATTAATATGCAGAATTAAAGAAATTCAATCATAATGCACAGAGATTTATCTGGTTCACAATATACAACTTGGGTATATTGCTTCGTCCAGTCTCAAGCTCCTCTCTAGGGCTTGAGATCCTATTACTCTCAGTAATAAATGCTCCTTCACTAGGTGGAGAAACCTTTACAAAATTTTATAGATCAACTTACAACTTTTCACACACTAACTATCTTGGACAGGGAACTCCCAACTCCTTCCTCAAGCTTAGTTAAACCTTCTTTAGAGCTCAGAATTGTTCTATAACCTGGTCTTGAAACAACAATCTTTTCCTCACCTCACAAGTTCACTAGAGACCCAACTCCCAGCTGACCTCTCTAAGACTCTGGTCTTGGTCAAAGAATTTATGTCTTTCTCACAGATATATAAAATAAACTGACTCTACCCTTTTTTCTTTTCACAAAAAGATAGTTTTGAATTTGCTTCTAAAGTAATTAGATAAAGTTTAGTACAGATTTATAAAAGTTCAAATGACTTTTATAGTACATACTTCTTAGAAAAGTAGATATATATTTTATGATTAGAAGTAAAAGTTCAAGACTTTTATGTGGAATGCTTCAGATAAGCAGATATGTATTTTATGATTAAAAGATAAAAGTTTAATATTTTTATGTGGAATGCTTCAGATAAGCAGATATATATTTTATGATCAGAAGTAAAAGTTCAAGACTTTTATGTGGAATGCTTCAGATAAGCAGATAAGTAAATTAATGCAGTTTTATAAATTTTTTTTTTCAATAAAGAATATTTTTCTATGGTTTAAACAATTCTAGAAAAGATTCTTCTTTATAAAGAGTGTGTTTCTATGGTTTTGAAAAGATATAACTTTGAGTTTAGAAAACCATATAAAATCACTTATAATGTAATAAGTATTTTTGTGAATAAATAAGTTTGTGAGGAAGATACTTGTTATGAAAGTTTATCAAATATAATAGATTTATCAAATAAATAATACTTGATGAAATTTATTTCACCCACGTATAAATATTATATTATATTTGATCTATGTTATGAAAATTTGGCCACTCAGGATTTAAAGATCGTTTCAGAGAATTTCATAGAAATAACATCCGAATTATTTGATATCTAAGTACTGACCAAATTGTGTGTTTCACAATCTGATAATTATATAAATATTTTTCAATACTTATATAATGTATCAATATTAATAAAAAGTTACTTAGGATTTAAAGACCGTTTCAGGAGAGTTTCATAGAAATAACATTTGAATTATCCGGTATCTAAGTACAAACTTTTTATAATATTTAATAGATTAAATATAGATATATATAAATGTGTATAACAATTAAGTATGATAAATTTTCACCCACGTATATATATTATATTATATTTAATCTATGTTGTGAAAATTTAGCCACTCAGGATTTAAAGACCGTTTCGGAGAATTTCATAGAAATAACATCCGAATTATCCGGTATCTAAGTACTGACCAAATTGTGTATTTCACAACCTGATAATTATACAAATATTTTTCAATACTTATATAATGTATCTTATATTAATAAAAAATCACTTCGGATTTCAAAGACCGCCCGGAAGAGAAATTTCTTTCGAATTATATCGGTATCTATGTACAGACTTTTTATAATATTTGATAGATTAAATATAGATATATATATATATATATATATATATATATAAATGTGTATAATCAATTTATATTTAATATATCTATATATATAAGCAGATATGAGATAATATAAATACAGAAATTTAATGACTTATCTCAACTACTTTGACCAATTTAATCTTCTTTCATGAAATAGAACTTTGAATTAGAAGATGAAGAGAAAGCTTTTTGCAGAGAGATTATGTAGGCAAAGAGATATAGTTTTCTTTGCTTTGTGAATTGGTAAATTTAGAATGAATGAAAAGCTTCATATTTATAGGATTTTGAAGTTGAGGGTAAAATAGTAATTTTTGAAATTTGATTTTGAACTAACGGTTCGGATTGTATGAATGTAAAATGAATGATTCGGATGAAAGAGGAGCACACGGATTAGAAATTCAAAGGCCAAGTTTTGTTCAATTTCAAAGGCCTATGTATTTTTCAAATGGAAAGGCAAAATCTTCCTTTTTCAAAAACATGCAAGCTTTAAGTCTCCAGCAAGCTTTAAGTTTCACACTTGCACACACACATCTTGCATACACATTCACACACACGGCACATGCATGCTTTCATCACACACACACGTTACACACATATGCATGCATTTATATATATATATATATATATAATGTATATACTTTATATATATATATATATATTGTATAAATAATTTCTTTTTGCCCAATAAGAATTTTAAAAAAATATTTTTGGAAAAGAATAGGAATCTCCTTGCCTTAGAAAATGTTAATATTTGAATAAATTTAATTAACACTTGATAATTAATTTATCAAGATCAAGAAAAATAAATTCAATTTTAGGATGAAAAAATATTTTTGATAGGAATAAAATAGGATAATTAAAATCAATTTATATAATAATAATCCTATAGAGAGGATTCTACATATTTTATATTAATCCTATTTACTAAGCTTGTTATCATCAACATCATCAAAATAAACTGATTAGTTTGAAGACCTATCAGAGAGGAATAGTACTTTACTAAGAGAGACTACACTAATGAGCTCAACTATCAAGCTTACTACGGGTAAAAATGTTGATATATAGATAACAAAGCACAAAGGTATGATCATTTTGTTTAGTTGCTATATGTGATATTGTTATCAGCTTGCTCCAATTTTTTTTTCTTTATCTCTATTCTTGCGCTTATTTTTTTTATGATGCCAAAAGAGGAGATATAACTAAATTGATATGATTTATTTTTTGTTGATGACAAAGGGGGAGAGATATATGGGTACTGATTATGTTATAATCCACTTGTGCTTAATGATTAATATGCATGGTTTCATTTATCACTTTTTGATAATGATAAAGGGGGAGAGATATTTGGGTACTGTGATTTTTATATTATGAATAGGATTGTCTGACTTAATCATACTTGATTTGTGATGGATATGTTACTGGATATGTTGATAGTTTATATGCTCAAATTATTTATTGTTCATTGGTATGCATAAATTAAGGGGGAGCCATATAAATAGGGGGAGCATGTTAATTACAAAGTTTATTATATTGTTATCATCAAAAAGGGGGAGAATGTTGATTTTTATATTTTATAATTTTAATGATGACAATATGCATAAGTCTATGAGTTATTAATTGGACTGAAATTGACTTTGTAATGGTGTGTTGAAAATAATTAATAACCTGTTTAATATATGATGATGGGCTGCATAGTTTATGTTTTGGGTTGAATTGTTATTTTTCAATATAATGGGGTTTTAAGTGAGTAGGATGGATTCTGTTTCTCTAATATATATTGTCAAGTCAGTTTTTCAATTAGAGAATATTAAGGAAGTCATATTTAATTAGAAGTCTGTTTGCCATCTTTTAAGGAATCCAATATAGTTGGAATTTTTTTTAACTATATGTTTTAACTGTTGCTATATTGGCATATATAACTGTTTAGCTATGAATGCAATTTAAATTTGAACTGAAGTGTTTTAAGGAGCTAAGGAATCTGTTTCAAATTGATATTGCAGTGAAACAGGCTATTTAGGTTGTATGGACTTCTTATTTCTTTGATTTCTTTATTATAGCCTATCCTTTATTATGTGTTGTTTTATAAAGATATTATAGTCGTTGGCTATAACAGGTGACTGATACTTATCTACTATTGAGTTGGTCATGCTAACAGTGATCATCCAGCCGTTACTCATGTCTCTATATATATTCAATTTGCTGGGCAAAAGAAGAAAAGACTTGAAGCTGAAAAATCATCACTGAATACATTCAGAAAGCAATCCAAGTGTGATTCCAGTTTTGTATTACTCTTGAATTCTCATTTAGCTGGAAACTCTTTGTAATTCAAAATCATATCCAAAAAAAATAAAATATCCAAAAATTATATAATATAATATAATAGAAAGTAAAATAAAATTTAACATTTAAAATAAAATGATATAAAATAAACTAAGTGACATTTACTTAGTTTTTCGTTAGTAAAATAAACTAAGGAGCTGTTTGTTTAGGACTGAATACATCTGAATAGTTGAATGGCTGAATCGGTTAGCCATTAAGTGCGTTTGTTTTGGAAAAAAATCTTCTGAATAGCTGAATCAGTCAGATGATTGAGCTGAATGGCTAAGTCAGATTTTTTTGGCTGAATGATTGAATGAGCAGCTGAATAAAGTAAATTTTTTTAAAAAAATTAAAAAAATTAAAAAAAAATATTAACTATTATATTAAGTAATATTAAATAAATTTACAATAACTTTGATTTTTTTTCAGAGGGGTAAAATAATAAAATTATGTCATTCAGATGTTTCAGACATGTTAATTATCTGACAACTTTTTTCATTCAGATTCAGATTCAGTTCATTCAGATTCAGATTTATTCAATATTTATTAAACACCCCTAATTAGCATTTGCTTAGTTTGCCACAATTAAAATAAACTGAATAAGTACTATATGTATATATACATATATGCTGAACTGTACTTTAGAACTTAGAAATTCGTTTGCCAAGTAAGAGTGAATGTCGAAGGGAGTCCCTATATATATATATATATTCAAATAACAGTTCTCATAAAACTGAGTTACATTTACTTAGTTTTCCACTAGTAAAATAAACTAAGTAGTATTTGCTTAGTTTGTCACAATCTTCAATAAACTCAATAATACTCTCTGTTCAATCTTTAATACGCTCAATAGATCATTTAGTTTGACATTATATGGCCTTAATAAACTCAATAGTTATAATCAATTACGACAATACATTTTATAGTACATATATCATTCCATTAACCTACAAATATGTTGACTATCTTAGTTGAGCTGGCTAGGGGTTGTTCGACAGCAGTTGCAAGGTGCAGAAATAACTTAAGTTGGTATCAACATGGTACTATGCAACTTACCAACCATCTCATTGTGAAGAAAGCATTAACTGCCTCGGTAGTCTTCACAATCCGTCCCCACAAACGCATTTTGGGACATTAATAAGTTTCCCTTCCCTACTTAATCTTCCTACTTAAAAGAATTACAACTTTTATCATTTTAAAATAGAAAGTTCATAAATTACAATGAACTATATAGGAATGCACAAAGAAGAGCAACAAATTAACCGGTTAGTTGTATAATTTGCGATTAGAATTCTTGAAAGTTCTATAGGTTTTGAGCGGACAACGAATACTGCAACGAGTGCAACAAAAGTAAAGTGGAAAATACTCTAACCCGTCGCCACATTTTATGGGTACAAGATAACTCTTTATGCGACGCGACGACTTAGAGTATTCTCCGCCTTCCGTTCTTTGCCCTTGTTGCGGTATTAGTTGTCCGCTCAAGTCCTTTTGGAACATCCAAAAATCCTAATCTCAAGTTATAGAATTGACCGGTTAATTAGTTACTCAAATTCTCTCATTCGTATATAGTTCATTATAATTTATTTTCTTTCTGTTTTAAAAGGATAACAATTGTAATACGTTTAAGTAGGAAGATTAAGTGGATAAAGAGAACTTATAAATGTCCCAAAAAGCGGTTGCGGGGCGGATTGTGAAGAAATCCAAGGCAACTAATGCTTTCTTCACAATGAGTTAGGTGATAAGTTGCATAATACCATGCTGATGCCAAATTAAGTTGTTTCTGCACTTTGCAACTACTGTCGAACAACCATTTGTCAGCTCAAATTAGACGGTTAACATATTTGCATGTTAATGGAAGGATCATATATGTAATATACTTTGGAACCTAGAAACCTGTTTGACATTCACTCATTAGGAGTGAATATCGAATAGTTTTCAGTTTGGGACTGTTACTGGATGCTATATTTCTCACTTAGGCCGATGCCAATTCATATGGTACATTTTTTGAGGATTTTTTGACTATTATCTCTACATGTTCTTCAAGTTCATACTTAGATTACGTTATCTTAGTCTATTTCATGTACTTAGAGGCCATGGGAAGGTGCTGCCAAAATTTTCTTGAAACAGATGAAACGTGGTCAACGTGTTGGCACTAGTGAGGAGACGAATCCAGGAATGGGATAGAAGCCTTACCCCTGTCTTATAGAGTGGAGATACTAGGAAAAATATAATTCATGCATGGACCACATACATGAATATGCTTGTACTGAATGTGCCTTTTGTTCAGTTAAAGATGTCAGCCGACCGGAGTTGAATGTACCGTATGATACCCATTGATGGGAGGGGATTAGTCTCAGTTTATCGTGATGGGGTGTCTAACTTTTTGAACAAAGCAATAAAACATGATGATGATCCTAACGGAAAGATGCAATGCCCGTGTGTCAAGTGTAAAAACTTGATCTGGAAGAAAGCCGATGAGATTAAATTCAACTTATTTTCTCGTGGCTTTGTAGATGGGTACTCAGTATGGATTCATCACGGGGAATCAGCTGAGTTGAGAAAAGTGATCGACAGTACTGTAGAACAACCAATTAAACGGGATTCATATGCCAATAACTATGATGCCGTGAAGATGTTGGTCGATGCTTATGGCCCTACCAATATTGACTAGGCTGAAAATGAGCATTCTTCAAGCAGTGCTCAACAAGTGCCAAATGATACAGCTGCTGCCTTTTTTTAAGTTGCTATCTGAATTGGGGCTCACGCTGTATCCGGGAAATGTTAAGCACAACAGGCTATTTGCAATGACTAAGCTCTTACACTTCAAGAATGAGCACGACTGTAGTGAGAGAGGTTTCAATAATTTGTTTGTTCTTATTAGCGAGTTCTTACCCAAGGATCATACTCTGTCCATGAATTATTACGAAGTGAAAAAAATGGTTAAGGGGTTAAATATGGGGTATCAGAAGATCAATGTTTATGAGCAGGATTGCATGTTATACTATGGGGAGGACAGAGATAAGGGCAGTGTGATATATGCAGTTTGCCTCGGTACAATGTGATCAAACGTGGGGAGAAGGAGAAATATGTGCCCAAGAAGATCTTATGGCACTTTCATCTTGCGTTGAGGCTTCAACAGCTATTCACGTCGTCCCATACGGCTCAACATATGAATTGGCATAGAACAAGGGATGTCGTGCCTGGTCAGATGACTTACCTAACATATGGAGATGAAAGAAGAGATTTGATGAAAATTTTCCACAATTTACGGAGGAAGTCAGGAATGTGAGGCTCAACATGGCTACTGATGACTTTTGCCCTTTTAATAATTTTTGCCAGCCTTACTCTATTTGGCCAGTCATTATAGTAGCTTATAATCTTCCACCGTCAATGTGCATGAGTGATCCATATTTGTTCTTGACTTTACTCATACCGGGGGATAAAAGTCTTACAAAAGACATTATCGTATACCTCAGTTCGTTAGTCGATGAACTAAAGATGTTATGGGAGATAGGGGTCTAGACGTATGATAAATCGATCGACGAGAATTTTGTGATGAAGGTAACCTTGTTGTGGACTATCACTGACTTTCTGGCTTTTGGGATGATTAGTGGTTGGTCAACTCATGGGAAGCTGTCATGTTCAGTGTGTATGGGGGGGGGGGGGGATGTGCAAGGCAATCAGTTGCAGCAAAAATGTAGTTTCTTTGGAACACCTCGTAGATTCTTGCTTGTTGATCACAATTATAGAAAGATATCTACACAGTTCAACAGAAAGACAGAGAATAAGGGGGTTGTTGGTCGACTATCGGGCAACGAGGTCTAAGCTAGCTGAACGATCTGACATTTCCACCACCGGGGAATGAGCAAAGTAAATTGAGAGCAGTCGGGTACTTGAAGACTCATAATTGGACACACTCGCCCATATGATTTGAGTTATCGTATTGGGTCACACTTTCAGTTCGTCATTGTATATATGTCATGCATACAAAAAAGAATGTTTTCGAGAAATTGTTTTACACCATGTTAGATCCGAGTGGTAAAACCAACGACAATGACAATTCACGGAAAGATTTGGGGCACTGAACATCAGGCCAGAATTGTGGCTTTGCCCTAACAATACGAAACCTAAAGCTCTATTTTGTCTTACTAACCAACAAGTTGAAGAGGTGTGCAAGTGGGTTGAGGCTTCCAGATGTATATGCGTCTAACATATCACGATGCTGTAAGGTTGAGCAATTAAAAATTAAGGGGGTTCAAGAGTCACGATTGTCATGTATTCATGCAAAAGTTGATCCTAATTGCATTTCATGAGCTGTTACCTAGAAAAGTTATGGCTGCATTGACCAAACTTTCAAATTTCTTTCGGGATCTATGCTCAACTATAATAAAGTACAATGATATAGAGCAGATGAAGAACAATATTGTGCTTACCATTTGTAAGCTCAAAATGGTATTCCCTCTAGGATTCTTTGACTCGATGGAACATCTGCCTATTCATCTACCGTATGAACTCAAACTTAGAGGACCAGTGCAATATCGGTGGATGTATCCTTTTGAGAGGCAATATAATATACAAATTTCATTCTGCTGCTCATATTAATAACACTCATATATATATCTTTGGAACGTATTTTAGGTATATGCATCGATTAAAATAGAAAGTCAAGAAAAAAGCTCATGTAGAGGGTTTTATTGCTGAACGCTATACGGAGGAAGAGCTTGTCAACTTCTGCTCATTGTATTTTGACGATGTTGTCTCAACGAAGCACAACTGTTTAGGAATGAGGTCGTCAGTCCCCAATCTCATACTGATGATGAGTTAGCTGTATTCATATATCCGGCTAAGCCATTTGGCTATGAGACGATGACTTACTTAAGCGACAAAGATTTGAAGATTTTATCTACATACGTGCTTCTTAATATGCCCGAAGTATCATCATACATCAGGTATGAATAATTATTTTTTGCATCTAATGAAATTTATAAGTTTAGTCATCTATATATTAAGTCATTTTAATATTATTTCAGTTCATTCGAAGAGGAAGCGCATGCTTCTAACCCGACTTTAACTGCAGCAGAGTTGGAAGCATTCACTAATGCTAATTTCCAACAGTGGTTTAAGAAAAGGGTTGGAGAAGAGAACATTTCTGAGCGTTTTATAGATGTCATCCGAGTACCTTACAAAGTTGTTAGTTCTTTTCACGACCGCATCGTGAATGGGTACAGATTTAAGGTCGATGACTTAAATGAACTCACATCAGTTAATTCTGGGGGTTGTGGTGTTGGGAATCTGTTACCAAGATTCCGAGTCCAATTACTATGGACGTTTACAGGATGTGGTTGTGCTCAATTATAACGAGGGTAAAAAAGTAGTTACATTTAAGTGTCGCTGGTTTGATACCGAAAAAGGGTGTTAAAGTTGATCGTAATAGAATTTTCACAGTAGATATCAAGTCGGTACTAAAATCTGATGACGTATCTGTGTTGGCCAGTCAAGCGACTCAAGTGTATTATGCTTTTAATGTCGTAAATAGTAGAAGCCCCTAGTATATAGTAGTCACAACTAAAATACGTGCATTTGATGTTGATAATATATTTGGGATGGATGAGGCACTACAAGAAGATGTTAGCAATCCCAGGCAGGTAGTGCTAAGTGCTGAAGATGTGATGACAAATGATGTGGTTGACATAGCTAACGATGAGGATATCGAGGAAGACGTCGTCGTGCATTACTATGTAGTCATTGAGGATGATAACGACGACGATACTGATCTCGAAACTGAGGATGAGGAAGATACCTACCGAGAATGATATCGATGTTGAATTTGACGGGTTTGATGACGTACATAATCTAAAATTATTTCAAAATAGTAAATACTACAATAGTATTATATATTCATATATTTAAATAATTTAAATTCAAATTCATATACGTTAATTTGGTTATTCCAGTAGCATATTCATGGCTAGACATAGTGGTGGAGGTCACCGCGGTGGTGGGTGATCCGGATCGAGAGACGCTAGCCATGATGGAGGCTCGTCTTCAGGAGCTAGTAAGTTGTATGAACTAGGATTTAAATATATCTCAAGCTGCATTAGTTTTTGTTTATTGACTCAATTTTTTTAATTATTATAGATGCGCCTCGTCGACGACACCGAGGGACTAACCTCGGTATCTTTGGTCATCCGCCGGCAGTTCCACATGCAGTACCGGTGGATGTCGACCCTAGACAGTAAGTGTTAATCCATCGTTGCAGCAACAAATTTAAATTTATATAATATATTGCATGACATAATTAACGTAACACATATTATTTTATTTTTACTGTAGTATACTAGACCCGGTTGCTAAACACACCTTACACGCTATCTATCTGACGCACCTCCCGACCGGGTGCATGCGCTACAGCCAGTACGCGTGGTACGATGCCTCCTTTATGCAGACTGTCTTGCGGGAGTTTCACGTAAGTTAATAATTTATATTAAGGAGTTATATATTAGTATATAGTTATTGCCTAAGAAATTAATTTTTCCTAACTTTTAAACTTTTGTTATAGACTTATTATAGATATGACCCGACCATCTCTCAGACAGCTGGCGACGATGTGATTATTGCACATGTTGCTACGAATAACTTCAGCTGGATATATGAGATGCGATGGAGGGCAGCCTGAGCAGTTGCTGACCAGCCCGGGACCACCATCAGTGATCACCAACCCCGCATAGTCTCTGATTTAGCATGACAGGCTATGTGTGCGCACTGGGATGATGATAACTTCAAGAATAAGTTTGAGCAGACAAAGAAGAACCGTGGCCTGCTCCGTGTAGTACACATAATTGACTCGCAGTCTTTCTAGGGGACAAAGTCAGTAAGTGTAATTTATTTAGGTGTTTATTTATCAAATTCTCACATGAATACTTAATAACTTTTTATGAACCTCTTTATTAGGCCTTGGGGAGGACCTTGGGCCGAGTTCCGACCATGTTAGGGTTCTGGGATAGAGCCCATATGCCAAAGAAGGAGCGTGCTTTGCCTCAGACAACATTAGCTATACGGGTAAAACTAATCTAACTTTTTAGAAATCTCAATATTCACTCGTTAATAAAATGAAATAATTAACTCACGTATACAAAATAAATTACATGACCAATTTCAGAAGCTTCGGGACCAACGTATAGTTAAGGTTGAGGCTACTAGGGGGTTCTGAGCTATCATATTCCACCATCTCATACGGGCGCTGGCTTGGACGACGAGTTATTCCAGAGGCTGATAGCGGCTGTATCGGATAGGTTGCATACCAATCAGGTTTTTTTTCGTTAGTATTTTCTTAGCAGGTCTCGTCTTCACCAGCTCGCTCATGAGTTTCTAGTACGGGCCTCCGCAAAGAGTAGGGGCTTACCGCAAGAGCAGCTCGACGTATTGAGCGACGAGATGCTCCGGATGGTGGTACCATCCTAGAGCAGGCTTTTTGTCAGCCCCCGCCTACTCAGGTATTCTGCATGTTTATATTATTATCATTTAACAATATCTTTTTAATTCTCACATATATATGGACTAAGGATTTTTATTTTTAATTCTATCAACAGGGTGGTAATGGCGAGCGAACTGGCGATGGCGACTGGGGGATGACGACGCTGATAAAATGAAATAATTAACTCACGTATACAAAATAATTTATATGACTGATTTCAGAAGCTTCGGGACCAGCTTAAAGTTGAGGTTGAGGCTACTAAGGGGTTTTGAGCCATTAGATTCCACCATCCCCCTTCCCGAGATTTAATTATCTCGGGATGAGGAGCTGAGACTATAGGTCGTGTCTTAGGATCCCCTTACTATTAGTACCGGCAGGTATCAAGAGCTGGGCCTGCCGAGGATACCCGCATATACACTAGCTGGAGGTAATAATATTTTTAATGTTTCACGGAATTATTATAACTTATCACATACTATAAATTATTAGTAATGTTATATATATTTTTGCAGGCTCTAGCCAGCGCCAGCGTCCGAGAGCACCCGTTGGACCATCTTATATAAACGCAGGCTTGGACGACGAGTTATTCCAGAGGCTGATAGCGGCGGTGTCGGATATGTTCCATATCGATTCAATTTTTTTAGTTAGCATTTGGTTAGAAGATCTCGTCTTCACCAGTTCGCTCAGGAGGTTCTAGCGGGCGCCTCCGCAGAGAGTACAGGCTTACCGCAGAAGCAGTTTGATGCGTTGAGCAGCGAGATGCTCCAGATGGTGGTTACCCTCCTAGAGCAGGCTTTTCGTTAGCCCCCACCTACTCAAGTATTATGCATGTTTATGTTATTTTCATTTAACAATATCTTTTTAGTTCTCACATATATACGGACTAATGATTTTTATTTTTAATTCTATCAACAGGGTGGCGATGGCGAGCAGACTAACGATGGCGACCGGGGGGACGAAGATGCTGATTTGCATACACCAGAGCAGCATCGTCGTCCACCTCCGCCCGATGATGATTCGACTACTAGTTTATATTTCATTTATATTCATTTTATTCATTAAATTGTAAATCATTTGTACATATTGTAGTCTAGTTGCGTTTGTGCAAGTTTTGTAAATCATATTGTATATAATTTATGGAACATTAGTTTATATTTGTAATTGTTGATGAGTTAGTATCTTCATTTGTAATTGTTAGCTTAGTGATGTTGTTGATGATAAGTTAGTAAATCATTTGTAATTGTTAGCTTATATATGTAATTGTTAGCTTAGTTGTTAATGATGAGATGATACAGGTTTTTAGCGCTATATTGAATAAATGTGAATTATATTACTGTGTATCTGTATTGGGAAAACAGGTTACAGGTATAAAAATGAGCTTAAACACCTGAAAATTGTAATTTTAAAAAAATTATTTTAAAAAAGTATTATTTTCGGCGGAATAAGGTATTTTTGACGAATATTTCGTCGGATTTAGTTTTTTAAACAATTTTAAAAAATATAATATTTTTCCTCAAAAAATAACTTAGTTCTAAGGGAATTTTCCGTCAGTATTAGAAATTAAATAGTTTTTAAAAATACCAATTTTTCGTCGAAATTAGCTTTTTTCTGAGGGAACATCAGTCGGAAATAAGCCCATTCTATATTTGATGTATTAATTCCGTCGTACTATTTCCCTCAACAATAGCTTGTTTCTGACGAAAATCCGCCGGGCATAATTCAGTCGGAAACTAGAGTGTTTCGACGAAATTTTCGACGGATCTTATCTCCAATGCGTGTATATACGACATAATTTTCGACGGAATATTCTCTCGGAAATAAGCTAATTCCGACGGAATAGGCATATTTTCGAGGGAATATTCCGTCAGAAATAAGGTTTTTTCTTGTAGTGATAGTAATAGTAGTAGAAGGGAGGATGATATTTTGAAACAAGCTTACCACCCCGTTCGAGGTACGGGCTAGTTTCTAAAATAGTTTTAATTTTTTTTTATTTGTACTATATTATATTAAATCTCTATTAAATGTCAAAATTTTAGAGGTATTTTTGTTAATCATATAAGCTATATATCAACTATATTTCTCAAAAATTGAAGAAATTAAATTCGTAAGTATTAAAAAATTAAAAAGTATTGATTATTTTTGTAGAATTTCATTTTACACATACAAAGTGATGGTGCTAAGCTACATTGCAATAGAAAATTAGTTTTACCAAAAGAAATGAATTAAGGAAAATGAATGAGTACTTACATCTGTTATTCATTATATATATATATATATATATATATATATATATATTAATATAAATAACATGTTTGTGTGTGTTTGTTGATAAGTAATATTAAGTATATTTTTTGTAGTGAATATGTATAAGTAGTATAGAGAAAATTATGTGTTAGAACAATTACACGTTTTTGATGATGATGAGATGTATATTTCTAACTAGTAGCTTTTGTGAAGTCCTTAAGAGTATAATTGATGTAAGAGGAATTAAAGCAAAAGATCAAGCTTGTTAGGTTGATCTATTGAAAGAATTAAATGTATAGATGATAGGAAATGAAACGATCATAGATTTGATTGAACAATCATAAAACTGCTCTAAGCAATTGTAAATTTATTGAAGGTCGCAGAGTCAGTCAATCTAGAGTAAAGCATTCAGTTCAAGATCACAGAGTTTTCCAAAAAAAAGAAAAGCTAAATCAAGATTGCAGAGTCTGCATAAGAATCATAGTGTCTGCCAAATGATCCTAAAGTTTATTGAAAATGGTAAGGCAAGACAAAGATCGTATAGCATATCAAAGATCATAGAGCATATCAAAAATCGTAGAGCAGATCATAGATCTTGAAGAATCGTAGTGTCAGTTCAACTAGACACTCTACGATCACCATGGAAGTCTACGATCAGACAAATTGTAGAGCATGTCAAGTATTACATATTAGACTGACATTGGGAAGACTTGTAGAGTAAAGATCCTAAAATGGTTGTTGATCATCGTAAGTTTAAAATGAAGATCAGATCGAGTTTTTTCTAACAACTAGTTTGGTGATGTGACAGCATCCACGTGGTTGTTGTTGTAGTAGTCTGATGTGACGTATGAGAGTCGAAAGTAAGCTGACATTTTCACCTTGAAAGTCAATATCAAAGATTTTCTAGGATCAGAGCATTTAATGAAGCAACGATAACTTTCCAATTGGAACATCTCGAGGTCTTCTTTAAAAAGGTATGAAGATTCAATTCAAAAGTACGAATCATGAATTACAAGCTAAACCTCTGCCCAAGTCTTAAGAACTCCACTCTGTGAAAATAGAATGAGTAGTTTTTCTACTAAGTCTTTCAGAATCCGAGCTTAACGCCACTCAGTAGCACCTCAAAAAATTATTTAATCTCTTGTTATTCATTGGTCTAAGTGACCTGCAGTTCCAAGCCTAAGTGACTTGAAGAGTTTTTAGTGAACTGGTCTTAGTGACCTTTGTCTTGGTGACACCTGTCAAGTCTGAGTGACTTGAAGGAATCTTAGTGATTCATCATTGTAATAGATCTTAGTGATCGCTCTGCATCCTTAGTGTATTTCCTACTCGTGGAGTAAAATAGTGGACTAGGAGATTTTTATTCTCCGAATCACTTAAAATATTCCCCGTGTCTTTTACTTTCCTGCACTTATATTTATACATTTATCTTTTATCTGTTTATGGCTTAATTCCAAGTGAACTAAATTCAGAGATAAGATTTCATTAAATCTTTGAAAGGTTTTTCAAACTGATATTCCGTTGTGCAAAATTAAATTAACTATAATAATTTCATCTGGTAATACTTCCTTAAAAAGAAAATTTTTTAATGGATCTATTCAACCCCTTTCTAGATCTCCAAATCCCTTTGGGAAAAAACAAGTGGTATCTAAGTAGTTTCTCAGAATCTAAGCTTAAATCACTTGAGTATATCAATGACACAAAATAAAACCAGTTCTGAGCTTGGTGGTGGAAACAAACCATTTCTTTGCAATATAGATAAATTTGATAATTGGAAAGTTCGTATACAGACCTATATGAATGCTGTTAACGAAGATTTGTTCGTTACAGTTATCAGTGGTCCTTACGTCCCAACAAAGATTGCCCCAACAATAGATGATCCGAACAAAGTGGTAGTAATGCAGGAAGCAGAGTTGACGAACATGGAAAAAAGTTAGTGCAACTGGAAAAGAAGGCCAAAAAAATCTTGTTCTTGTCTCTAGAAGATGAGCTATTTGAGAACGTTGCCAACTACACAACAACTAAGGAAGTTTGGGAAGCCTTTGTTGGTTATGCACGAAGGCACAGAAGAAGTCAGGGAGAACAAGCAGCCCCTATTCACCCAACAGTATGAGATGTTCTCTCATGTACCTAGAGAGAACATAATCACTACATATGAGAGATTTAATGTGCTTCTCAATTCTCTAAGATCGTATGGGAAGGTCTACCTAAATAAGGACCTCAACATCAAGATTATGAAGGCCTTGCGTAGAAAGTGGAATGCCAAAACCACTGTTACCTGATAGTCAAATTAAGAATCTGCGCAAGACGACCGTGCAGAAGCTCTATGTTAATCTCCTTACCTACGAGCTGTAGCTAAACCAGCGAGTAGAAACAACTTTAAAAGGAAAGAAAAAAGAGAGGGGTTGCTCTCAAGGAATTAGAAGCAGCCTCTAAAGCCCTAGTTGAAACAGAATCAGATGATGATGATGAGGAAGATGATGAAGACATTACGCTGCTGGCCAGAAGATTGAGAAATTTTATGCCGAAAAGCAGAAACAACAGGCTAAGAAGGTACTCCAACAATAAAAGAAAAAATCAGTTGATATCATATCAAAGAACCGTGCTACAACTGCAATAAGTCAGGTCATTATATCGCAGAGTGTACCAAGCCCCTATGAGAAGAGTTGAAGAATGATAAGAAGTCAACTCCAAAGAAAGAGTTCAAAGGCTACAAGAAGTTTTAGAAGAAAGATAAAGGCCTTGTAGTTGAGGATCGTAGAGTGACCTAGAGAATGACTCAAGCTCTAAGTCAAGTGAAGATGAAGGACCTCATGTGGCCAACCTATAACTGATGGCCATGGAAGCAAATGTCAGTAACACCATTGATCGTCAAGAAATTGACATCAGTGACACTACAAAAAAAGGTTTAATTTCGATGGAATTATTTCTGACGGACTAAATTTCGTCAAAATAATATTAGTTTCGACGGAATATTGAGTCGAAAGTAAATCCCTCATAAATAAAATTTTTGACAAATTTTAGTTGAAAATAGTAGCCTTCCCTTGGCGCCAACTTTCCCGCCAGCGCCAACTATAATGTCGACGGAATGTGATATATTCTAGACGGAATATCCGTCAAAAATACCATATGTTCGACTTACCTATTTTCGACGGATATTCCGTCGAGAATAACTAATAAAACCTAAAAACATCAGTTCCCCAACTGCCGCTTTCATTTTCATCTTTTCTCTATTTCTCTCTCTCTCACTCAGCTCACTCGTCCGTCTCTCATCTTTCTCCTTCTCCCTCCCATCGTGCCGCCACCGTCGTCGTCGTCGTCCTCCTCATCTCTCTCAGTCTCCCTATTGTCTGTGCAAAGCTCTCAGGGAATTGTGGTGGCACCAAGCAGTGCTGTGGTGGTTGTGGTGGGTGGTGGCGACGATTACCAGCTAGTTTAAGGATTAATTAAAGGTTAGTGGGTAACTCAAGTTGATTGTATGCCAGTAATTATTAGCTAGATTGAGGTAATTTGCCAGCCCTAATTATTAGTAATTTGCTTTAATTATGTGAAATAATTTGTCGGATAATAACCATCAATAATTGGGACTGCCTTATATATATGATTTAGTTAATTGATAATTTTGGGACTGATTTTCTGTTTTAGGAGTGGATTTGGGACTGATTTTGGGAATGATTTTGGAACTGATTTTGAGACTCAATTGGGATTAATTATGTGTTAATTGATATTTTTAGAACTAATTTTGGAACTCAATTGAGACTGATTATGTGTTAATTGATCATGTTGTGACTGATTATGTGTTAATTGATAATATTGGGATGGATTATGTGTTAATTGATCATTTTGGGACTGATTTTTGAACTATCTTAGTGAAGTTGGGATTGCCTTAGTATTGTATGAATTTTTCTTGGGGAAAAAGCACCTTTACCCCATTATGGTCATCGTGTTTTAAGCAATTAGCCACTGTACTTTTAAAAAAATCCATTGGACCACTGTGCTTTTTAAAAATAAAAATTCAGGCCATTCTGTCCAATTTTGCTCATGGGCGTTAAGAAATTGGACCAATTTTCCTACGTTGCTTTTGAAAAAAAAAAATAAGTCATTTCCTACGTGGCTTAAAATTAAAATTGCCATTTGAAAGCAAGAGCATCCTTCTCACTCTTGATACACATATAGACATTATTAATAAGCAAATCTTATAAACCCTAATACAGAAATGAAATAATCAAAAGCTTCGAACCTAAGCAGTAAGAACAATGACATCACGGCTTCCTTGATCTTCTTCTCCGCAGTCTTGGACACTAGTTTGGCCTTCATCAAAACCATTCTTAATCTGGGTTTCTTTTTCTTCTTCATCAAAACCATTCTTCATCTTCATCTTCATATTCATCAAACCCAAATTGTCTAGAACACTACAATCAAACATCCTAATTCCATCTCCAGCTCAAATTTCTAAATCCCAAATAACTAAAATTTAATAGAATAACAGAATATAATCCCAATAAATCCACAAACATACGTGTATATATATATATATATATATATATATATAATGTAACCAGCAAAAGGGAGGTAAATGTGTTTTTTGCCACATTACCCTCCGCGTCCACCTCTCCATCAAGAATCCCAACAAGGTGGGTTTCAGCTACACCAACAGCTCTGCCCTCCTCAAATACAAGGCCGATCAAGTCATCAGACAGGCGCCCATTCCCGCCGGTAAGATCAAGTCCGACGGGACCACACCTCTGAATCTCACGCTGATGGTGATGGCCGATCGATTGCTCTCAGACTCCAATGTCTATTTCGATGTCATCTCCGGAATGTTGCCCCTCACCACTTACACCCGGATCAAAGGCAAAGTTCGGATCTTGAAATTGTTCAACATACACCTTGTCTCATACAACACCTGTGATTTGAATATCAATGTCAGAGGTGGAGGAAGTCGATCGAGGCTAGGGTTTTGTTGGGATCGGAGAGGAGGGAGTCGATCGAGGAGTCTTGCTTAGCAATAGGGTTTTTGATTTGGGAATTTTAAGAGGAAAAAGAAGCATGTGACTAATCTTCACTCTTGTTTTGATTTTGATTTGGTTCTGTTTTTTATTTTATTTTATTTTGTTTTTTATTTTTATGTTTAGTTATTAATAGGTGTTAATATTTTTAATAGTATGCTTTTTATATTTAAGCCTAAATTTAATAATTTTATTGTATTAATATGAATATTAATTTTTAAAATAAAAATAATAATTAAAAGAAACGAAAAGAGATAAAGGAATTTTTTTTTATAAAAAATGAATAAAAATATTAATTTTAATTTTATTATTATTTTAATTATTTTTTGCCACATAATTAATGATTTTATTTTATTATATTTTTGTGTTGCCACATAAGAAAATAATAATTTTTTGATTTTTTTCAATTCCACGTCTTAAAATATTTGACGTCCATTCTTGGACTGAATGGCCTGAATTTTCATTTTTAAAAAGCATAGTGGTCCAATTGCATATTTTTAAAATTCAATGGCCAATTGCTTAATACACGACGACCATAATGGGGTAAAGGTGTTTTTTCCCATTTTTCTTGCAATTGTTATCTGCATCTTGCATGTGTATATGGACTTCGTATATTTGCAATTTCTGATGGAATTCCTAACGGAATTTCTGTCAGAATTACTCAATTGCAAAATTTGTGAGTCCTGCATGTATTTATGTATTATTTAATTAGTTTTTCAATATTAAAATAAACTAAGTAGCATTTAGTTAGTTTTTTTGCTAAAAAAGTGGCATTTATTTAGTTTCTTACTATTAAAATAAAATAAAATGAACTAAGTAGCATTTACTTAGTTTTGGCACTATTAAATAAAATAAAATAATATAATAACATAAACTAAATTTACATAATATAATATAAGATAAGATAATATAATATAAAATTAAATAATATAAGATAATTAAGCCATAATGAAATAAAATAAAATAAAATAAAATTAATAAAATTAAATAAAATAAAATAAATTAAAAAATTTAAAAATAATATAATATAAAATAAAATCAAACATTTAAAATCAAATCAAATCTAATAAAATAAAATAAAGTAACATAAAATAAAATAATTTAATTAAAATAAATTAATGAAAATAAATTATAATAAAATAAATAATATAATTTAATACAAATTAAGTTATAGAAAATAAAATAAAACTAAATGAAATAAATTAAATCATAAAATCAAATCTAATAAAATAAAATAAAATCACATAAAATAAAATATAGCTAACTAAATTAACATAAAATAATTAAAATAAACTAAGTAGCATTTGCTTAGTTTTTCATAATTAAAACAAACAGAATATGTACTATATATATATAGGGGAATGATCCATAACAAACGTTAGCTATGAGCACTATCCCAACTAACCCATCTTCTGCCGTCCAATAAAAGATCTAATGGCTGGATTGGGGCCGACTGCTACTCCCTCTAGCGGCCAGTTAAAACGCGGTGGGTTTGACTGGCCGCTAGATGGAGTAGCAGTCAACATAAAAGAATTAGGCTTAATTAGGGACTTAAAAATAATTATAATTTAAATTAAAAAAATATTGCTAATTAATACTCCATTCCCTAATTTATTGGTTCACAAATATAAAGAATTATAAAACGAGTAGTAGACTAATATAAGGAATAGTACTTGATTAGGTAATTTGGGAGTAGTAGTTGAATACGTAATTTGTTTGAGTAGGAATATAATATAAACTCAATCACTATTTCCTATTTATAATTAATAATTATAATTAATAATCACTATAGGAATATTCGACATTCACTCCTAATGAGTGAATGTCAAACAGGTTTCTAAGTTCCAACGTATAGTAAATATACCATTCCATTAACCTGCAAATAAGTTGACCGCCTTAGTTGAGCTGGCAAGGGGTTGTTCGACAGTAGTCGTAAGGTGCAGGAGCAACATAAGTTGACATCAACATGGTATTATGCAACTTCTCACCCAACTCATTGTGAAGAAAGCATTAACTACCTTGGCTTTCTTCATAATTCGTCCCCACAACCGCTTTTGGGGCATTTATAAGTTCTCCTTAATCTTCCTACTTAAAAGTATTACAACTTTTATCCTTTTAAAGCAGAAAGCTCATAAATTATAATGAACTATATATGAATGAGCAAAGAAGAACAACTAATTAACCGGTTAATTGTAGAACTTGTGATTAGAATTCTTTGGATTTCCAGAGGTCTTGAGCGGGCAACGAATACCGCAATGAGTGCAACAAAAGTAAGGTGGAAAATACTCTAACCCATCACCACACTTTATGGGTTCAGGTCAAATCTTTATGCGACACGACGACTTAGAGCATCCTCCATCTTCCTTTCTTTGCCCTCGTTGCGGTATTCGCTGCCGGCTTAAGACCTCTGGCACATCCAAGAATCATAATCGCAAGTTCTATAATTGATCGGTTAATTAGTTTCCCATCATTGGTCATTCGTATATAGTTTAGTACTATTATTTATGAGCTTTATGTTTTTACATGATAAAAGCTATAATACTTGTAAGGTGGAAGATGAAGTAGAGCGGGGATAACTTATATGTATCCCAAAATACGGTTGCATGGCAGAATTGTGAAGAAAGCCAAGACATCTAATGCTTTCTTCACAATGAGTTGGGTGATAAGTTTCATAATACCATGCTGATGCCAACTTATGTTACTCCTGCCCCTTGCAACTGCTGTCGAACAACCCCTTGCTAGCTTAACTAAGGCGGTCAACATATTTGCAGGTTAATGGAATGATATATTTACTATACGTTGGAACTTAGAAACCTGTTTGACATTCACTCATTAGGAGTGAATGTCGAATATTCCCTGGTTTGGGACTGTTATTGGATGTTATGTCTCTCACTTAGGCCGGTGCCAATTCACAGGGTACGTGTTTTTGTTTTGAGGATTTTTTGGCTGTTATCTTTACATGTTCTTCGAGTGTATACTTAGATTAAGTTATCTTAGTCTCTTTCGTGTACTTGGAAACCATGGTGAGATGCTGCTGAAATATTTTTGAAATAGAAGAAACGTGCTCAATGTGTTGGCACTAATGAGGACACGTATCCAGGAAAGGGATAGAAGCCTTAACCCTGTAGAGTGGAGATACAAGGAAAATATAATTCATGCATGGACCACATACGTGAATATCCCTGTTCTGAATGTATCTTTTGTTCAGTTAAATATGTCAGCCGACCAGAGTGTGATGTACCGTAGGATACCCATTGATGGGAGGTGATTAGTCTTAGCTTATCGTGACGGGGTGTGTAACTTTTTAAACGAAGCAATAGAAGATGTTGATGATCCAAATAGAAAGATGAGATGCCCGTGTGTCCAGTGTAAAAATTCGATCTGGAAGAAAGCCGACGATATTAAATTCGACTTTTTTGCCCGTGGGTTTGTGGTTGGGTACTCCGTATGGATTTACTACGGGGAATCAACTGAGTTGAGGGAACTGACCGGCAGTGTTCAACAACCTGTTTAAGGGGATTCATACCCCAATAACTATAATACCGTTGAGATGTTGATCGATGCGTATGGTCCTGACAATATAAATTGGGTTGAAAACGAGCATGCGTCAGGCAGTGCTCAACAAGACCTAAATGATACAGTGGCTGCCTTTTTGCAAGATGCTGTTTGAACCGGGGGTCCCATTGTATCCTTGAAACGATAAGCATAATAGGCTATCTGCAATGACTAAGCTCTTACACTTCAAGAATGAGTATGACTGCAGTGAGAGAGGTTTCAATGATTTGCTTGCTCTTATCAGCGAGTTGTTACCCAAGGATCAAAATTTTCCCATGAATTATTACTAAGTGAAGAAGATGGTCAAGGGGTTGAATATGGGGTTTTAGAAGATCGATGCTTGTGATCAGGATTGCATGTTATACTATGGGGCAGACAGAGATAAGGGACAATATGATATATATAGCTTGCCTCGATACAAGGTGACAAAACGTGGGGGGGAAGGAGAAACATGTGCCCAAGAAGATCTCACGGTACTTTCCTATTGTGCCGAGGCTTTAACGACTATTCTAGTCGTCCTACACGGCTCAATATATGACTTGGCATAGAACAAGGGATGTCGTGTCTGGTCAGCTGACTCACCCTGCTGATGGAGATGAATGGAAGAAGTTTGATGAAAATTTTCCACAGTTTGCAAAGGAAGTCAGGAACGTGAGGCTCAATGTGACACCCCCGAATTCGGGTCCTCTAACCCCGGTCCGGTCGCCACAAAACAATACTAACATCCACCTTTAAGTAATATACGATAACTAAAATGCGAAATATAATAAACGTACGTCCTTCATTCAAAAGGTATTACTAGTCCCAAGATTCGATAACCTTAATACATCAATACAAACATACCCTAGAATAAACATTAGGGTTCATATTACATTAACAGTAATTAAATAAATCATAAAGACAAAGTCTGCTCCTTGCAAACCATCCTATATCTTTCCTTTACCCTTGTCCTTCCCTAAGGGCTCGGGCTTAACTGCAATATAAGTCATGATATAGCAAGAATGAGCAACAAGTTTGATCAGCAAGTTTAAATACAATAATAAAGGATATATCATGATGAATGGAAAAGTATCTGACAATGATTTCAATAAAATGAATATCTTAAAGAATCAATAATATGAATATTAGAACGATTCAATAATATGAATATCTGAACGAATCAATACGAATAATAGAATGATTCAATAATATAAATATTTGTAAGGTTCAACAACCTGCATGATTCAACACTATGAACATCTGAATAATTCAACAATATGAATATTAAAAGCAAAGATAATAATTGCCTTTAGAATGACTGATAGTCGAGTAGACTCTAAACTATAACTTTCAACGGGTTCAATAGCTAATTGACCCTTTTAGAATTACTGGCTTCTGGCTACAGAAACTTAGTACCTCGAGGAGATCAGCCTCGGGTACAACGTGAATATGCATAACACTTATATCTGCTTACTCGTATCATATATATTAGATACCTGGGCACACTCCTACATATGAGGGGTGTTCTGTTCCGTCTAAGAATCCTTACCATCAATTGGTTTGGATAGTTTCAAAGAAAACTTCATACACTAGTCTGACCGAGCAAAGGTTCAGACTCTTACTGACATGGTTCAAGAAATTTAGAACCTTGAATAATGTACAAGTCCAAGACTGTACGAGCTCAAATGCACTAGGTGCAGACATCAATAATATCAATGTGGAATAATTGATAAGTAATTAAACCACTAAATAACATGCTTGGAAATAAAGTTCAAGCAATTAAGTAAACAACTTTCGATTCAACAATAACCTACTCAATACAATATGAGAAGGATAGAGAACTTGCACAAAGTGAAGTTTAAAATTTGCACAATATAGGAATTTGTGTAAGTTCGGGGAACTTGCACAATACTCAACGTGTGAAGTTCGAGGAACTTTCACAATAACCAAAGTGTGAAGTTCGGGAAACTTTCACAATACTCAAAGTGTGAAGTTCGGGGAACTTGCACTCAACATAACAATCAAATGAAACTAGGAAACTTGCACCATAAAAGAGTGTAAGTTAAGAAAACTTGCAATATAATAATACCCTGCTCAATATAAATTTGAGTAAAGTTAGGGAGACTTGCCTGATTGCTCAGCTACAATTAATTCTAGCTTTAATTTAAACGGCGTTGGAACGACCTAATATTAACAAGTCGATCTCTCCAATTAGTATAAACTAATATAAGTTCACACATACTAGAATCTAGTCGTTATATAAATCTATCACATAAGATCACGTTCAATATCAAACATACCATTTATAGCATCATAATATGTTAACTGTTAAAATTCGACTTAAGCAAATTGTTCAGGTCTGAAAGTGTCCCGGCGTAACTCTAGCATGCAACTATTGCCATTAAACCAATACACATGCTTATCAAGTTATAATCTCCCATTCGAAACTAGCATGCTCGTCCTAATCCGATTTCGAAGTCATATATTTTCATGCCGGTAAACCTTAAGTTAAATAAGTTCATACTTCAAAGGTTCGCTATTCCTGTCATACTACCTCATACGAGACCAAACAATACTTAATACATATGCTCGAGTATACTACACACATATACTCTAATCACATAGTTGAAGTTCATTTTCTACGATTAAGCATGCATATGTGAAATCTGTATATAAACAAATGAGGTTCATGTTAATACGTCTATAGGCCTAATGAAATCTTAATATTTATACTCGAATGCTCACAACATGTCTCACATGGCATTTGATGTTATTTACTTTCACATCTTAAGTTGTCTTTCAAAAATATACTAAGTCCACAAGGACAATACGATACATGTAAAGCATCTCATAGCCGTGATTCACATGTACTAGAACGCTTATATAAGTCACATACATGTATTCAAGTGGTCCCAATCTAAAAGACACAAGTTTTGGTTATGTTTACTTTGAAAGTCCTTAAGTTTCGCTTGAAAAACCTCTTGAAGCTTTCAATCAAGTATGCTAACGTGTTTAACATTTTAAACATGCATTTCAAGTTAATATAAACCATGCTATTATGCTCATAATATCAGAATATGTACATGCTATGTCCATGATAAAGTTCACTTTTGAATTTGCAAGTTTCCCTTTTTAAAACATTTATTTTCCTTTCAACAAACATGTGGCCATGACATATACGTGTGGCCTCATGGAATACTTACTTATATTATGTCTACGTACCTATATATATATATTAATCATGTATACATATTTGCCAAAATTAGAACACTGGCATGCTTCATATATGTTACGTTCGTTCACGAAATCTTAAGTTTATTTCATAACTATATGTTGTTTCATAAACCTTGTATGCAAACATAGCAAAACACGTTTACATAATGTTCATATACTCATATAAGTGTATTAAACTAGTTCACATGCCTGTCCTAACAAGGTATTACATGATGACATGACAGGCTTATAGCAGAAAAACAAAATCTGATTTCCAGGGCCTGCGCAGCTGCACTGCAACCAGGCATAAACCTGGCGCAGCTGCGCCGGCTCCTGATCCAACCAAGACTGAACTGCTTCGGCAGTTCATCAGCCTAACTCAAAATTTTTTCCAACGAAAATACTTTAAACATGATATGATACCATTCTAACATGATTATAACTCCATATAACCCTTAACAATCATATATCACAATTCAATTATCATCAATTCATGTTTAACTCGAAAATCAATAACTTAGCAATCTCAGAAACAGAAAAATTGAAGAACATGAATGGAATTTTACAGAGATTGAAGAATAAGGAGGTAAGTAATTATACCTCTGTAATTGAATGCACTAGTTTTTGCTGCTAAACTAATTCCTCCTCACTGATAACTCTTGCACTTATATTTGTTATATGAAAAACCTCAGCAATGTGAGAATGAGAAGGAAGAGAGCTCTATATATATAGGCAAACCAAATACCCAGATAATGCTATCATTTCCCAAATCAATTCAAGGGATTTCAAGATTGTACACTAGATAAGAAAGAGTTGGTAAGGGTTGGTGCAATCCATCATTACCTCCACTCCCCCATAATCATTCACTCTATGTTGCTGAAAATGAGAAAAGGAGGTAGAGTGTAGCTAGCATGTGGGAGTTCACGTGAGAGGAGAAGTGGGGATGGGCTCTCATTGTTAACTCAGCACTTGCAAGGTGTATTATTATATAAGTCTCATACTTGGTTACATAATAAATACACTAGATAATATAATGTATATACACATAGTATATACTTCAATTATAAAGTTATTTCCAATGAACAAATAATGTTATAATGTATCAAGTAGTATATATACATATAATCCATGTACATTGAATATAAAGCAATTGAGTATTATTATTATAATAAATGTTATTATAATAGTTATAATAACTTATTGAAATCATTATTAATAATAATAGTTTATTAATATAAGGAAATAGGGTATTCATTTAATTCCACCCAAATATGTCAAGTAACTCACATAGTGACATTAATTTTATTATATAATTTATAATGTATAATCATATTAATGTGTCACTTTATATATAATATATAGTTAACTACCATATATAAAAGGTTTAATATAAAACGATTAATCACGTAAATATAATATCATTATTTTAATTAATCTCTTACTCTTTAATTATTATTTATTCATAATAATTATTAATCAACAACAATAATAATTTCATACGTTATCAATTAATTACTCAAATATAAATAATTAATCCCGATTAAATCTCTACACTATATTCAAGAAATTTGAATATATAATTTACTAACACTTTTTATCAATATTCTAATATAAAAGTCTCAGGGTTAATCTACTAATTTAAATAACCATTAGTGATTCCCTTTAATAGGTCTTCTTCGTCTATGGAATAGGTCTTCTTCGTCTATGGACTCCCTGATCATCAATCAAAGAGCAGTCTCCAACCGATCAGGTTTAGGAGTTGGGGATTCTTCCTCAGATCCAAGTGTGGATATATTGTTGGAAATTAACAATAGCAATGCTTCTACCCCCTATAGAGGCACTGTGTTCATAAAATCCACAGAGGTCTTTGAACATATTATTCCAAGTTTTCCTATCTCTTCAGATCAAATTATTATACCTAAGAATAATAGATCACATACTGGTCCAAGATTTGTGAAATTGTAGGGTAAACCAAAATCTACCTTCAAGTCTCAAATGGTCCTATACTTAGGCAAGACTCACTCTACGAACTAACCAGGCTAGAAATGTAGAGTTGACTTCCACCCTAAGAAACCACATTATCGTAGAGTAGTATGGAAGTAGAGGGAGTTTCAGCTAAGAAGAGAAATTGGTAATAACTATCATCCATATGTGTCATTGATGAGAAGGAATCCATGCACACATTCACACATGCATCATATTTGATGTTATACATATTATGAGTATGGTCATATTTATGTTTTATGTTATTTCAATGATTATCATCCTGTTTTTTATCGACCTAAAATGAAACAGATTTTGGTCTCCAAGGGAACTAACAAGCAAAGACCTAAGTAAGTTTGGGTACCAAAATAAAAGTTAATTTCTATTATAGGTATAGAGCTCCTCTAGTTCTATCTAGTATCTCAATAGTTGATGCTCAAGATATATGACCAACAATAAGGCTATCTTGTCAAACTTCAAAAAAAAAGATGATCCTGCAGACAATTCTGAGAAAACTCAAGGATATGGATCAATTGGAAATGGTGAAATATTATTTAACAAAGTAGTGTATGTTGAAGGGCTAAAACACAATCTGTTAAACATCATCCAACTGTGCGATAAATGACATCAAGTCATCTTCCTCAACTACTAGTGTCAAGTTAGAGACCTGGAATCAAACTTATTAAAGGTGACTGGAACTAGGGAAGGCAACATGTATATGGTTAATCTTCCTGAGCTAAGTTCAATCGAAACCTTCCGCTTCTTTGCTAAAGCATCAAAAGATTTAAGCTGGCTATGACATCGAAGATTATTCCTCTTGAACTTCAAAAGCATGTCAAAACTTGCCTCCAAAGACCATGTCTCAGGGTTACCAAAGCTCAACTTTGTCAAAAAAGACCCTGCAAAGCATGTCAACTAGGAAAGCAGACAAAATGCTTATTCAAAAGGTAGATAATTAATTCCAGTGATAGGTCCCTGCAGCTGATTTATATGGATCTCTTCGGGCCTATCCCAACTGCCAGCCTTGGAGGAAAAAGGTACTCACTAGTGATAGTGACGACTACACAAGATTCACATGTGTATTTTTCCTAAGCTCTAAGGATATGTGACGCCCCCAAATTCGGGTACCTTTAAACCCTGGATATGGTTCTACACGGTGCTACTATCTACTCATTCATTCAATTGAAGACTTCAATAACATGCATAAGTTTAATAAATATTACATTATAATAATCCTTTCCCAAGTTCTTTATAACCTTACATTTGTTTTGTATCATAATATCATTCATTACAAAAATAATACTATACTATTATAAGGATAACTATTTATCCATCTTGGACTTGCCCTTGTCCTTACCGAATCCTTCGGTCCGTTCGCTCTTTAGCTGAAATCATATAATTTTAAGCAAGAATGAGCATAACTAGCTCAGCAAGTTTAACATTATATTTTGCAACCACAAAATCAAGAATCATATGACTTCATCTTCAATAACTGTACAATAGTCATGAAGTATTACGAATAATCAACATAGCGTTTTGATTTCCTTTAAAACCATTCCCAAGGACTTATAGTCTCTTAAGAATCTGAGCTGGTCAAAGGCCATGAACATTCTATTTAGTTTTCATTTGTGAAAAGAACAACCCGACATTGAGACCGCAAGTTCGATATAGCTTACGAGCACATCTAGGTGTTCAACTTGTAGTACTCTATGTTGATGAACACTCATTCATTAAACGTATTTACGTTTAAGTTTTGGCAACTTTAGGTGCCCGTCGATTTAACGACGTAAAAACCTTTATGAATTCATACTCAGGCTTACCTTTGAATCCGTACCAAAGCAATTGGCATAGGATAACAACATTATGAATATTTTGGAAAGATTTGTGGAAAACCAATCAAAATACTTTAAGTCTCAGTCTAGCTGAATCAAATGGCATCGACTATTCAATAACAGTTTATACATAGGAAACCATGCATATTGACAACTTGTCCAACATAACGTGTAGACAAGAGTTTAGGAAACTTGCCTTTGCGTCTTTAATTCGTTAAGTCTACTTTACTTGGGTCTTTATAACTTCTACAAGACATAAACACATAGTATACCAATGAGATTACCACAATTGATACACATTGTATAAACTATCTTCTCCTTCTTGTATAGCTTATCCGAATTGTTAAACTAATAACATCCATTTAAGTTATTTAACATTCGTTATGACTTATTAACAAAAATATGTTATAAGTCGACTCTTATCGATCATCGTTAAGCACAATGATAGATGAAACCCTAATTGAGTCGATAATTCGGACAACCTTCCCCAAAATTACCTATATCAAATTTCGTATAGAAATTACATGAGTTTTATCTTCATTTCTTATCATTTTCTTACTAGGCACATCTATTTCATACCACATGACTACAAGACGTGAGTTAAACTCGACTACGATTCCCGTTTTACGTTTTCGTATCTTGAGTTTTAAATTTAAATACGTTTATTTAACGTTTAATTCTTAAAACTGATCTTAAACATGTTGTTCTAGGGTTTTCTCTTTATGTATATTAATTATATACATGCCCCATAATTACTATGTACAAAGTTGGGTTCACATATGTCCATGTCAGAAAAATTTTCTTTAAGGGCGCTGCGGCGTCGGGATTAACCCTTAGAGTCGCGTTTCGACGCCATACCTGCAGGGAATTACTCTCGGACTGACGCTGTGACAACTCAAAAATTTATAAGATTTTAAATGATTAAAATAAAGGTTAAAGAATAAAACCTAAATGGGAATTTGAGGATTTACTTAAATTTTTTAAGTAAAACCTATATGGTTTACTATTTGAATGAGAATAGAGAAAATATGGGTTATAAAATTTCAAAACCCTAGAAATAGAGTTATATGTACTTGAAGGAATGTTAAAGATAAGGTATTACAATACCTATAAATTTGATGCGAACTGAATAGTGTAAGAAATTTTAAAATGATACATGTGGAAATTTTGTTAAGGAAATAAAATTTTACATGAAGGGCTGCTATGAGTTTAAAAGTAGATGAGTATATGTATAGACATATATATATATATATATATATATATATATATATATATACTTAGTGATGTGTTATATATAATTTAGCAAGAGGAATGACAAGGATAAATACAGTATGAGATTTGTAGAACATGTCTCACAAAGTTATAAATTATTTGGTATGAATATTATGTGATGGTTATATTTGTTTATTATATAAACAAATAAAAGAAACTAATGTAACCTAATTATATATTAGGAATGAGAAATTGAACAACCTAAGTGTTATATTATGGGAGAAAAATTCTATTTAAAATATATACTAACCCTAAGAGATTTATTTTATACATCTCAATTAATTAATTTTATAACCTAAGTAAAGCAAGTCTAATTGGGTTATGCAATTAAAGATACATGAGAAAGGATTTTAATTACAAATGTGTGTAATGGAAACCCTAACTAAATGATTGGGGTAGGATAAAAATATAAAATATTGAACTATGTGGAATGCATGGCCCAAGGGATTAATTTGCAATCCCAAGATAAATTAGTTAAAGCCCAATCCTTTAGCCCAATGGGAGAGGGGACATTTTGGGCCTTTTGTACGCTAATTAAGGCATTGGCCCATGTTAATTTACATAGCCCAAACAATTACTTAGGAAGTCCAAAAGGAATTAAAGGCCTGACCCAATCTTAGCCCAATAAGGATTTATTTAGTAACCCAAAATAATAGGATATGTGCTAGCAGAATAACTATGGTTAGGAACTAACCATACTTGAGTTAAATGTAGAAAAGTGTTGATATATAAGGGTGGGCCCCACTAGTAATGATGGGTGATGATTGTTAAGAAATTTTCTTGAAGTGGCAAAAGACTATTTTGCCCTAAAAGAAAATTATTAATGACTTTTGTGTCCTAGGAAGGAAATTACTAGGAAGTTTCCTAGTAATAGGGGAATGATAATTTTGCCCCAGGAGAAATTTTTTAATGACCATGGCATCCTTGAAGAAAATTTCTAGAAAATTTCCTAATTGTAGTAAAATGACAATTTTGTCCTTAAAGAAAATTGATTATGACCAATATGTCATATGAGAAAATTTCTAGGAAATTTTCTTGAGATGACTTAAAGACCATTTTGCCCATTCTTAATGATGGTCAAAGACTACTTTGCCCTTGGTCTTAATTTTCTAAACTAACTTAACAAAGAAAAAGAAAGAAAAAAAAGAAATAAAGAGAAAGAAAAGAGAGAAATCATTCTCTCCTTTTTGCTCTCATCCCCACCCGACCAAATAGAGAGAAAGAGAGAGAGAGAGAGAGAGAGAGAGGGCAGCCATGGATGAGGGGGGAAAAGAAGAGAGAGAAAAAGAGAAAGAAGAGGAAGAAGAGGAAAAAGAAACCATGGGTTTCTCCCTCATTTCTCACCCAAAATTCTTAGAGAAAATTTGATGGCTTGAGAGGGAATGGAAGAGGGAGGCCACGGTTGGGGAGGAGTAAAGAGAAGAGGGCTTTCAAGCTCACCCAAGAAGGAATAGCTATCATCCATCTCTTCCTAACAAAGGTTTAAAAGTTTCCTAAACTCTAGCTTTGAAATTTTCTTGGTATAGATTGTGTTTTGTTTGTTTATGGTAAGAGTTTGATGAAATTAACATGGATCATGTTAGATCGTTGAGTATAAGAAGTATTAGGATGTATTATGATAATTTATAATGGTTAATGTTGGATTAATAAAGAGATCATGGGAGTTTTCTTAGAAAACACAGGGTAGAAAAATTAGATTTTAAGAAAACAAAACATGAAATTCAAACAACCATATCTCTCATTATATTTTGAATTTTTGAGTGTGGTCAAGTCCTAGAGTTAGATATATGAGTCCCCTAACCTTTCCAAGTAGAATCACTGAACAATTCTTTGTAGATTTTTGTGTGGACTGTTTTTAGCAAAGTAGGCAAAATCTAAAAAATAAGAATGAGCAAGCTGCCCAAAATTGTTGGGGGCCGTTTCGACAACTTAGAACATGAAATAAATTCTGGCCTTTTGGGACATGAAAATATATGATATAAATTAGCTCCTGTCCAAAAATGAGCTTATTCCGACTTAAATTGACCGAGTTATGGTCATTTCAAGTTTTAGGTTTTTCTGACAAAAATGGCTATAACTGGAGTTCTATAACTTCGATGGCCACGAAATTTAAACTGGAAGTTCATGTTAATACGTGTAAGAGTTTACCAAGAGTTGGGAATTTTTGGAGTTGATTATGGTATAGATAATTTTCTTAAGTTACGAACTAAAAACGGACTTTTGAAAAATACTAAACGAACTTGAAAAATTTCAGAATTTTTTTTTTGTGAATGGAATATAAGTAATATATGTGTGGCCAAAAGATAAAACAATACTAAGATGATTTAGTATTTTTCATGCCTACGATTAAGTTAAGAATAATTGAAAAAATTAGATTATATTAAGTCCGAAAATTCGTTAATATGATTTTAGTGACTAATAATCATTAATATGTTATATTATGACCATATAGGAATAATTTGGTCATTTTTGATAAAATGTTATATGAAGGGTTTGATATGCTTACTAAATAAATTAAGTATTAAGAGATAAACAATTAAATTAAAATTGTTTATAATTTTAAATAATTAAAATATTATTAAATGATTAATAATATTAGTGAAGGAATAAAATATTATTAAATGATTAATAATATTAGACGACAGTTTAAGATGAATGATAGAGAGGTTAAGAATGCTTAATGATAGTATTAGGCATTCATCGGAATAAAAAAATAATTATAAACTACTGAGTTAGAAATCGTCAAAGTAAATTAAATCGACTAGAGTCGATCCACTTATGACGTAATAAGATGTGCAATGACGTTTAATGTAAATTAATCGAATGGATAATAAAGAGTCCTAGAAAGACTTGAACACATGATTGCGCATTGTGTCTCAAGATCCAAAAAGGAAAAATAATAAAAGATAAAGTAGAGCTAGCATAAATGACTAATAAACGTCGTTATGTAGTTAATTGTGGTTGTATATGCACTTAATCGTGTAGGACAATGGAAGGCTAAATTCTACTAATCGCGCAAGGAACACTTCGAGGCAAGTTCTTCTCTAACTTGCTCTTATATGATAATATGTATTAAATCATGTTATGGTTGTTAATGTTATACGTGCTTTATATGAACTCGTTGATTAAATGAATGTTATGTGACTAAATGCAAAGAATGAAATATGTGAAGTATGTGTTAAATTTACAACATGAAAAATATATTGTGTTGTATGATAAGTATGAACGTTATAGAGATGCATATCATGAAAGGTATGATGCATATAGAAATGCATGAAGCATGGGTAGTTGTGTTGACTAAAATTTTTGATGCATGAATATATGAAATTTGTATGCTATGTGAAGCATGAAATGTGCAGACTGTTGAACTAGCTGAGCCGTCGTGCTCATCCCTTGCAAAAATAAAACTTTTGCAGATGTTGAAGAAATCGTTGAAGATATCGGATTATAGAAGATGTATGTTGTGATAAAGAGCATTCAACGTAATTATTCTGACAATTTAACTAATTGTTAGTAAGCTGGTAAATCATTTAGTTATAAGAAATGATTTGTATATATTACGAAAGATTGAAATTAGATGGTGAGTCATAAATGTTGTAAAGGAAATGAATTAAGTTGTAATGAACTTGGCAAGTTGTGTGGATAATCCAGGTTGTAGGATTACGTATTCAGGTTGCTAAATTTAGGTATTCGGTTTACTGAATTATAAAGATGAACTTATTATATGAAAGATTAAGTGTTAATTCACAAGTTATATGATAAAGTAGTGGTACAATCATACTCTTTAATGGTTGATGTATAGTATCTGGGCTAAACGATTCCTTCAGGTAGCGGAGGTATATACGAACTAGCTACCGATCTAACTCGCTGTGAAATACAGTGTAGATGAGACGGAAAACTAGTTTGTTGGTTGTTTGTGGGAAACCACTCAGCATACTGTATTGAATACTGTTAAAGACTCGATGTGTGCTAGGTTTAGATTTGTGAATACGTATGATGTTAAGGTGTTATCTGATATTTGACTATGTGGTTAAATGTTAGATAATTTACTTATAAAGTAATATTATTGTGAGATAAAATATGTTATGCTTATTGAAAGATCAATCTTATGACTGATAGGTCTTTTCAATAAATATAACAACCAACTGTAAAGGTTACAGATTCTGGAACAGAAGGGAATAATGTATTAATTAGTATAAAAGCTAGGCTATATTCATTTAATTATGAATAAAGATGGTATTTATTAAGATGTTTGTAACACCGTAACGTACTAGTTCCGAGGTTTTAGGGACCCGAATTTGGGGGCGTCACAGGCGCTGCGGCACTGGGAAACAAGGCTTGGGTGGCGCTGCGGCGCCGACCCTGAGCTTTAGATTTTTTTTCTTCAAAACTTAAAATTCCGGAGCTCGTAACGCGATCGTTAGAACTCGGAATTCGCTCATTCCAGAGCCATTAGTTCACATATAACATGTTCTACGATTCCATCCAGTCAGGATTCATTTCTGAATCCGTTGGCGAGAAATTCACCATTTAGTCCATTTTTACGCGTTCATTAAACGTTCGTGAACGTTCGACGCTCATTTCTTCGTTTTAAGTTTGAATTCTTTCGTTCTTGCTCTCGCAAGTCTTATTTACCTAATTATACATTACTCCATTGAAAACCAAGGTCTCTGAGTTAAACAACGACTTTTGACTTCTATTCTGAGAATTTTACGATTTCGACGTTTAATGTCTAATTTTCGTAACTTTCGCCATAACTTCGTTATTCAAGATTTTTACTCCGAACCAAATGGAATCAATCCATTGGTTATTCCTTTACGATTCTAACCAATATAAAATTTTAAGTTTTAATAGTTTCCATTGTTTATAAACCATAATCTTAGGATTTTAATGGTTTTTTCATTAACTTCTTAAGCAATCTTTATGATTTTACTTGTTCATGGCTTATTAGTGTTTTGAGTCCCCTAAATACCATCCTTATTACTCCTTACATAACATGCTTCAATAATTCACTTCTCTATCAATCTTCTAAAAGAAAATTGAGAAAGATTATGGTTTAAAATAGGTATACCTCTTGAAGTTCTTCCTTGTTCTTGAAGTTGTCTTTGATAACAAGACCTAACTATCTTCTTGGCTCCATAATTCCTTGTTTCTCACTCTCTGCTCTCTCAATATTTGCTTAGGTTTGTATTGGTGAAATAAGATGATAACTTTAGGAGAGAGAAATGTTTGAAATGGTTTGGTATATAAAGAATTCTGAAGAGTTGGGGTAGGATAGTCATTATACCAAATCTCTTCTACCTCCCATATGCTATCACATGTTGCCATGTGCATTACATGTGATCCACATTTCTTCCCATGTGTTACCACATGGGTTGTCCCATGGATTTTACCCACCCATTAACCCATTGGTTCAACCCATAGGTTTGGTTCTTGGTTTGGGCTTTTAATTAATTCAATTTGGGCCTTAGTCAATCACCAATTGGGCTGGGCAAAGTCCAAGTCCAATGGTTAAAATACATTAAAGATTATCATATTCTTATTGTATAATTCTCGTATTCTCTTAGTATATACTTCGTATAATATTCGTAATATACGTCGCATTATCTTCGTATTATATTTCGTATAATATCTAGTATTATACTCGTATTCATTATGTATAATAATCATTATTATTATACTCCACCAATTCCTTCTTAGGTTTTACTTTCTCTAACTTTTAGGGTTTTAAGTCTGCAAGCGAAAACTTCGCAAGCCATATTTAAAATATTATTAGATATTCCATCCCATCTTTAAAGCCTATCATTACGCGTTTCTCAGAAATTCAAAAATAATTCCCGAGCAGAAATGGATGAATAGTGATTTTACGGAAATTCCTCGAAAAACTTTTATTTTCTTCTTGGAAATTCAAATCATTTAATTCTAGCGCATAGCCAAAATCCTAACCACATTCGCATCTTCTAAGTCATAGAATGACCTTCAACCAGCTTACTTAGTTTAATAAACATATATTATAATTTTATTCAATAAAATCAAATAAAATTTATTTACATAAAAGCCCGATTTTCTTGGGCGTTACATTCTCCCCCCTTAAAAGAATTTTGTCCCCAGAATTTCGATATAAGTTAGTCAAATAGATGAGGATAAGCTTTCTTCATCTTGTCTTCGAGTTCCCATGTTGCTTCTTCGGCATTGTGGTTCCTCCATATCACATTCACCAAATGTATTACTTTACTCCTTAAGACTTGTTCTTTCATATCAATAATTTGAATTGGAAGTTCCTTGTACGTTAAGTCTTTCTCCACTTGAATTGGTTCATATTTGATTACGTGCTTATAATTTGGCTTATAAGGACGCAATACAGACACGTGAAACATGTTGTGAATATGTCCCAACTCCGGAGGTAATGCTATTACATACGCTACCTTTCCTACCCTCCTCAAAATCTCAAAAGGTCCTATAAACCTAGGGCTTAACTTTTCCTTTTTTCCGAAGCGTATCTTCCCTTTCCAAGGCGATACCTTCAGGAATGCGTACGAACCGACTTCGAACTCTTTATTCTTTCAATGCGGATCTACATTCTTTTTATGTCTGTCTTGATCTACTACTAGCCGTTTTTGTATCTACTTAACCAACTCCGCCATTTGCTGTACCATTTCTGGTCCTAACATTTGACGTTCTCCCACTTCATCCCAGCACAGTGGAGTTCTGCACTTCCGTCCATATAATGCTTCGTAAAGCGCGCATGCCTATACTGGCATGATAACTGTTTGTGACGCCCCCAAAATAGGTCCACACAGCCCTTCTGAGTAGCCAAAATAAACACTACAAAATCCAAATACAAATTTTCGTATTCCGACTATTTAACTGTCGTGCAAAATACGATCACACATAAACTGTGAGTTTCAATATAAATAACAATACCCATACTCCTTATCAATGATACGTTACATAAAGGTACAATCAATAACTGTTTTAGAAATTAAAATCTTTGGAAAATGCTCAAGGAAACCTTCATACATAGGAGGCAATGCTTCTAAGTTATAATAGATATCGTAGGACTTGAGAATTAACCTTTGTTGACCCAATAGACCCCAAAGAAGAACGAGAAGATTACTATCCTGTTCATTCCAATGGTGGGTATTCTCTTGCCATATAATTATCTCCATTTTCTCAAACTGAGGATTATATTCCAACCATACTCTAAGATTATATAGGTAATGCTCAAAGATATAATTAACAAGTGGATGCGCACAACCATGTCTTATGGTAACAGGAAATCGTATGTGGTTAGACATCTTATATGATAGTGACAACACACCCTTCCAAAGTCGGGTTCACCTCACCTAAGTCGGGTCACCAAAATCAACTGTTAAATGACGTATAAAATACGACACACACATTTAAAGTTCTCAATACAATTATATATTGTTATGCTGTTTTATAATGTATTGAGAAACTTCAACAGTCACCGACCATCACTCTATTCCCTTGTTATCCTCGCTCGACCCAGCTACACTCTTATTACCTAAAAGGAGTTGTGAAGCAAAAGGGTGAGCACAAATAGCCCAGTAAAGAATACTATGACTAAAGATAATTAAATTATCAATAGCCTTCATCAGTAATGAATCAGATATTTAGAAACTTATTCCTCAACAGGGAAAAATATGATAGAATACAATAGACAACAAGTTTTAGATCAACAACTGCAGTGGATCAAGCAATTCATTAGAAGAGTCAAGTAGAACATAATGTCTACTATCTTCTCCACGTTAAAAGTCCACCAACAATATTTCTTCCCTGTAACATCAATCAACAGTTCCTGCCCACAATCATGTAAATAGTTCATGATCATAATTATGTTGATAAATTCCTCTTCACACCCAGTACGAAGATAATTTTCATCACCTGTCTTTACCTGAAACACCAAAGATCATGGTTATACCAAATCACAGTTCCTTTTCATAATCATGCTAATAAATTCATCTTTGCACTCAGGCCAAAGATATTCATTTGTAACATCAATGGTCATGATTATACTAGTCTACAACCTTTAGTCATAATCGTGTTAGTCAATTCATTTTTGCACTACAGGTCAAAGATATTCAACAGTAACATCAATCGTCATGATCATGCCAAATACCTGTCCATCATTGCACTACGGCCATAGATATTCAACAGTAACATCAATGATCATGATTATGCCAAACACCTGTCCATCTTTGCACTACGGGCCAAAGATATTCTCCAATCAACTATCCATCTTTGCACTACGGGCCAAAGATATTCATAAATCAATAGTTCATCTTTACACTACGGGCCAAAGATATTCATCAATCAACATTTATCTTTTCACTACGGGCCAAAGATAACTTTCACCACAATTTAAGACTGAGGATTATGACAATGATATAAAGAATGAATCAAGTGAAATCAAGGATAGATATTAAAGATTTATAATTCAAGTTATCCAAAGTTCAAGAATATCCAAATTGTTAACATGAAGATCAAAATATGGATCCAATTTCAAGAATAAGATTCATAAATCAAAGGTAAATTGGGCAGAAAAATAAACTAATTTTTGTCGTGAACAGTACCCCGTGGATTGTATCCCGCGAATAGTACCTTGCGAATAGTATCTCGTGAATAGTACTTGAATAAATAGTACTCTAACATGAATAGTACCTTGGATGAATAGTACTCTTGTATGAATAAAAAATAATTTGGACAAAAAAAACCAATTTTGTCGTGAATAGTATCTCGTGAATAGTATCCCGTGAATAATACTCCATAAATAGTACTCGTGAATAGTACTCGAATGAATAGTATTCTGATATGAAAAGATTAAAATTTTTATAAGAAGTTCAGACCAATATTCCAATGAAATAATATTAGATGAAGCGAAAATCTTAAGCAATTTATAATCATTTTAGGAATTATAGAAGCAATACTTACCATAGTAAGTTTAGAGTTAGGAATCTGAAATGAAATAATATACGAAACTGCAAATGAATTTTCACCCGTCATGCGGTAGTTCACGTAGACAAATCATTTCCACAATTTAATAAATAATGAATACGAAGTGTTATTCACCAGGCATGCAGTAGTCCACGTAGACATGTTATTTTCACAGATTAATAAAGAATGAATACGAAGGGTTAATCACCATGCGTTCGGTAGTCCGCGTAGACAGGTTATTCCCACAGATTAATAAGGATTAAAAGGACAAACCTTATGAGTATTGAAAGGAGATAACATTCGTTACTAAAAATAATAATATCTTTTACCTTAGTATGAAACTAGATTTGACTGGTATACTGGATATTATTCTGAAAAAATCTTGGACTATAAACTATACCCAAAATATCCTTATACTCAAAGAAATATTTGCAATATTGTAAAAGAAGAATTTCTGCTATTGGAATGGTGTACTTAATTTTCTGAAGGAAGCGTTCCTTTTATAGGCACTCGGAGGAAAAGCAAAACAAATGCTCAGCAACCACTTTGAAGAAAATTGCAACCAATTTGCAACCACCCATTAAATATGGGCCCCCCATGTCTCCACCCATCACCCATTAATTCCAATTTTGAAAAAAATAATTTTAATACACTTTAATCATCTCCACCCCAATTAATTCATATGTAAAAATTTATATATATTTCATAGTATCATTATATAAATTTTTTTATAAAATTATACTATTATTATCACCTTATATTATTATAATATAGTATTATAATAATATATTTGAATAAATATTTTATCGGAGAAAATAATTGCGATTCCTCAGAAAATGTGCTAAACTTTCAACAAATATCTCATTTAAATTCCTCCATAATTGAACCAATTATCATACTTTTATTCATCAATTATTATTCAAAATTAATATTACAGAATCACAATATTGACAACCAAATCGTTCCCAGGAAAGAGGGGGCTTTCCGATAAGGATTTATCCTCATTGGCGCACAATTATATAACCTAACCCGTTTCCTCGACAGGACTTTCTTGACATCGTCAATAATGCTATCTAATAATATCACTTCAATAATACGAGTTACCGTGTTGTGGAAATTATTGATTTGATAATATAAAATACTATGCAATTATCACTGTAGCAATTATTGAATAAAATACTGAGTGACTTCTTACGTAAGCATCAATAATTAAAAATACAGTGCAATACCGTGTGCCACTACGCAACAACGCGTATTATTGTACTTTTATCACTGGGTATTTCAACAGTTTAACTGTAAAAGTTTATTTTTATAAAAATATTACTTCTGTCGCTTTTTATATCCGACAGTTATTCTGTTGTGGGGCCCACCAATTATTGGTTATTTCGGTGCCGCCGTCGTACTTTACCGAATATAATATTCCCCGACAGAAGGAATATTTTCTGACAAAACGAATATTCTCTGACACAACAAATATTTTATGACAACTTGCTTACTTTATAAAATTTGCACATATCACCCTTAACTTTAACATTTTTATCAATTTAACTATTTACTGAATAGAATAATAATTATAAGAAAAATTGAATACTTTTATTTCATAAAATTCGGGGTCTTACAATCTCCCCTCCTTATGAAATTTTGTCCCCGAAATTTACGTAACTGGTAATTCAAAAAGGTGAGGATACCTTGCTTTCATTTCAGATTATATCTTCTCGACCATTTCCTCTGTATCAAGATTTTCCCATTGCTCATCTCTTAAATTTCAGATATCATTTTAGAATACAGTTTCAAAACAAAGGTTAATTGACATATCACAAGTTGCAACTTATTAAGTAATAAAATTCAGCTTAGTTAGGATACACACTAGTGAAGGATATTACTCGTCTCTCCCCTCCTAGTTCTAGTCTCAGATTTCCGTCAGAAACCATATCCCTAAGCTTTGATACCAACTGTGACGCCCCCAAAATAGGTCCACACAACTCATTTTGAGTCACCAAAATACACACTACAAAATCCAAATACAAATCTTCGTATTCCTACTATTAAACTGTCGTGCAAAATACGACCACACATAAACTGTGAGTTTTAATACAAATAACAATACTCATACTCCTTATCAATGATACATTACATAAAGGTACAATCAATAACTATTTTAAAAATTAAAATCTTTGGAAAATGCTCAAGGAAACCTTCATACATAGGAGGCCATGCTTCTAAGTTATAATATATATCGTAGGACTTGAGAATTAACCATGGTTGACCCAATAGACCCCAAAGAAGAACGAGAAGATTACTATCCTGTTCATTCTAATGGTGGGTATTCTCTTGCCATATAATTATCTCCATTGTCTCAAACTGAGGATTATATTCCAACCATACTCCAAGATTATATAGGTAGTGCTCATAGATATAATAAGCAAGTTGATGCGCACAGCCATGTCTTATGGTAACACGAAATCGTATGTGGTTAGACATCTTATATGATAGTGACAACACACCCTTCCAAAGTCGGGTTCACCTCACCTAAGTCGGGTCACCAAAATCAACTGTTAAATGACGTATAAAATACGACACACACATTTAAAGTTCTCAATACAATTATATATTGTCATGCTATTTTATAATTTATTGAGAAACTTCAACAGTCACCGAGCATCATTCTATTCCCTTGTTATCCCCGCTCGACCCAGCTACACTCTTATTACCTGAAAGGAGTTGTGAAGCAAAAGGGTGAGCACAAATAGCCCAGTAAAGAATATTATGACTAAAGATAATTAAATTATCAATAGCCTTCATCAGTAATGAATCAGATCTTTAGAACCTTAGTCCTAAATAGAGAAAAATAGGATAGAATACAATAGACAACAAGTTTTAGATCAACAACTGCAGCGGAACAAGCAATCCATTAGAAGAGTCAAGTAGAACAAAATGTCTACTAACTTCTCCATGTTAAAAGTCCACCAACAATATTTTATCCTTGTAACATCAATTAACAGTTCCTGCCCACAATCATATAAATAGTTCATGATCATAATTATGTTAATAAATTCCTCTTCGCACCCAGGACGAAGATAATTTTTATCACATGTCTTTACCTGAAACACCAAAGATCATGGTTATACCAAATCACAGTTCCTTTTCATAATCATGCTAATAAATTCATCTCTGCACTCAGGCCAAAGATATTCATTTGTAACATCAATGGTCATGATTATACTAGTCTACAACCTTTAGTCATAATCATGTTAGTCAATTCATCTTTGCACTACGGGCCAAAGATAGTCAACAGTAACATCAATGGTTATGATCATGCCAAACACCTATCCATCTTTGCACTACGGCCAAAGATACTCAACAGTAACATCAATGATCATGATCATGCCAAACACCTGTCCATCTTTGCACTACAGGCCAAAGATATTCTCCAATCAACTGTCCATCTTTGCACTACGGGCCAAAGATATTCATAAATCAATAGTTCATCTTTGCACTACAGGCCAAAGATATTCATCAATCAATATTTCAATATTGCACTACGGGCCAAAGATAACTTTCACCACAATTTAAGATTGAGGATTATGACAATGATATAAAGAATGAATCAAGTGTGATCAAGGATAGATATTAAAGATTTATAATTTAATTTTTCTAAAGTTCAAAAATATCCAAATTGTTAACATGAAGATCAAAACATGGATCCAATTTCAAGAATAAGATTCATAAATCAAAGGTAAAATGGACAGAAAAATAAATCAATTTTGTCGTGAATAGTACCCCGTGAATAGTATCCTGTGAATAGTACTCTTGAATAGTACCTCAGAATAGTATCCCGAGAATAGTACCTCGTGGATAGTATCCTGTGAATAGTATCTCGTGAATAGTACTCGAATAAATAGTACTCTGGTATAAATAGTACTCCAAATGAATAGTACTCTTGTATGAATAAACGATAATTTGGACAGAAAAAGAAACAAATTTTATCGTGAATAGTATCTAGTGAATAATATCCTGTGAATAGTATCCCGTTAATAGTATCCCGTTAATAGTATTCCGTGAATAGTACTCCGTGAATATTACTCGTGAATAGTATTCGAATGAATAGTATTCTGATATGAAAAGATTAAAATTTTCACAAGAAGTTCAGACCAATATTCCAATGAAATAATATTAGATGAAGTGAAAACCTTAAGCAATTTATAATCATTTCAGGAATTATAGAAGCAATCTTACCATAGTAAGTTTAGAGTTAGAAATCTGAAATGAAATAATATACGAAACTACAAATGGATTTTCACCCGTCATGCGGTAGTCCGCGTAGATAAATTATTTCCATAATTTAATAAAGAATGAATACGAAGTGTTATTCACCAGGCATGCGGTAGTCCGCGTAGACATGTTATTTTCACAGATTAATAAAGAATGAATACGAATGGTTAATCACCATGCATGCGGTAGTCCGCGTAGACATGTTATTCTCACAGATTAATAAGGATTAAAAGGACAACCCTTATGAGTATTGAAAGGAGATAACATCCGTTACTAAAAAAAAAATTTAATTCTTTACAACTTTGCAGAAGAAAATTTTTCAAAATTCCTAACGAAAAATGACTGAAATCTACATACGGATGATTTTTCTAATTTCCTTCTCTTCCCTTTCTCTTTCTTCCTTTTCCATATTCTTCCACTAACTTTCTCTCTCCCCCTTTTCTTCTCTCACCCCCACCACTTCTTCTACACACACACACATATACGTATACACACACACACACACACACATATATATATATATATATATATATATATATATATATATATGTTAAAATATTTATAATTATTAACTATTTCCAATTCTATCTTCTCTCTTCCACCTCATTTATTCATAAACCATGAATTTATTGTAAAAATATCACCATTATTATATTATTATATTATCACATTATACACTTATAATGTAATATTATAATAATATATTTGAATAAATTATTTTATCAGAAAAGATAAAATATCAATTTTCAACAATTATCTCCTTAAAAATTCCCCCATTAAATAAACATTTCCTTATCATTTTTTATCAATATTTAATTATTCACAAATAATATTATAGAACCACAATATTGACAACCAGGTCGTTCCCAGGAAAGAGGGGGCCTTCCGATAAGGATTTCTCCTTACTGGCGTGCAATTAAATAACCCCTCCTAGACAGAACTTCCTTAGACATTGCTAATAATGCTATCTAATAATATTACTCAAATAATATGAATTATTAATCTGATAATGGGAAATATTGTGCAGTAGTAATTATTGAATTAACAATAATATAAAAATACTGTGCAATACCGTGTGCTACTGTGTAACGACGCGTATTACTTCATTTTTAACCACCGGGTATTTCAACAGTGTTAACGGTAACAACTACGCCGTTATTTATAGAAAACTCATTCTTGTCGTTTTCTTAATCCGATAATTTTTCGTTATAGTGCCCACAAATGGCTGCGTCGTCGTACGAATATTCCCCGACAACAAGAATATTCCACGACCAGACGAATATTACTCGACAACAATGAATATTTTATAACCACTTGCTTATTTTAAAATATTTGCGCATATTACCCATAACATTCCACATTATCAAATTAACCCCTGGCTATTTCAAAATAATATATAGAGAAAATTTAATTTTTTATTCATAAAAGTTGGGGTCTTACAACCTCTTCTCCTTATGAAATTTCGTCCTCGAAATTGACCTACGTACCTGGCGTTTTGAAAAGGTGAGGATACCTCGCTTTCATTTTCGATTCCAACTCCCATGTCATTTCTTTGATTCTAACTGTAACTCTCATGGTGCTTCAACCATTGTACCTCACAATGGTACCTATCAGTTTGCCACTGCACAAAAATGGCGTCCCCTACGGAGAGTCTGGCTTCGGTGCACCCTACACAAGAAGTCACCAGCGAAAGGCTCGGGGCTCTTCACACCTTATGGCTTTTGATGCTTCGCCTTGACACGTTGACACGTTAAACACCTCGATATAAACTCCGCGATCTCTCCCTTCATATTGCTCCACCAAAATGTATGTCAAAGATCACGATATATTTTGGTACTATTGCAAACGGTGTGTTGTGTGCTTCCATCATGATTTTATACTTCAAATCCGAGTCATTAGAACACAAAGTCTGGAGTTGACTCGAAGTATTCCTTCTTCGTCGATTCTTGCTTCTGAAATAGCATCTTCTTGCACCTTCTTCTTTATATTCGTTAGCTCCATGTTTGTAGAATGAGCAGCTTTAACTTCATCAATTAAAACTGGTTCTACCCGTATACTTGACATCATCATGTGGGTCCCCGAAGTCTTGAAGTCTTGAACTCTATCTCCATCTTTTGTAATTCACACAGAATAGGCCTTTGTGTGGACATCATCGCACTCGTTCTCGCATATGATCTTCTACTCAACGCGTCAGCTACCACGTTCGCTTTTCTCGGATGGTATTAAATGGTATTTTCGTAATCTTTCAACAGCTCGAGCCAACGTTGTTGTCGCATGTTGAGTTCGTTATAAGTAAAGAAATATTAGGATGTAATCAATAATGACAATCACGAAATGGTCCAAATATTTCTTAAATATTCGGTTCATCATGTCCATGAACGTAGCATGAACATTTGTCAATCCGAAAGATATAACTATAAATTTCTAATGCACGTATCGAGTTCTAAAGGTAGTCTTTGGAATGTCATCAGTTCTAATCTCTAACTGATGATATCCAGAACGAAGATCGATTTTTTGAAAAGAATTGTGATCCTTGCAACTGGTCGAACAGGTCATCAATACGAGGTAGCGGATACCTATTCTTGATGGTGACATGGTTCAACTCCTGATAGTCAATACAAAGTCGCATACTCCCGTCTTTCTTCTTTACGAATAAAACAGGAGCACCCCAAGGAGACGTACTAGGACGAATAAAACCAATGTCTAACAACTCCTGAAGTTCAATAGGAGCCATTTGATATGGGGTTTTAGAAATGGATTTTGTACCGGGCTCAACGTCAATAAAGAATTCAACTTCACGTTCTAGGGGTAGACCGGAAAGTTCTTCGAGAAATACATCAGGAAACTCATTAACAACATAAATATCATTCAAATCTGATGTATTCTGATTTAAATCAGTGACATGAGCTAAGAAAGCTTAACATCCGTTTTTCAATAAACGAATAACTTTATAACTTAAAATGATATTGACTGATTTGAATTTGCGCAACAGGTTGTTTAAGAATATGAAAATAACAACCTTACAAAAATAATCAATTTTGGCATGATGAGTGATTCACCAGTCGATTTCAAAAAATCACATCAAACGCAAGGATATTCAAAGATATAAAATCCACAGGTAGTGTGAGGGTACCAGTTTGAATCAAGCAAGATTTGTAAACTGTAGATGTAACGAAGGTTTCACCCAACGGAGTTTCAATAGATAAGTCAAAGTATAATTTTTCAGATGTCAAGTTCAAACGTTGAGCACAAGTAGGTGAAATAAAAGAATGGGTAGAACCGGTATCTAATAAGGTGTAAACTTCGCAAGAATTTATGATTAACTAACCCGTGATAAATTCATTCGAGTTCCTCGCGTTTTGGGTAGTCACGACAAACGCTCTTCTAGGAACCACAGACTTTGACTTGTCCGGAACAGCCTTTGGAGGCACCATCCCCGCTGGATTTGGTTTTGCTACAGGACACTCTCGAGCTATGTCACCTTCCTTTCCACAGTTATAACATACGTTGAATTATTGTGGGCAGTTTGGGCTGATGTGTCCCTCCTTCCCGCATTTATAACATACGACCAGTGGTCGTTCTCCTCCCCTAGAAACAGTTGATGTTGGTGCTGACGTCTTCACGTTGTCATTGTTGTACCTTCTCTTTTTGAAATCTCCCCCTGACTCACTTCTTCTACTATCATGGCTACGATTACCACCGGAGTGGTTATCGCTTCTGTCATTATAGTTTCCTCCTTGCTGGTTGTCATTGCTCCTACTACTGCTGCCACCGGTACGACCCTAGTTGTGGTCCCTCGGTTGAACAGACTCATTATCTCGTTCTAATAACTGAGCCCTATTTACTACATATGAATATAAAGAAAATTTGTGAGAAATGAGGTATTGACGTATTTCGGGTTTCAAACCTCTTAGAAACATCCACGTCATACGTTCCTCATTCTCCACCAAATGAGGTGCAAATCTAGACAACTCTGAGAACTTAGCCTCGTGTGTTGTTCTGTTCCAGTCTGATAAACTCTACCTCCTTCATATGACGAATACTTTCAGGAAAGTACTTATCATTGAATAGTTTCTGAAATGCTTCCCAAGATATCTTTAGTGCAGCAGGCTGGGTACGCTTCACAGATTCCCACCAGTAATCTGCCTCTCCACGGAACATAAAGGTGGCGAATGGAACCTTCTGTTCCTCCGTGCATCCCAAGATATCAAATATCTTGGTAATTTGCTTAACCCACATTTTCGCCTTGATCGGATCTGGCTTTCCCAAAAATTCTGGTGGTCCCAACTCTTTGAACTGCTTGGCAGTGACAAGCCGCGAGTTGCTATCATCTCCACCTGTATTTTGCACCCGAGTCTCCCTCGTCTGGTTTTGCATGAACTACAAAAAGCTTCTAAACATCCCATCATTCATTGTTTGATTGGTGGGGCTGTTTACAGTAGAAATATTGCCTTCTTGTTACACGTTCTCCTGGTTGGTGATTAAAGGTGTCTCAACGGTCTCATTCACTCCATTGTTAACATTCTCAGCTGCCATTCTCAAATACTGCCATAAAACAAGGGTTAATTCAACAAATTAACATATCACATATTAACCCTATGATCCGACCGACCAATTAAATTATCAAATAAGCTTAGGTAAGACACACTAGCGAAGGATTTACTCATCTCTCCCCTCCTAGTTTTATTCCCCGAGAGACCATATCCCTAAGCTCTGATACCAACTGTGACGCCCCCAGAATAGGTCCAATCAACCCAACCCATTCTGAGTCACCAAATACATGGTACAGAATCCAATTATAATTTTTTATAACACAAGGTCGTGAAAAATACGACCAGACACTGTGAGTGTCAATACAAACATCTAGAAAATATAAGCATTCAACTAAGTCCTCATTATAATTATTATCACACTATTTTATAAAAATAGTGAGGACTACTACTGCTCTTAACTCTGCCCATCACTCTGCTCCCCGACTAGTCCTTACAACATTCTCATTTCTTGAAGAGGACAATAGATAAAAAGGGTGAGCTCAACTAGCCCAGTAAAGAATATTATGACTAAAATAATAAAGAATAATTTATCGTTAGTCTTTGACAAATCAGATAAAATATTATGGACAATAAATTTTAGATCAACAACTGCAGCGGAAATAACAACGCATCAGAAGAATTAAGTAGAAAATGATATCTACTATATTCTATGATTTGAAAGTCCATAATCAATATTTTATTCTTGTAACATCAATCAATATATATCTTGAATCAAATATTCATCTTTGCATGACAGGCCAAAGATATTCATTTGTATCATCAGTTGATCAAGTTCATCTCAACACCTGTCCATCTTTGCACTACGGGCTAAAGATATTCATCAGGTAATCATTCATCTTTGCACTACAGGCCAAAGATATTCGTCAAGTAATTATCCATCTTTGCACTACAGGCCAAAGATATTCAGTTATATCATCATTTAGGACTGAGGATGATGAAAAATATTTTAAAGAACGAATCCAGTGAAATAAAGGACAAAGATTAGGGATTCGTAAATCAGTTTATCCAAGTTTAAAAATACTCTATAACAATCAATTGTGGGGCAAAATTCAAGAATAAAGATCAAAATTTGGATCCAATCAAAGATAGGAACCATAATAGCCAACTTTGACAAAGAAAAAAAAATATAATTTTTCTGTGAATAGTACCGTATTCATAAATAGTGCCGTATACGTGAATAGGAACTCCGACATGAAAAGGTAAAGATTTTATAAGAAAAATAGTACTCGTGAATAGTACCGTATTCGTGAATAGTGTTGTATACGTAAATAGTGTCGTATACATGAATAGTAACCCCGACGAAAAAGGTAAAAATTTCATAATAAAATTCATACCAATATTTCGATGAAATGCTATTGAAAGCAATAACATCATTTACGAAAAAAATAACATCCCTTACCTCAAAAGAACAGTGCTTCTGATTGGAATATCGGATATTATACTAAAAGAAACTTGCACTGAATAGTAACACTCAAAGTATCTAAATACTCACAAAAACACGCTCGATATTATAGAGCGAGAAAATTTCTGATTCTGGTGTGATTTTTAATTCTAACCTAAGCACCCTATTTATAAAAAAATGCTTAGAACACTAAAGCTGAATTTATATAAATTTCGGATGAATTTCATTCGGATGAATTCCATATTTCATCACTCCCACCACTTTAGAAAAAAAATCCTCTCCAGCATATTTCACACCAACAAAGGACAAGTGGAGCCCACCCACTTGTTTAATTTAATAAAAAAAATATTTATTCAGAAACTTCAATAATTCATAATAAATAACCGATTTATCAGAAAAATATAAATTTTATGTCTATTTCATAGGAAATTTAATTCTCTATAACTTTGTAGAAGAAATTTTTTCCAAATTCCGAACAAAAAATGACTGAAATCTACATACGGATGATTTTTCTAATTCCTTTTCTTTCCTTTCTCTTTCTTCCTTTTCCATATTCTTCCACTAACTCTCTCTCTCTCTTCCCCTTTTCTTCTCTCACCCCCACCACTTCTTCCACACACACACACATATACGTATACACACACACACACACACACACACACACACATATATATATATACACATATATATTAAAATATTTATAATTATTAAATAATTCCAATTCTATCTTCTCTCTTCCACCTTATTTATTCATAAACCATGAATTTATTGTAAAAATATTACCATTATTATATTATTATATTATCACATTATACACTTATAATATAATATTATAATAATATATTTTAATAAATTATTTTATCAGAAAAGATAAAATATTAATTTTTAATAATTATCTGCTGAAAAATTCCCCCATTAAATAAACATTTCCTTATCATTTTTTATCAATATTTTATTATTCACAAATAATATTATAGAACCACAATATTGACAACCAGGTCGTTCCCAGGAAAGAGGGGGCCTTCCGATAAGGATTTCTCCTTACTAGCACGCAATTAAATAACCCTTCTTAGACAAAACTTCTTTAGACATTGCCAATAATGCTATCTAATAATATTATTCAAATAATATGAATTATTGATCTGATAATGGGAAATACTGTGCAGTAGCAATTATTAAATTAACAATAATATAAAAATACTGTGCATTACCGTGTCCTACTGTGCAACGACGCGTATTACTTTATTTTTAACCACCGGGTATTTCAATAGTGTTAACGGTAACAACTACGCCGTTATTTATAGAAAACTCATTCTTGTCGTTTTCTTAATCCGATAATTTTTCGTTATGGGGCCCACAAATGGCTGCGTTGTCGTACGAATATTCCCCGACAGCAAGAATATTTCACGACCAAACGAATATTTCCCGACAACAATGAATATTTTATAACCACTTGCTTATTTTAAAATATTTGCGCATATTACCCATAACATTCCACATTATCAAATTAACCCCTGACTATTTCAAAATAATATATAGAGGAAATTTAATTTTTTATTCATAAAAGTTGGGGTCTTACACTTGCTGAACTCTGTTGTTGAAGCTTGATATCTGCTGATTATCAGCAGCTGCTTATGATCAATGTTGATGTTCTGCCTAACTATTCACTTAGGCTCTTTTACTTTTGTGCTTGGCAGCATTAAACATTCTCAGAATAGTAGACTTGTGCTCTACGTCTTCAGATGGTTGATTCTGAGTATTCCTGATGAGACGTATAGTGATGCCTTGGGATTTGAATTCTGATTTACCACTCTTAAGTCATCAACATCAACAACATGGCTTCTTCATGCTTGAAACTTCAGGTCTACCATGCCCTTCACTTCCTTGGCTCTACGGCTCTAACTCATTTTCTCTGGAGCTTTATAACTCCTTCTAGGCTTTAGCTCTGTGGCTTTAACCTTTTTATTTACTCATTAGCTTTATGTAATCTGATGATTGATGTTGCCAAGATTAACTTTTAATCTCCTTCTCTTTTGTACTTGGTAGCTGTTGAACATCTCTTAGTTTTTAGAGTTGAACTTACTCTATGTTTTCTCTTGTACAGCCCGATGTTCATCACTAACAATGATTCTTCTATTTGGATTTATGTTCAGTGCTCATAATCATCTTTTTCTTCTTTTAAATAAAGTTATCTTTTATAATCCTTTGAAATCTTCCTGTTGTGAAGTATCCGTTAGAGCATTTAATGCTTAAATACGTTGATATCTCTGATGTTGACTCTCTGAAGCTCTGTGTCAGTGAGTTTTCTAACTTAGGTCTTGTCACATCACTCAGCACTTGTTCTATTTTTTAAGACAACTTTCTTTCAGCCAACTAGCCGGTAGATATACCTTTGTTTTTCTTCTAAGAATACATCCACTGATACCTTGAGATCATCTTCTTGCAACGTTCCATTTGTTAGTCTTATTGTCAGACCTGACATAAACTCTACGATCAATTGTTGCAAGAGTCATCAGATTTAGCCTTACGATCGTTTTGACTTTTCTGTTCTTGGATTCTTTTGACTATTGATAGTATAGTGAGGGATGTTGTAGTCTTATGTTCTATATCCTTACTGCTACTCTTGCCCGATTTTGCAATTAACTATTATACATGATCAGCAAGTAATAAAGTGATAAGAAAGAGTGTCGTACCCACGAGTAATCCTATTTAACAAATCCTAACTACTAGTTTTATATCAATCTAACTTTATTTAAACAACCAAAATTTGTGATTATTAACTAAAGACTAAATTAAATTACTAAAACTAATTTTAACACATAGATTTGATTTAGATGATAAAAGCTTAAGACTACAATGTTCCCAATTATGCAATATAAATTAATTACCCAATTTCTCCAATTATTAAACCTACTCAAGTTGTTAACATGAATTTAGAGTATTTATAAGCCTTTTCCAAGTGATCAAATAAAATTATTCAATTCAATTAATTCTTCGATATTCCTATGCAAAATAAAAGAATCAAATATATTAAGTTCCAATTCCCAATTTTTACATGCAGTGAAAAGAAATATTCCTAATCAATTCACAACCCCGAGTACTTATCTCATCCAAATAACCAAGAATACATGCTATCACAATTCTAACCATAGATTTCATCTCCCGAATTCATCTAGTATAACACGGTAATTATTGGCCAATAATTAAATAATAAGCATATAATATGATAGGCAACTCAATTTGAATAAATAATTGGATTAATTGGAGTTATCAATTCATAAGCGTAAAAGGTTCAATTGTAGCCTTAATTAAAATGTTAGTTCACACTAACAATTAAAAGTGAAAATCTTATATAAGCCATCATAATTAAATTACAAACTAAATAAGAGAAGGAAAGAAAAACTCTGTAAAATCTCTCCAATCTTCAATTTCCAGTTCAAATCTTCTTGCAATGCTGCTTTGCAATGTCAAATCTTAAGCTTCAGTTATTTCTCTCAAAAACTCTGTGTGTCCTTTATGTCAAAACCCTTCTTCTTTATATATCTTTTGGTCCCTTCAATTCAGCCTCTAATTATACTCCTATTCTGATTAGAAATTAGCTTCCTTTCCTTACATGGCTCAAAATTTGACCAACAAAAACTACCTTCTAGCGCCTCGGCGCTGGGATTGCCTTGTAGAGTAGCGCCCCGACACTGGCCATGTCTTCAAAATTCCAATTGTTCCATTAATGATGCTGAAATTCACTAATTGCCCCTGCTTTTCCCTGTCATGCAAAATAACAAATAAACCAATAAAAATATCCTAACATACTTTAAAAAAGCAATTTATTAAGTCTAAGAATACCTAATTCATGGGTATATTACCCACTCATCAACTTCTATAGCCTTATCTTCTTTTCTGCTTTCTAATTGCTTCATAGTGCTTGGATTTGCTTAGCAGATTATTATTTTTTCTCGATACTCTAGTTGTCTTTAGAGGTCAATAACATCTTTTTGAGTGATCTGTTCAACTTTGATCTCAAGTACTGGCTGCTTCTATACGAAGTCCTGATTGCTCTGTGGTCTGTTCTGAGTTAGTTGATTAGGTAGAATATCCTTGTTGTTGACCATTCAGATTTCTTTTAGAGATCCCTTCTTGTAGGAGATATACTTAAGTATCATCCAGGTATATTATCTAGCCATATACTTTTTCTTTAGTGATCTTCACTTTATATCCATGACACAAACTGAGCTTGGTGATCAACTTTACTTTGTGTAGTTAGTACTTTACTTTTTGCTTAACTGTTCTGAGGCTAACTTTAAAATCTTGATTTCACTGAATGATCTTAGAGTTATTTTCTGATATTTATTCTATTCAATGTCTGCTTGAAGTATTCTATAATCACCCTTTCCTGAGAAATCTATACTTTGAGATCCATTGACTCTGCCAAACAGCTTCTTCATTTCCTTTTACAGCTCTGTATTACACCTTCAATATGAGATCATTTGTTCACTTCATGAACTGATACTTTGTTTGTGGAATGAAGTGAACACTGCGATTTTCTGATGTTATACGAATATGATTAGCTCTGCGAAGTATCTCCATATTATGAACTGGCAGAGTAACTTTACGATCATGATTTCCTATCATTTGTACATCAGATCAATTCTCATAAGATCAACCTAACATTATTTGATCTTTCTAATCGAAGTCCTTGTACATAAATTCTTTTTTAAGGACTTTACAAAACTTGTACAAATATACATTAATCAAATTTCACTTTAAGCACATGTAGATACTCTGTTGACACAACTGTTATCATATAGAATATCCTGTTACAATGGTCCGATCTATTACATTTCTAGACATAATAAAGATCAACCTAACAAGTTTGATCATACTATTCTAAGTCCTTGTACATAGATATCTCAGTTATGGACTGTACAAAACTTATCCATACAAATATACATTATAATCTTAATCATTAAGACACATACATGCTTCATCATCAAATCACATACATTTGAAATCTAATATGGGTTCAAATGAAACTCCCCCTTACTTATGCAATCTTCTAATCTATTATTCGATTCCTAACAATCTTCCTCTATTTGATGATGAGAAAAATACTATAGCAAGTCATTCAATCAATTTCATTTAATGTATATGCATGATTATGAGTGACTTAATATACAGTAAGTCGCTGTATTACTAGACCAACAAATATGAATAAAGTGATGTGCATTCAGACAACCAACATATATGTATGCAGACATAATTAAACATTCATGCATCATCCAAATCATAAAATCATCCACACAAAAGATAAACTCATAGTCTTAAGATTCTATAACCCAAAAATAATTTAAACCAAGAGTCTTAATAGAAACAACTTCAATTTTACTTTCTATTTTATTTGTTGTCCTGATCTTTTTTCTGCTTCATTTTTTTGTCCTTCTTCTTTCTCTGACTCTGCACAGCTTCTTCTGGTTCCTTTTTTTGCTCCCCCTCAATGTCAGCCTTATCAACAACTTCTTTATCCGTGTCTTCCCATTCTTGCTCCCCCTCAGAAAATGTCTTCTTCACTTTTGTTAGTTTTTCCAACTTTTCTTTACGATGTTTCTTTTTCCTGAGCAGCTTGCTATCACGTCGTCTCTTATTCTCCCCCTTTTTGTCATTAATCAATTTGGAGAGGTGTCAGACATGAACACTAAGCTATTCAATCAAGAAGGAGGAGCTTTTAACCTCTGTACGGACGTCTTGCTGACTTAATTCAATTTTCATTGAGTGAGATTGAGTGAGAACTGCCACTATTTTATATAGAGAATTAATGCAGTGTTCAATTTTCTGCTGCATTTCCAGTGAAGCTTTGCGAGTTTTCTTAATGGCTTGCTGATGAATGAGATCTTGTTGATGGAGTTTGAGTGACATCTCAGCAACAATTGCTTTCAGATCTTTGTAGAGTGGACTAACTTCAAGTTTAGAAGTAGGTTGAGATGCATTTATTTTTAACATTGGGGAGGTCTTGACATCTGGCTGAGCATAGGGTTGCTGAGTCATATTGATGTTCTCAAGAGCTGTGAGAACATCAAAGAATTTATGATGAGATGAAGATGGAATGTCCGATGGAGTAGTAGATGATATGAGAGAGATCTGGGTTGAGGGTTGTTGACTGATTTGATTGGTAGGTTTTAATAAAGGGAGTTGTGCAGATTTATTCGTAGAGTGGTGAGGCTCTACGATTCTATCTTTAGAGACATCTGACTAGAATGACAAATATGCAATCAAATTTGGAGGAATGTAAGCACCTTCTAAATGTTTGTATGCTCTGAAATGTTTGTATTCTTGATTAATGTCAACGGATAAGATTGTACTCTGGGAAAGTTTTGTGATACTACATTTAGATTTTGAAACTTTGAGAAGCACCACCAAAGAAAGCTTTCATCTCCATTAAAGATAGCCTTCAACCATGGCATCTAAGGATAGAACGACGCTATCTATCATCCTCTAAGATCGTACAACACAATAATTTAATCCAGTTCAACATCTTAAAATCTTTTCAGCATATATTCCATACTTATTGGAATCATCCGGATCTGTGAATTTCCATGATCTATCCACCATTCAGATAAATCTTCATTCAATTCTTTAAGAGCTTCTAGGACTATTCTTATGCGAATCCTTCTAGAAGGAAATATAGGGATGGTTGAAGAGAAGAATGGTCTATAAGATTTTCATCACCGTAGATAGGAATTCCTCCTGATTTTAACCCATCTCGCTACTCTATCTCTTCACTTATCCTCTCATTTCATTTCTACATCCTCCTAACTCTTAGTTCTTCCTCAATTTTGCTTGCTTATTCAACTGTTGCATCTGACTTAGACTTGCTCGCTGATTCTTCATGAGTTTTTATGAATCTCCCTTATACTTCAGTCTCAGAGATTTGATCTACTATCACATTATTGTGTTTATCTTCTAGTTTGAGCTCATCAATGATCATAGCCTCTTCATCATGCTCATCCTCTGATTCAACATCTTCTTTACTTGCTTCATTTTAATCTTCTTCATCATCACTTGAACTTAATGAGACTATCTTTTGTTTCCCTTTACTTTTAATTTTTGTAGATTCATCTTCTTCCTTATTAATGTCAATGAACATAGAAGGTGCGCCATCACCACTTTTGTGTCCTATAAATTTCATCATTTGTCTTAATCTCGCACTTTGTCTCCTTTCCACAGGCTTGGCGATAGGAGTTTCTGAAACTTCTTTCTCCTTTGAGATTTCTTCTTCCTCTGAAATACGTCCCTCTTCTGAACTTTCTTTCTTCTCCAAGCTTTCTTTTTCAACGATTTGATGCTCCTCAATAACCCTAGAAGTTTCTTCGCTAATCATTGACCTTTTTCTTGAGTGCATTATCGGAGAGGATATTGGGGAAGCAGAGTCATAGGACTCAGATGATTCACTTCTCATTTTAGTTGCTTTTATTTTCCTTTTACTTAGTTTGGAGGTCCTCTTGCCACTATCACCAGAAATTTTCATCCTCTTTTTCCCCATTGGATTCTTTTTCCAATTTTTGAATAATTTAGGAGACATTACTTTATAAACATTTAATATCTCCCCTTCACCATCTTCAATTTTGTTCTTCAGTTTCTTTTTCAAAATTATACTTAGAAATCTGCCATAAAAGAACTTTGGTACAGGTTTGTCTAGAGATATTTTCTTCTTTATATCTTCCAGCAGCTTTGCAATCCAATCAATGAACACATCCTCAAAATTAATTTTCTGCTTCATGAGGATAACAGTTATGACTTGCATCTGAAGATCACTGACAATGTCATGTTCTTCTGGAAACTCCTTCTTTTTCATACCCATTAGATTAGGGTTTTTCTCGTACTTCATCAACCTTTTTCCTTCTTATATATCCACGTCTTCAAGTGTAGTTAATCCTTCATTTGAAAGACTTAAGAACTTGTTCATCTCAGTTCTTACTATCTTTAGCCTTGTTCCTTTTACATTTTTGGTAATAGCTCCATTGTTAACCACAGTATGATGATAGGATTCTTTGACCAGATCTGAGTATACTTTGGTGTTTGTGTTTAGACATTCGTAGAATCCAGCCTCTGTCACAATATCTAGGGTATCCTTGAACTTTTTCTCAGAAGAGTCAAAATTATCAAATCCTAGTTGAATGCCGGTAATGACTTGAGTGTCCTCCATGATAAATAGTTTGGTTGTTGATGGTAATCCAATCAAAAAGTTAAAGATAGTGTGAAAATGGTTTGATTTCTAGGGTTTTTGAGATTGTAGCGAGAAAATAGATGGTTTAAGAGATGTGAAAGCTCTTTGGCTTAGAATGAGACTTAACAACGAGATTTTGGGATTGAGAAGATATAACAGTTTGGAGATTATGGTACGTAACGTCTGAAAATTGTGAGAATATAAACAGTTAATTTTTTTTTGAAATGATGTTTTCTTAGTTCCCTCTAGTATCGAAGTGGAACACGTTTCCCGTATTCATTTAATGCACGTCTCTTCAGTAACTGCATCAACTCAGAGTTATATACTAGTTCCCAACGCTCACTTTCCTTCAGAGAGCTTGAGTATCACTTTCTTGAAATTTGATCGATTTGACTCCTTTAGTCAATAGTTGACCTGTTGACTTAAACTTTCACTCTACGACTTGGTTTGTTGTATGAGTGGCTTTTCCTCAATTATCCTCAATACTTCTTTAGCTCATTTCGAATTAATAGAAACTGAGCATTTTTGCCACATTCTTTCTTAGAGCGGTTTCATCTTATGGGGGTGAGGAGAGGGTCTTCAATGATGTAGATCAGCCAATTTCATAAATGTTTGTACCTATAGATTAGATGAGGTTCGATCTTTTGGTACCCATGATGTTTAGGTCCTACTAGGTTAGTTATATATGATTATCCAGATCTTTCAAATATTTGGATCTTCATATGAAATGACATTAATTATTTTAATATAAATCACATATGTACATATAATGATTAACTCAGATAATTTGCTACATGAATGTGTGTGTGTGTGTGTGTGTGTGTGAATGAATGTCATTTTCCTTAGAACATGAGTAGATGAAAGTCTTTTTCCTTTTTGGCTGATGTTCCTTTTGTTTTCACTATGATCTATAATCTTGAATTTTCAAAGAGTAATGATCTACTCAACTTGTGGCACCTGGTTGGATCGTTTAGTTAATTAGGTTCTACGACTCTTCGAGGTACTGCTATAGTTTTGGCTACACTCTATGATTTGTCAAAAACTTAGATCATTGTGTGATAGATAGTTCTATGACATATTGAACTTAATCAGCAAAAAGTTGAACAATGTAAGACCCCAACTTTTATGAATAAAGATTTAATTTTCTTTATATATTAGTTTGAAATAGTAAGGTGTTGATTTGATAAAATATGATAAGTTATGGGTGATATGTGCAAATTTTACAAAGTAAGCAAGTTATCATAAAATATTCGGTTGGTCGGGAAATATTCTTTTTGTTTGGGATATTCGTACGACGGCGCAATCATTGGTGGGCCCCATAACGAAAAACTATCGGATGAAGAAAACGACAAGAATAAGCTTTCTAAAAATAACGGCAAGACTTTTACCGTTAAATTGTTGAAATACCCGGTGATAAAGGTACAGTAATACGCATTGTTGCACAGTAGCATACGGTATTGCACAGTATCTTTGATTATTAATTCTTACGTAACAAGTCACTCAGTATTTCATTCAATAATTAGCACAGTAGTTATTGCATAATATATCATATTATTGATTTAATTATTGTCATAGTATCATCTACACAATAATTTATATTATTAAATCAATAATTGTCACGACACAGTTACTTATATTATTTAATATTATTAGTTAGCATTATTGGCAATGTCTAGAAAGTTCTGTCAAGAAAAGGTGTTAGGTTATTTAATTGCGCGCCAGTAAAGAGAAATCATTATCGGAAAACCCTCTCTTTACTGGGAACGATCTGGTTGTCAATATTGTGAGTTATAATATTAAATAATGACTAATTGTTGAAAGATTGTGTTAATGAATGATAAGTGAATTATGGTAGATATTTATTCAATTTTTGTTATAAATAGAGGAGTTGTTGTAAGGACCCCAATGAGCCAATTTGTCAAACCGTCGGTAGAAATTGATATCAGTTTTTGTTTTATTATTACTATAATAGTAATAAAACAGAAAACTTTTTATATAAAACAGAAAACTTTTTATTATATATATAAAGTTGTTTGTTTTATTAGTATATAAATAGAATATATTATATTATATATAAAGTTTTTATTTTATTAGAATATTTTATTACACAGTGACTGCATAGCAAAAATTAGAAAATCAAAAAAATTTCGTCCGTGCTTTTCACTGTTGGCCCGTGATTTTCTTCAAATAGTGCCCAGCTATTCTTCTATAAATCGGATGCTTAGTTTAGAAATAAAAATTACACTAGAATCAGAGAATTCTTCTTTTATAATATTGTGCATATTTCTTTCTTGTATAAGAACACTTTGAGTGTAGATTATAGTGAAAGATTTCCTCAAGAATATCTCCGCTATACCAGTCAGATTTACTCTCCTACTAAGGTAAGGGATATTATTTTCGTTCAGTATTCGTAATGGATATTATTTTCTTCCATACTCTATAGTATGTAAGTGATATTATTCCGTTTCATATTTCCACTAGAATATTTGTCTAAATTTCTTATCAAATTTTAATATTTTTATGTCGGGGTACTATTCATACGGGTTACTATTCATACGTACGGTACTATTCATACAGTACTATTCACGGGATACTATTGACGTCAAAATTAATTTCTTTTATGTCCAAATTATTTTTGATATATGAATATCATTCTTGAATTTTGCTCCACAATTGATTATCGTATTGACAATTTGAATATTCTTGAGCTCTGGATAAATTAAATTACAAATCTCTAATATTTATCCTTGATCTCACTTGATTGGGTCTTTATTTCATTTTTCATCATCCTCATACTTAAATTGTGGTAAAAGTTATCTTTAGCCTATTGTGCAAAGATGAACTGTTGATTAATGAATATCTTTGGCCCGTAGTGCAAAGATGAATAGTTGATTGATGAATATCTTTGGCACGTAGTGCAAAGATGGACAGGTGCTTAGCATGATCATGACCACTGGTGATACAAATGAATATCTTTGGCCCGTAGTGCAAAGATAAATTGTTGATTGAAAATAACTATTGATTGGTGTTACATGGATAAAATATTGATGATGGACTTTTAAATTATAGAAGATAGTAGACATCATTCTCTACTTAACTGTTCTAATGAATTGCTATTTTCCACTACAGTTGTTGATCTAAAACTTGTTTTCTATAATATTTTATTTGATTTATTGAAGGCTAACGATAATTTATTCTTCAATATCTGAGTCATAATATTCTTTACTGGGCTAGTTGAGCTCACCCTTTTCTTCCATTGTTCTTTTCAGAAAATGAGAATGTCGCGGGGACTAGTCGAAAAATGGGGTGATGGTCCGAGATAGAGCTGTAGTAGTCCTCACTATTTTGTAAAATAGTGTGATAATATTTATAATGAGGACTTATTTGAGTGTTTATATTTTCGTATTATATATGATCTGTATTGAAGCTCACAGTTTGTGTGGTCGTATTTTGTACGACCGTTTGTTATAAGAAAATTTGTATTCGGATTCTGTACCATATATTTGGCGACTCAGAATGGGTTGTGTGAACCTATTTTGGGTGTCACAGTTGGTATCAGAGCTTAGGGATATGATCTCTGGCGGAGATCTGGGAATAGAACTAGGAGGGGAGAGACGAGTAAAACCTTCGCTAGTGTGTCCTACGTAAGCTTATTTATTATTTAATTGGTCGGTCGAAATATAGGGATAATATGTGACATGTTAATTTCTTTAATTAACCCTTATTTTGTGGTAGTATTTGAGAATGGAATCTAAAAATCTAAGCCCAACTAGGATAATGTGCATCAAGAAGGCAATAATCCTCCTGTAAACAACACCACTGACCAGACGATGAGCGATGGGGGTGTTTAGGAGCTTTCTACAATTCATGCAAAACCAGACGAGGGACACTCCTGTTCAAAATGCAGGTGGAAACAATAGTAACTCGTGGCTTGTCACTGCCAAGCAATTCAAGGAGTTGGGACCGCCAGAGTTTTTGGGGAAGCCAGATCCGCTCAAGGCAGAAGCTTGGGTGAAGCAATTCACCAAAATATTTGATGTCCTCTGATGCACAGAGGAGCACAAGGTTCCATTCGACACCTTTATGTTCCATGGAGAAGCAGATTATTGGTGGGAATCTGTGAAGCGTACTAATCTTTCCGCACTTAAGATGTCTTGGGAGGAGTTCTAGAAATTGTTCAACGACAAGTGCTTTCCAGAAAGTATTCGTCATATGAAGGAGGTGGAATTCATCAAACTGGAACAGAACAATATGACGATATCACAATACGAAGCCAAGTTTGCTGAATTATCCCGGTTTGCATCTCATTTGGTGGATAATGAGGAACGAATGACACGAATGTTTCTGAGAGGTTTGAAACCTGAAATTCGTCAAAACCTCATTTCTCAAAAACTTTGTTTGTATTCATATGTTGTGAACAGGGCTAAATTATTGGAACGAGATAATGAGTCTGTTCAACCAAGGTACAACAACCGACAAAATGATAATAGTCATACCGGTGGCAACAGTCATCGGAACAATGATAACCAGCGTGGAGGAAATTATGAAGCCAAAAATGGTAACCACTTTGGTGGTAATCATGTCTAGGATAATAGAAGAAGTAAGTCAGGGGGAATTTCAAAAAGAGAAGATTCAACGACGACAACGGAAAGACATCGGCACCAGCACCAACAACCGTTTCTAGAGGAGGGGAACGACCACCGGTCGTATGCTACAAATGTGGACAAGAGGGACACATCAGTCCAAACTGCACACAGCTATCCAAGGTGTGCTACAATTGTGGAAAGAAAGGTCACATAGCTTGAGTGTGCCCTATAGCAAAGTCAAGTCCAGTTGGGATGGTGACTCCAAAGGCTGTCCCAGACAAGTCAAAACCGGTGGTTCAAGGAAGAGAGTTTGTCGCGACTTCCCAAAATGAGAGGAACCCGAACGAAGTTATCACGGGTATGCTAATCATAAACTCTTGCGAAGTCTATACCTTATTAGATACCGGTTCTACCCATTCTTTTATTTCACCTACTTGTGCTCAACGTTTGAACTTGATCTCTGAGAAATTAGACTTTGACTTATCTGTTGAAACTCCGTTGGGAGAAGCCTTCATCACATCCACAGTTTGCAAATCTTGTTTGATTCAAATTGTCACCCTCACATTACCTGTTGATCTTATCTCTTTGAAAATACTTGCATTTGATGTGATTTTAGGAATTGACTGGTTAACTACTCATCATGCTAAAATTGATTATTTTCGTAAGGTTGTTAGCTTTCATATTCCTAACCAACCTGTTATGCGAATTCGAACAACCAAACCACTAAAATCGATCACTGTCATTTCAAGTCATAAAGCTATTTGTTTATTGAAAAACGAATGTCAAGCTTTCTTAGCTCATATCACCAATTTAAACAAGAGTACGTCAGATTTGAATGATATTTCTATTGTTAATAAATTTCCTGATGTATTTTTCGAAGAACTTCCTGGCCTACCCCCGTAAAAGTGAAGTTGAATTCTATATTGACCTTGAACCCGGTACAAAATCTATTTCAAAAACCCCATATCGAATGGCTCCTATTGAACTTCAGGAGTTAAAGGTCCAACTACAGGAATTGTTAGATATCGGCTTTATACGTCCTAGCACATCTCTTTGGGGTGCTCCTGTTTTATTCGTAAAGAAGAAAGACGGGAGTATGCGACTTTGTATTGACTATCAGGAATTGAACCATGTCACCATCAAGAATAAGTATCTGTTACCTCGCATTGATGACCTGTTCGACCAGTTGCAAGGTGCACAATTCTTCTCAAAGATCAATCTTCGTTCTGGATATCATCAGTTAAAGATTAAAACTGATGACATTCCAAAGACTGCCTTCAGAACTCGATCTGGGCATTATGAATTCTTAGTCATGTCTTTTGGATTGACTAATGATCTTGCTACTTTTATAGATATAATGAACCGTGTATTCAAGGAATATTTGGATCATTTTGTGGTTGTCTTTATTGATGACATTCTCATTTACTCCAAAAGCCGTGAAGATCATGAACAACACTTGAATCTGATACTCCAAAAGCTTCGTGAATATAAATTATATGCCAAGTTAAAGAAATGCGAGTTCTGGCTTGAGGAAGTAGCATTCCTTGGGCACGTGGTATCAAAACATGGAATATCTTTTGATCCAGCGAAGATTGAAGCAATACAAAGTTAGGAGCAATCTAAGTCAGTAACTGAAATACGTAGCTTTCTGGGCTTAGTGGGTTATTATCGGAGATTCGTAGAAGGATTTTATCGAATCGGTACTCCATTAACTCAGCTGACTCGAAAAGATATAAAATTCGTATAGAGCGAGGAATGTGAGAAGAATTTCTAGGAACTCAAGAGGAGACTCATTTCAGCACCTGTTCTGACAATACCATCTGGTTCGGATGGATTTGTTCTCTACAGTGATGCGTCAGGCAAAGGGTTAGGATGTGTTCTGATGCAACATGGGAAAGTCATAGCCTATGCCTCACGAAAACTCAAAGAATATAATAGAAATTATCCTACTCATGATCTAGAGTTGGCAGTTATCATTTTTGCATTGAAGATTTGGAGACACTACCTGTATGGGGAGAAAGTGGAGATCTATACGGATCATAAGAGCCTTAAATATTTCTTCACTCAAAAGGAACTTAACATGCAGCAACGACATTGACTTGAGCTATTGAAAGATTACGACCATACCATCCAATACCATCCTGGAAAAGCGAACGTGGTAGCTGACGCGTTGAGTAGAAGATCGTATGCGGGAACGAGTGCGATGTTGTCAACAAAAAGGCCTATTTTTTATGACTTACAAAGGATGGAAATAGAGTTAAAGACTCCAGGAACCCATGTGAAGATAGCAAATATACGCGTAGAACCAGTTTTAATTGATAAAGTTAAAGCTGCTCAAGCTACAGACCCGGAGCTGATGAATATGAAGAAGAAGGTGCTATTCCAGAAGCAAGAATCGACGAAGAGGGAATACTTCGAGTCAACTCCAGACTTTGTGTTCCTAATGACTCTAATTTGAAGTATAAAATCATGATGGAAGCATACAACACACTGTTTGCAATCCATCCTGGAAGTACTAAAGTATATCGTGATCTTCGACATATATTTTGGTGGAGCAACATGAAGAGAGAGATCGCAGAGTTTATCTCAAGGTGTCTAACTTGTCAACGTATCAAGGTGGAGCATCAAGTGCCAAAGGGTCCGTTGCAATCACTTGAGATTCCAAAATAGAAGTGGGAATGCATCAACATGGATTTCATGACGAGTCTTACCAAGGTTTCTCAAGGCATAGATGCAATTTGGGTAATTGTCGATAGATTAACCAAGTCTGCTCATTTCTTGCCTATACGAGAGACGTATTCACTTGAACGTCTTTCTCGTATGTACATAAATTAGATTGTATGATTGCATGGTATACCGATATCCATAGTTTATGATCGAGACCCAAGATTCACTTCATAATTTTGGGTCAGCTTGCAGAAAGCTATGGGCACTAATTAATGATTCAGTTCTGTATATCATCCCCAAACGGACAGTCAAATCGGAAAGGAAGATTCAAACTCTTGAAAATCTATTGAAACTCTGTGTTCTAGACTTCAAAGGAAGTTGGGACAAATACTTACCATTGGTGGAATTCTTCTATAACAACAGTTATCAAGCAAGTATAGGCATGGCTCCATTCGAGGCGTTGTATGGACGAAAGTGTCATTCTCCAGTATGCTGGGACGAGGTGGGTGAAGCAACATTGTTAGGATCAGAGTTGGTACGCACGAATACGGAAAAGATTCAAATAATTCGTCAATGTATACAAACCGCACTAGATTGACAAAAGAGTTATGCTGATCTTCATCGAAGGGACGTGGAGTTTAATGTCGGCGATAATGTATTGTTACGTGTCGCTCCATGGAAAGGAGTTACGAGATTCAGAAAGAGAGGGAAGCTCAACCCACGATTCATTGGTCCATTTAAAATCCTCAATCGAGTAAGAACTGTGGTCTATAGACTCGCTTTACCACAAAATTTGTCTCGTGTTCATAATATTTTTCACATATCCGTGCTACGTAAATATGTGAAAGACCCAAACCACATTATTGAACTAGAACTAGACGAGATAGCCGAAGATTTAATGTATGAGGAGATACTTATCAAAATCTTGGATAAGAAGGCACATGTTCTACGCTTAAAGGTTATACCTCAAGTCAAAGTTTTATGGAAAAACCACGATGTTGAGGAAATGACCTGGGAGTTAGAATCCGAAATGAAAACAAGATTTTCTCACTTTTTTGAAATACCAGGTACGTACATCAATTTCGAAGACGAAATTTCATAAGGAGGGGAGGTTATAAGATCCCAACTTTTCTGAATAAAGATTTAATTTTCTTTATATATTAGTTTGAAGTAGTAAGGTGCTGAGTTGATAAATGTGATAAACTATGGATGATATGTGCAAATTTTACAAAGTAAGCAAGTTGTCATAAAATATTCGGTTGGTCGGGAAATATTCGTACTACGGCGCAATCATTGGTGGGCCCCATAACGAAGAACTGTCGGATGAAGAAAACGACAAGAATAAGCTTTCTAAAAATAGCGGCAAGACTTTTACCGTTAAACTGTTGAAATACCCGGTGATAAAGGTACATTAATACGCGTTGTTGCACAGTAGCATACGGTATTGCACAGTATCACTGATTATTGATTCTTACGTAAGAAGTCACTCAGTATTTCATTCAATAATTGGCACAGTAGTTTCTGCATAATATCTCATATTATTGATTCAATTATTATCAAAGTATCATCTGCACAATAATTTATATTATTAAATCAATAATTGTCACGACACAGTTACTCATATTATTTAATATTATTAGTTATCATTATTGGCAATGTCTAGAAAGTTCTATCAAGGAAAGGTATCATTATCGAAAAGCCCCCTCTTTACTAGGAACGATCTGATTGTCAATATTGTGAGTTATAATATTAAATAATGACTAATTGTTGAAAGATTGTGTTAATGAAAAATAAGTGAATTGTGGTAGATATTTATTCAATTTTTGTTATAAATAGCAGAGTTGTTGTAAAGACCCCCATGTGCCAATTTGTCAAGCCGTAGGTAGAAATTGATATCAGTTTTTATTTTATTATTACTATAATAGTAATAAAACAGAAAACTTTTTATATAAAACAGAAAACTTTTTATTATATATATAAAGTTGTTTGTTTTATTAGTATATAAATAGAATATATTATATTATATATAAAGTTTTTATTTTATTAGAATATTTTATTACACAGTGACTGCATAGTAAAAATCAAAAAATCAAAAAAAAATCGTCCATGCTTTTCACTGTTGGTCCGTGATTTTTTTCAAATAGTGCCCATCCATTCTCCTATAAATCGGATGCTTAGTTTAGAAATAAAAATCACATCAGAATCAGAGAATTCTTCTTTTATAATATTGTGTGTATTTCTTTCTAGTATAAGAACACTTTGAGTGTAGATTATAGTGAAAGATTTCCTCAAGAATATCTCCGCTATACCAGTCAGATTTACTCTCCTACTAAGGTAAGGGATATTATTTTCGTTCAGTATTCGTAAGGGATATTATTTTCTTCCATACTCTATAGTATGTGAGTGATATTATTTCATTTCATATTCCTAAATCTACACTTACTATGATAAGTATTGCTTCTATAATCCCTGAAATGATTATATTTTTCTTGAATTTTGTGCTTCGTCTAATATCATTCCACTGGAATATTGGTCTGAATTTCTTATCAAATTTTAATATTTTTATGTCGGAGTACTATTCATACGGGTTACTATTCATACGTACGGTACTGTTCATACAGTACTATTCACGTCAAAATTGATTTCTTTTTTGTCCAAATTATTTTTGATATATGAATATCATTCTTGAATTTTGCACCACAATTGGTTATCATATTGACAATTTGAATATTCTTGAGCTCTGGATAAATTAAATTACAAATCTCTAATATTTATCCTTGAACTCACTTGATTGGTTCTTTATTTCATTTTTCATCATCCTCAATCTTAAATTGTGGTAAAAGTTATCTTTGGCCTGTAGTGCAAAGATGAACTGTTGATTAATGAATATATTTGGCCCGTAATGCAAAGATGAACAGTTGATTGATGAATATCTGTGGCACGTAGTGCAAAGATGGACAGGTGTTTGGCATGATCATGACCACTGGTGATACAAATGAATATCTTTGGCCCGTAATGCAAAGATAAATTGTTGTTTGGAAATAAATATTGATTGGTGTTACATGAATAAAATATTGATGATGAACTTTTAAATTATAGAAGATAGTAGACATCATTCTCTACTTAACTCTTCTAATGGATTGCTATTTTTTGCTGCAGTTGTTGATCTAAAACTTATTTTCCATATTATTTTATCTGATTTATTGAAGGTTAACGATAATTTATTCTTTATTATCTTAGTCATAATATTCTTTACTGGGCTAGTTGAGCTCACCCTTTTCTTCCATTGTTCTCTTCAGGAAATGGGAATATCGCGGAGACTAGTCGGGGAATGGAGTGATGGTCTGGTATAGAGTTGTATTAGTCCTCACTATTTTGTAAAATAGTGTGATAATGATTGTAATGAGGACTTATTTGAGTGTTTATATTTTCGTAAAATATACGATCTGTATTGAAGCTCACAGTTTGTGTGGTCGTATTTTGCACGACTGTTTGTTATAAGAAGATTTGTATTCGAATTCTGTACCATATATTTGGCGACTCAGAATGGGTTGTGTGAACCTATTTTGGGAGCGTCACAAGCAACCTAAAGTACTTAACTTAAACAATCTCTATGAATTTCATAATATTAATATCTCTAATCAAGAATGAAGATAATTATTATCACTAATTTTTATTAAGAGTTCTACATTTGAAGTAGAAGACAAATCTTCAAACTTCAGAACTGACTTTGTTAAAATAGTTTTTTAACAAGAGGTCAGTCAAATTCATATTATAAATAATAAATTCATATTGAGATTTTTATTTCTTATCACATGGACAAGGATATATTTTCTTAATGCATTTATTTCAGTTATCTAATTGATGGTTCAATTTCAGCTTCAAACTTTGATAAAGAGGCAATGCTTCGCAGAATCAGAGTTCTGCCTTCACTTTCTCTCTTTCCTTTTGAAGTAGAAATTGCATCTTAAATATGATACTGAAGCATTTACAGATTAATGCAATACATATAAAATAACATAGAAAAACAATTTTTAAATCATCAATGCATATAATTAAAAAGGAAGTAATGTCATATACCTCACTGATGCCAATCTCTTGACAGTCAGTGGTTCAAGTTGAGCCTTTTGGTTTGTTTTTGAAATGAATTATCCAATCTTAAACTTCATCAACAATCATAGCTTATAGCACTTCTAGAATAATCGTCTTGCTTTATTAGATAGACATTTAGAGCTGAGCATATCTAACATATCCCTTGCTTTTAAAATAGTGGAAGATATTTTAACATCCCATATCCCTTGTATAGCCTGTGAGAACCTCAAGGTTCATATCTTTATTGGGATGAGTTTTTCCAATTTAACTGGGTCAGTTGAGAAGTATAATAATTCCTCCATTCACTATTTACCATTTCTTCAGGAAACAGAAATGACTGTGACACCCCCAAATCCGGGTACTTCATTTCCACATGATTTGGTGTTCACTTCCCAAATATAACATACATCTACCGAATAATAAATAATTTCAAAATTGATTACAACCTTTATAAATACTTAAAATCTTCCTTAACAAAAGGTTTACAACTTTTTTAAATAATTCCCAGGGTTTAATCTAACCTTGACATAAACATTAATGCGAAAAATAAAAACATCATATAAAGTTTTATTATAATTTCAAAATAAAACAAGCCTTCACTTGTTCAGCTTTCCTTTGCCTTTACTAGTTGACGGAGCGTCAACGCTTTCAACCTTAGCTGCAATGGTTATTTAATATACAAGAGTGAGCAAACAATAGTTCACTAGAATACAACAATAATAAAGATATAATTGAAAAGCTTCAATAGATTTGAATAACTTTACTTTCATCAACAATAAAGAATTGAATAATAATTCTTTATCAACATTAAAATTCGAATATAGAATTCATCTGAGGGTCGTAAGACTTTGAACTTTTGTCCTAGGTTATAAACATTTCTATTTAAAACCTTTAACAGTCATTTAGACTATGGACCTTCACTCGTACATAGGGGGATCAGCCCTTTGTACTATGTATTGTGCACAAATATCTTAACGCTTTTGCATAGTAACCTCCCCTAGTGAATAGAGTTGTTCATCTCAGTATTTGAATACAAGTCCGCACCAAAGAAAGTTTGGTTTGGATAAACTTAAAGGGTAATTTAGGATTCAACGTTCATCAACTAAGGAGTAGTTGAATCGACGTACAACAATCAAGAACAATTCATAATTAAAAGATTATGAATCTATTATATGCTTTAGAATCAAATTTAAAGCATTTAAATGGCAATATAGACCTTGTTTGAACAATTAAGTCAAGGTCATATTAATTCAATAATAAACTTTGATAATATTTGCTCAATATGAAATTATAAAGAATACAAATAATTTGCTTCGTTATGATCAATAAAATAACTCATGTAAGGTTTGAGTTTAGAAAACTTGCCTCAAGCGCAAGCTACGGTTACAACTCACGTTCTTTAACACTTCCTACACATATTTGTTTAATCACAATAATCTAAATTAGTTAACACGTAGCTAATTTACGTAATTGGTTAACCCTTTCTGAGTTAACACGTTCTAGTTCAATTAATAATTAATAACTACATAATTAATTACACCACATATGCATGCTCACATAATTAAATCAATTAATAATTATGTATTTCCCATTAATTAAATTATAATTAAATGAGTTATAATTTAAACATTTAATCTAATTATAATTACTCAATTTATAATCACATCTTATATTAATTAAATTATAAATAAATTATAATTTATATTTAATTAAACTACATCATGCATTTACTAAATTATAATTTCACAAATCATAATTTATAGCTAGTCATGCAAATACTATCTTATAATTACACAAATTATAATCTATAATTAATCATGCATTAAATTATAATTACATATTATAATTTAAATTTTAACATTTACTTGATTAAAATTAATCAAATATTATTCGTTATAATTTAACAACATTATAATTTAAATTAAACCTTTTCTCTAATTATAATTATTCAAAATTATAATCACATATTATATTTTATCAATATAATATATTAGAAATCATTTAGTATGTAAATGTAAGTCTAACATGTTATCACATCACACATTAGGGTAACTTCAATAAACTAAACAAAATGTACAAAAATTTAATTCATCTAAATTTTCTGTATACCCCCCGCCGGGACGGTTCCCTCTTGACAGGCCAGCCGAGGCGGGCCTTCTGCTGGGTCGGCAGACATGCTGTCGAACTGTGCAGAGAAAAAGCCAATTTGACTTATTTCTCCAGACTAAATTCTAATTTCAGTTCATACAATTCATATCAATTTATAGAAAAAACAAACTTAAAGCTTCTAACATAATTTTAACATACATAAACATTGTAACACATAATCAAAACAACCAATTTTATGATTTTTGAAGAAAAGTCATTGATAAGTGTTTTTCATAAAATTAAACACTGTACTACTGTTTTTAAATCAATTCACCCAATTTCAAGCATGGTAAATCAATTTCTAAATATGCTATCATCATCTATATTTAATTTAAACAAAGATGAACAATCAAACATGAATTTCTTTGATTTTAAAAAAAAAACTATACATATATATATATATATATATATATTCAAAATACATCACTGTAACTCTTTGATGATCATGAATTCCTCATGTTTAATATATAAGCATGAATTAAACAATCCAATTTATCATACTAATCAATTACAAACAACTTATATACACCATATCACTTTCATCCATCAACATCACCATGTTCATGAAGAACTAAACTTTTTACAGAGAACTAAATATTGGTGAAGAACATAAGGAAACATAATTTAAATTTAATATTGTACCTCTTGATTAAAACTAGGAGAAAAGATGAAGATGATGGTGTAAAGCTTTCCTTTGGATTTCTCAAAGTCGTCTTCTTCTTCTCTCTTTATTCCTTTTCTCTCTATCTTTTCTCTGTTTTGTTCTTCTGACTAACTCTTGTTCTAAAACTAACTAACGTAAAACTATTGATATACATATATTATACATATATCATATATAGATATAATGGACAAGTAATTAACCCATATAATAAATATATTAATTATAATTAATACATGAGTTACACAATTTGAATTTAAAAAGTCATAAGGCTTTATTCGACAACCCTTTTAAATAAAAATAGATTTTTAGTGCTAAGGTATCGTTTGGTAAAAATGGATTTAAAACAAGTGCAAGGGCCCTGTTTGGCAAAAGCCTTTTAAAACAAAAGTAAGGGCCTTGTTTGGTTAAAACTAATTTAAGACCCTTTTTATGCTTTTAATAAATCCTTTTAACACATATCCTTAATGTTACACTTTAATTAATTAAATCTTTAACATTCTTATTTAATTAATTAAAATCTAACATCAATTAATCACATAAAAATTATCACATAATTATAATTACTCGCTAATTATAATTCATGTAACACTCATCATATAATTCATCTAATTTAATTACCTCAATTAAATTAGAACCATACTATAAAATCAATACACATCAATTAAATCAAATATTACTCTTAATTAAATCATTCCACAAAATCACATAATTTATTTATTTAACTCAATAAATAAATCACATAAAATATTTATTTACTCAATAAATATTAAAATTTAATATATAAAATCTCAATCGTTACAATCTTCCCTCCTTAAAAGGATTCTGTCCCCAGAATCACAACATAAAAAAAAATTCTCATAAAAAATTTCTCATCTGTTACATTCTTCCCCCCTTAAAAAGGATTCTGTCCCCAGAATCGATATATAAGGGTTACACAATCAATTAAGCAAATAATTGAGGATACAACTTCCTCATTACATCTTCGAGTTCCCACGTGGCTTCTTCAGCACTGTGGTTCCTCCAGATTACCTTAACAGAAGATATCACTTTATTTCTAAGTACTTGTTCCTTCCTATCAACTATTTGAACATGAACCTCTTCATAAGTTAAGTCTTTATCAAATTGTAAAGGCTCGTATTCTATTACATGTTTATAGTCATGTTTGTAAGGTCTCAACACAGAAATATGGAAGACGTTATGTATAATCTCTAGCTCCAGAGATAACGCCACCACGTAAGCTACCTCGCCAACTTTTCGTAGTACCTCAAAAGGTCCAATAAATCGGGGACTCAGTTTTCCCCTCTTACCAAATCGAATCTTCCCCTTCCAGGGAGATACCTTCAGGAAAACAAAGCTTCCTAGTAAAAACTCTCAGTTCTGTCGATGTTGATCGACATACTTTTTCTGTCTGTCTTGAGCAGCAACTAGTCTTGTTCTGATCAACTTCACGATTTCAGCAGTTTGTTGTACCAGTTCCAGTCCCAACAGTTGACGTTCTCCAATTTCATCCCAGCACAAAGGCGTTCTGCACTTCCTGCCGTATAACGCTTCGTAAGGCGGCATGCCGATACTCGCATGATGACTATTATTGTAGGCGAACTCCACCAACGGTAGATGATCATCCCAGCTTCCCTTGAAATCCATAACTCAGGCTCTCAGCATATCCTCAAGCGTCTGAATCGTTCTCTCACTCTGACCATCAGTCTAAGGATGGTACGCCGTACTCATTCGCAATTGTGTTCCCAGACACTCTTGCAAATGCTTTTAGAAATTCGACGTAAAACGTGGATCTCTATTGGACACAATCGACACCGGAATGCCGTGTCGAGAAATAATTTCCTTCATATACAGCTTTGCTAGCTGATCCAAGTTGTACTTAATCTTGATTGGTAAAAAGTGGGCTCGCTTCGTCAGTCGATCCACTATAACCCATATCCAATCAAATCCCTTCTGAGTCGCTGGAAGACCTACCACAAAATCCATCGTGATGTGCTCGCACTTCCACTTTGGAATTTCTAACGGTTGCAGCATCCCGCTAGGTCTTTGATGTTCTGCCTTAACTTTCTGGCACGTCAAGCATTTCTCAATGTATTCAGCAACGTCCCTCTTCATATTCGGCCACCAGAAATGGTGTCTGAGATCCTGGTACATCTTCGTACTCCCAGGGTGAATCAAATATCTCGAACTGTGAGATTCGCTCAAAATCTCCTCTTTGACTTCTGTTACTGGCGGTACCCAGATTCTTCCTTCAAACCGTAGTAGACCTTCATTATCGATCTTGAACTTGAACTCTTCACCATGGGCTATTCTTTTCCGGATCTTTTCGCACACTTCGTCGTGAAGTTGTGCTTCTTTCACTTTGTCCACCAGAGTAGAACCAGTAGTTACTTGAAATAACTTCTCATCCGATTCCTTTGAAAACTTCACTTCTAGTTCCAATCTAGCCATCTGTTCTATCAACTGATCCTGATCAGTTAACATGTTAGCTTCTCCCGACCTTTTCTGCTCAAAGCGTCGGCGACGACGTTAGCTTTACCCGGATGGTAAAGTATCTCGCAGTCGTAGTCCTTGATCAGTTCCAACCATCTCCTTTGGCGCATGTTCAAATCCTTCTGGGTGAAAATATACTTCAAACTCTTATGATCTGTGTAAATTTCACACTTCTCTCCATATATGTAGTGTCTCCATATCTTCAGAGCAAACACTATTGCCGCCAATTCTAAGTCGTGGGTCGGATACCCCTTCTCATAATCCTTCAGCTGACGTAACGCATAGGCAATGACTTTGCCGCTCTGCATCAACACACAGCCTAAATCCCTTATGTGAGGCATCACTATATACAATGAAATTTCCCGTACTATCCGGCAAGGACAACACAGGCGCAGTACTTAGCCTCTTCTTCAACTCCTGAAAACTCTCCTCACACTTTTTCGTCCAAATAAATTTAACTATTTTAAGAGTTAAATTCGTCAACGGAGTTGCGATGTTGGAAAAGTCTTGGATAAATCTCCTGTAATAACCTACCAATCCCAAGAAACTCCTCACTTCGGACGACGTCTTCGGCTGATCCCAATTCATTACAACCTTAACCTTCGAAGGATCTACCGAAATCCCATCCTTGTCGATCACGTGGCCAAGAAATTGCACACGTTCTAACCAGAATTCGCATTTTGAGAATTTTGCGTAAAGCTTTTCTCGTCTCAGCGATTCCAACGTTAGTCTCAAATGTTCGGTATGTTCCTCCTCAGTTTTGGAATAAACCAGAATGTCATCTATGAACACCACTACGAACGTATCTAGGAATGGCTTAAACACTCGATTCATTAGGTCCATAAATACAACTGGGGCATTCGTTAGACCAAATGACATTACCAAGAACTCATAATGACCATATCGAGTCCTAAAAGCCATATTCAGTATATCTTCCCTTCTTACCTTCAACTGATGATACCCACTCCTCAAATCAATTTTTGAGAAGTATCTAGCACCCTTCAACTGATCAAACAAGTCATCGATCCTAGGAAAAGGATACCAATTCTTGATCGTAACTTTGTTCAACTCTCTATAATCAATACAAAGAATCCGTCCTTCTTCTTGACGAATAATACTGGCACTCCCCACGGTGAAACGCTTGGCTGAATATACTTCTTGTCCAGCAATTCTTGAAGTTGAACCATCAGTTCCATCATCTCGACTGGAGCCATTCTGTACGGAGCTTTCAAAATCAGAGCAGTTCCCGGCGCTAAGTCGATCACGAACTCTATCTCCCTATCTGGCGGAAGTCCTGGCAAGTCGCTCGAAAAAACGTCCACAAACTCCTTAACCACTAATATCTCTTCTACCTTCAGGCTCTCCTTACGCGTATCTACTATGTAGGCTAGATATCCTATGCAGCCTTGCGTCAAAAGTTTCTGGGCTTGCATAACCGTCAGACAACTCGCTTGTCTAGGTGATTTGCTACCATAGAACACCAACTTCAACGGAGTCGTAAGGTTTACCGACTTCTTCTGACAGTCGATTATCGGTCCATGGTTGAACAACCAGTCCATACCAAGTATGACATCGAATTTCCCAAGTTTTATAGGAATGAAATCTACCCTCAGCTCCTGACCCTTAATGTCCAATCTACAGTTCTTATAAACACCCCTAACAGGAATGAACTCTCTATTCGCAATCTCTATGTTCAAGGGGTAAACTAACTCCTCTATAGGTAAGTCTAGGGTTTTAGCAAAATCATCAGATATGAATGAACAAGCAGCACTCGAATCAAATAATACATATGCATTTATACTATTGACAGGAATAATACATGCCACCATGTCTTTTGATTGCACAGCATCTTGCACCGTCATATTGAATGTCCGGGTAGTGGGTCGAACAACTTGCAATGGTGTAACGATAGTCACGGTACTGCCGCTTCCATTCCATCTGCTCCCTGTTGACCCTGCCATCAGCTTCTTAGGGCAACTATGAGCCATGTGATCCTTGGATCCACATGTGTAGCAAGCTCCCTTCTTCAGGTTCTGGCAATTCGGCGCAATGTGGCTTTCCTGACCACAGTTGAAGCACACCCGCTTCCCTTTCATGCACACTCTAGTGTGATTCTTCCAGCATGTAGCACATGCTTCGAACTTCATCTTCTGCTAGTTTCCCTGCTGACTCCCAGCAGAGGTGTTGTCATTCTATTTCCTTTTCTGATTGATAGCCCCGCTACCACCAGCCTTGTTTTCCATCTCAATCTTCTTCTTCTTGTCCTAATTAAACTTTGTCACCGCATCGCTCCCCCCTTCAGCGAGTATGGCCTTTTCCAGCACAGCTGCAAACGTGTTCAGCTGGAACATGGAGACCTTACTGTAGAGCCAGGGCTTCAGTCCCCGCTCAAACCTCCTCGCTTTTCTAGCGTCAGTGCTGACCTGGTATGTAGCGAACCTGGCTAGTTCGTTGAATTTCGCGGCGTATTCCAACACCGTCATCTCTCCCTGCTTAAGCTCTAGGAACTGGACCTCCATCTGGTCCTGCGAGCTCATTAGGAAGTACATTTCAAAGAACATCTCTTTGAAACGTTCCCATGGTATCACTCCTTCTCCCTTTCGGATCTTGTTAGCTTGCCACCAGAAACTAGCATCTGACTTTAACATGAAAGTCGCGAATGCTGTTTTATGGTCTTCACCGACTATAGCTACGTTGAAGACCTTCTCCATTTCCATTACCCACGTCTGGGCATCTATAGGGTTTACCGATCCCTTGAATTCAGGTGGTCCTACTGCCTTGAGCTCTTTAAAAGTAGTACCCTGCACTTGCGGCTGATTAACAAGTGCTCCTGTCAGCAGGGTCACCAACTGCTGAACCGAGTTGGGATTCGTCCCATCGTTATTGTTGTTGTTCGTCGAACCCTCGGGGTTTTGACGTGTAGGTCTTCTTCTAGGAGGCATTTTCTATTAAGAAAATATTATTATTAGATCCTTCATTCAATTCTTAAGTATTCAAGTTCGTACTTAAATGTTTGAATAACTCAGTTCACATAGAACACATAGCACGTCAATAAACTTCTTTTATTCATTACTCGTAGTTTAAAAACATCAATTAGATAGCATTTCTGCTATTTACATCATCCTTCCTGAACTTGAAAAGTTACAGGATTACATTATTAACCCATCCCATTCTTATCTCAAATTATGGGATTACATTATAAAACGAAACACATAAACAAAAGTTCTAGTGCCTAAGCATATTAAGGCATCGCACAGCCTCTCTGCGTTCTTCCTCCATTACCCGAAACACCGTCCTTTGGTCCACCACGTACCAGGGTAAACCTTGGAACTGAGCTGGGTAATAGAAAACACCATCCTGTGCTCTATCTATAGCCGTATGAAAAGCATATTCTGTTTCCCTAAGCTTAGCCCTCTTGGCTTCAGCTTCGTCTTCAGCTCGATCAGCTCGTTGAGTAGCCCTCAAGCTTGTTTCCTCAGCTCTGGCACGCTTCGTTGACTCTTCCTGGATGTCTTACTTCAGCTTTGCTAGTTCAGCTTGGGCCTCGTCTCTATCATTCTCTACGTGTATTAGCTTCCACTGCGCTTCTCCTAGCTCACTATCCATCTCTTCGATAGTCTCGTCCCGCTGCTGGATGGTTTCTTCGAGCTCTCCGACTCGACTATGTAGCTCCACGTTACTGTCGTAGACTGCCTTGTACATCTCAGCACTAGTAGAGTGAGGTGGGAATTCCTCTTCGGGATCCTCTGACTCATCCTCGTCCTCTTCTTCTGGAATAGGTGTCAGCTCACGCTCCCGACCAGCTATGGTGATCACTGGAGATGGCTCTCTCCTAACCAGCTGCTCCCAGACAACATAGATGTCTCGAGGCTCCTCCTCTCTAGGCACCTGAGGTATATCCTCTCTAGCCTGACTGAACTCTCCAATTCTCGTCATCCTGACAAAAGAATTTTAAAATTTAATTATTACGGGATATCGAGTCGTCGCTCTTCGAATACTTAAACGTACACACATAGCACATAAGGTAGTTTATTATCTTTACCTATCACATCTATCTTTTCGATCTTACTATAAGACTACTACCTAAGGTTTTCCCCCACCTAAGGTTCATAACCTAAAGCTTTAATACCAACCTGTAACACCCCCAAATCCGGGTACATCATTTTCACATGATTTGGTGTTCACTTCCTAAATATAACATACATCTACCCTATAATAAATAATTGCAAAAATGGATTACAACCTTTATAAATACTTAAAATCTTCCTTAACAAAAGGTTTACAACTTTTTAAAATAATTCTCAAGGTTTAATCTAACCTTGACATAAACATTAATGCGGAAAATAAAAACATCATATAAAGTCTTATTATAATTTCAAAATAAAACAAGTCTTCACTTGTTCAGCTTTCCTTTGCCTTTACTAGTTGACGGAGCGTCAACGCTTTCAACCTTAGCTGCAATGGTTATTTAATATACAAGAGTGAGCAAACAATAGTTCACTAGAATACAACAATAATAAAGATATAATTGAATAGCTTCAATAGATTTGAATAACTTTACTTTCATCAACAATAAAGAATTGAATAATAATTCTTTATCAACATTAAAATTCGAATATAGAATTCATCTGAGGGTCGTAAGACTTTGAACTTTTGTCCTAGGTTATAAACATTTCTATTTAAAACCTTTAACAGTCAATTAGACTATGGACCTTAACTCGTACCTAGGGGGATCAACCCTTTGTACTATGTATTGTGCACAAATATCTTAACGCTTTCGCATAGTAACCTCCCCTAGTGAATAGGGTTGTTCATCTCAGTATTTGAATACAAGTCCGCAACAAAGAAAGTTTGGTTTGGATAAACTTAAAGGGTAATTTAGGATTCAACGTTCATCAACTAAGGAGTAGTTGAATCGACGTACAACAATCAAGAACAATTCATAATTAAAAGATTATGAATCTATTATATGCTTTAGAATCAAATTTAAAGCATTTAAAGGACAATATAGACCTTGCTTGAACAATTAAGTTAAGTTCATATTAATTCAATAATAAACTTTGATAATATTTGCTCAATATGAAATTATAAAGAATACAAATAATTTACATCATTATGATCAATAAAATAACTCAAGTAAGGTTTGAGTTTAGAAAACTTGCCTCAAGCGCAAGCTACGGTTACAACTTACGTTCTTTAACACTTCCTACACATATTTGTTTAATCACAATAATCTAAATTAGTTAACACGTAGCTAATTCACATAATTGGTTAACCCTTTCTGAGTTAGCACGTTCTAGTTCAATTAATAAATTAATAATTAATAACCACATAATTAATTACACCACATAGGCATGCTCACATAATTAAATCAATTAATAATTATGTATTTCCCATTAATTAAATTATAATTAAATGAATTATAATTTAAACATTTAATCTAATTATAATTACTCAATTTATAATCATATCTTATATTAATTAAATTATAAACAAATTATAATTTATATTTAATTAAACTACATCATGCATTTACTAAATTATAATTTCACAAATCATAATTTGTAGCTAGTCATGCAAATACTACCTTATAATTACACAAATTATAATCTATAATTAATCATGCATTAAATTATAATTATATATTATAATTTAAAATTTAACATTCACTTGATTAAAATTAATCAAATATTATTCGTTATAATTTAACAACATTATAATTTAAATTAAACCTTTTCTCTAATTATAATTATTCAAAATTATACTCACATATCATATTTTACCAATATAATATATTAGAAATTATTTAGCATGTTAATGTAAGTCTAACATGTTATCACATCACACATTAGGGTAACTTCCATAAACTAAATAAAATGTACAAAAATTTAATTCAACTAAATTTTCTGCATACCCCCCGTCGGGGAGGGGGTTTCCCTCTTGACAGGCCTGCCGGGGAGGCCCCCCTGCTGGGTCGGCAGACATGCTCGTGAACTGTGCCGAGAAAAAGTCAATTTTGCTTATTTTTTCACAACAAATTCTAATTCCAGTTCATACAATTCATATCAATTTATTGAAAACATAAACTTAAAACTTTTAACATAATTTTAACATACATAAACATTGTAACACATAATCAAAACAACCAATTTCACGATTTTTGAAGAAAAGCCATTGATAAGTGTTCTTCATGAAATTGAACACTGTTCTACTGTTTTTAAATCAATTCACCCAATTTCAAGCATGGTAAATCAATTTCGAAATATGGTATCATCATCTATACTTAATTTAAACAAAGATGAACAATCAAACATGAATTCCTTTGATTTTAAAAGAAAAACTATACATATATATTTATGTTCAAAATACATCACTGTAACTTTTTGATAATCATGAATTCCTCATGTTTAATATATAAGCATGAATTAAATAATCCAATTTATCATACTAATCAATTACAAACAACTTATATACACCATATCACTTTCATCCATCAACATCACTATGTTCATGAAGAACTAAACTTTTTACAGAGAACTAAATATTGGTGAAGAACATAAAAAAACATAATTTAAATTTAATATTATACCTCTTGATTAAAACTAGGAGAAAAGATGAAGATGATGGTGTAAAGATTTCCTTTGGATTTCTCAAAGTCCTCTTCTTCTTCTCTCTTCCTCCTTTTCTCTCTATCTTTTCTCTGTTTTGTTCTTCTGACTAACTCTTATTCTAAAACTAACTAACGTAAAACTATTGATATACATATATTATACATATATCATATATACATATAGCTGACAAGTAATTAACCCATATAATAAATATATTAATTATAATTAATACATGAGTTACACAATTTGAATTTAAAAAGTCATAAGGCTTTGTTTGGCAACCCTTTTAAATATAAATAGATTTTTAGTGCTAAGGTATCGTTTGGTAAAAATGGATTTAAAACAAGTGCAAGGGCCCTGTTTGGCAAAAGTCTTTTAAAACAAAAGTAAGGGCCTTGTTTGGTTAAAACTAATTTAAGACCCTTTTTATTCTTTTAATAAATCCTTTTAACACATATCCTTAATGTTACACTTTAATTAATTAAATCTTTAACATTCTTATTTAATTAATTAAAATCTAACATCAATTAATTACATAAAAATTACCACATAATTATAATTACTCGCTAATTATAATTCATGTAACACTCATCACATAATTCCTCTAATTTAATTACCTCAATTAAATTAGAACCATACTATAAAATCAATACACATCAATTAAATCAAATATTACTCTTAATTAAATCATTTCACAAAATCACATAATTTATTAATTTAACTCAATAAATAAATCACATAAAATATTTATTCACTCAATAAATATTAAACTTTAATATATAAAATCTCAATCGTTACAATGACTTAGAATGAAGTTGTGCTCTTGATCATAGCTGATGATACTTCTCAATCTCCTTTGGCAGAAATGCGGATTTTGACATCGTCGGGTATACATTCTGAGAATTTATTCATAAGCCTATGTAACTTTGACTACATCTCTTTTTTACCTATAAGTGGATAACTCGATTTGCTGCCTTATCATTTTCTTGATGAATTTATCTGAGAATAACTTCATTTATGCATATAGATCAACTATGGATAGCATCAAGCATATCATTTACATCCCTTTGCACATACCTGCACACATAGATTTCAGCATGTGAGTTCATCTTCGTTTAGAAGATGTGTTTGACATTCATTACTTGGTTTAGAACTGATTTTGAAGTAATGCATTGAATAAACTGAAAGTATAAGCTTTATGTTCGTGAGAACCTGCTCTGATATATTCCAATTGTTATTTCCCTAAGGCACACAATAGATCTAGAAGGGGGATTGAATATATCTTTAAAATTCTTTCATAATTACTTATTTGAGAGTTACCAAATAATTAATTAATAATGATTATCTATACGCAGCGGAATATTAGTTTGAAAACTCCCCGTAAAGATTTACTCAGTAATCACAGTTCTTAAAGCAAGTTATATTAATGAGCAAACACATGGCAGATATAGCAGTTATAGATTGCAGAATGTAAAAGACACAAGAGGGTTTTAAGTGGTTCGGAGACTAAATAACTCCTACTCCACTCTCACTCAACGAGTAGGATATCCACTAAGGATATATGCCCAACATACCATTTATATATGAATCCCTAGGATTCCTTTGAGTTACAAAATAGCGGCATCGAGTCACTTAGACTCGACAATTCGGTCACTAAGACCAGGATCCTCTGAACCTAATTTGGCCCTTAAGACTAGGATCCTCTGACCCACTTCGGTCACATAGACCAGAATCCACTGACCCTTATTTATATTGTAGAAATGAGTTTGAGGTGCTTCTAAGATGGCTTGAATGGTCATCATCTTATGGTACTTAGTAGCATTGTTGATTATTGTAGACACTCAAAATTTTGCTTTCTTTATACTAACCTTGCAAAAGGGCAAAAGCATAATTTTACTTCAGAGACAACCCCGAGGTAGGGCAAAAGCATCTGGTCACCCCGAAGACAACCCTGTGGATGATTCAAAGGGCCAATGACTTCCGAACATGACGCGAAATAAACGAGGATTGCCAAGCTGAGATAGTGTCCACTGGAAGCCACCTAAGCAAACTTCGAATTGCGTGCCATCAAAGATAAGCTAGTGAATTATAGTCTGGAACAGAAAGATACCTCTCAACTACCATCATTATCTTCTCGGACCCCGATCCAGTCAGACTCGATCTTATTCCGCCGCTTTCGGCAAAGACTTTCCAAAAGTTCGGTCTGCGAAGGTCGACTTTCTTCGAACCGGGACCGAAGGAACCACTTCGAGACGGCGGGACCCGCGGGGCCCAGCCGCATGTATATATGTGGCTGGCTCCGGCAGATTAATAGAGCAATATCAGCTCATTTAGAAAAGAGAGAGAGAGAGGGTTTTAGAGAGAGAAAATTATATTTGAAAACCTTGTGTTTTCCCAAAATATCATATAAAATGTATATTTTGTCTAAAAATGAATTTTTGCTAAATTAAACACTTCGTACATAGGTGCAAAAGAGAAACGACACTACTTCTAAATAACTTACGATGAGGCTTAGAATAAAACTTCCCAAAAAACACACACAAACACACTCACATTTTATGCATAGGAAATCAATAAATGATGCAGTACCGTGTTTTCACGGGAGTCGGGGGTGCCTAACACCTCCCCCCTGCTTAACCTATCCCCCAAATTCCACGAATCTGGGGTTTCGGACCAATCTTTCGGAGTCACATATTGGACCATATTGCAAAAACTATTAAAATTCTGACGAGTTGGTACATCCATTTAAACCATACCAACTGGCGACTCTGTCTCATTTGATCCAATCATAAAAATAAATAAAATCAATCTTTTCAAAGTCGTCGACACTTATGTTGGTGCCGCTTTCCTAAAACCTCACCCTTTGATAAAACCCATAGACATAGCGAATCACAAAAGGGTAAAACAAACAACACAAACTTAGGAAAGACGGACACGCATTTAAAAGAATTTTCCCAGCGTCGACAGGTGGCGACTCTGCTGGGGACCAAAGAGGGCTTAAGCTGCATTCAATCTTTTTTGATTTTCATTTTGCATATGCATCTTGTGTGAATGATCTTTGTATATGATAATTGTCTCAATCTTTAAGCATTTTTTGTGTTAGTGCCTCGCACAATATATTAGTGCTTCACATAATATTATCATAATTGTATACGATGAGGACGTGAATGTATGTGAATGTATGTTGTGTGGTACCTCCATTAGAAGGAAATCCCGTCACTTGTTTATTACTAGACTACTTTAGGTGTTTCCATTGTGAGGCTCAGGAAAGGCACCACTCAGACTCCAATTGAAAAATGGATGATTTCATCAAGTAAATTACGAAGATCTGGGAACCAATTTCAAACAGCCCGTGAGAGTAATCCTAAGATAGGTCAGCCTCTGATAAACCAAATGCGGGGTGGGCCTCTTCATGCCCTATTTAATCTTTCGCATATATAAATGACAATCATTTTGAAATTGTCATCTGTATATTTTTCTTATCCTGTCATCAAGTCGACTAATCATTTGTTTCGCAGGAAATGATTAAAAAACTATTAAACTGATGCATATCATGTCATGCATCTCTGTCCACCAATTTCCAATCTAAACTAGATATCGGCTTTGTGCAGATTGGTCCTAGAACTCGATTTCGAGCCAAGAAGGCCCGTTCGCCACCAGTCAAGATGGCTGAAGGAAGTTCATCTGAACCCATCCCTGTGTCTCGAAAGGAATTCGAGGAATTTAAGAAACAGATTGTCGAGATGATGACCCTGTTAAGAGAACAGTGCAAAGTATCTCAGGAACCTGAGCATAAGAGTCAGACTGAACCCTCTGTGCAAGGACATATAAAAATACCATAAAAGGATAGTGATACCCAGATGTCCACACCTATCTCTCCCCTCGATGTTGAAGTATCCAAGGAGGCCCAGATCCAGAAGACGACATGGGAAATTATAGACCTCCGAGAAGACAAAGAAACTGAAGATATCAGGAAGAAGGTTAGGCAAATGGAGGACGCCATCCGGTCTATAAAAGGGAAAGGATCCCACGGGAGCGTGAATTATTCAGACCTATGTATTTTCCCAAAAGCGAGATACCCGCATAAGTTTTAAATCCTAGAGTTTTAGAAATATAATAGATTGGGAGATCCCTATACTCACTTAAAAGTCTACATAGGTGAACTTGGAGCTTACGCCAAGGATGAAAACCTCAGAATGCAGCTATTCCAGAAAAGCCTCACGAGTGAAGCCCGAACGTGGTATGCTCGAACTGATAATTCCAAAGTCTGAGGTTGGGAGGATTTGGCCCATACTTTCCTCAACCAGTTTAGTTTCCAATCCCAAATGGCACCTGATCCCTACCAAGTTACCAAAGTCAAGAAATTGAGTAATGAGTCGTTCAAAGAGTATGCACAGCGGTGGAGGCCAATGGCGGCCCAAGTTAACCCACCGATGGGTGAGAGTGAGACGGTGACAACTTTCAGTGACATACAAGAAGACCCTTTCTATGAAAGAGTCCTAGCCGGGTTAGGCAAATCCTTCTCTGAAATGATCAAGCATGGAGAAATGGCTGAAATGGGTTTGAAGTCTGGGAAAATCAAAGATCTCACTGCTCTGGAGGCCGTAGCAGAGCACATACAGTCGGGAAACTATGCGAGCGCCCCCAAAAGAGTATCTAAAAGGAAGGAAGAAGATGTCTCTTTGATATTGCAAGGATAAGCTGCCAATAAAAACCCTAGTCTGCCTATCTAGAAGCAGAGCTCTCATCCTGTGAATTCCCAAAATCCTACAACATTGAAGGTTGGGGAGAGCAAGCGAAGAAGGATATTCACTCATTTAGGGGACTCTTTGGAGAATATATTGGCACTGTTGATCTCCCAGAAGAAGATCTTTGAACTAGCTCCACCATCTGATCCAAATGGAAAGCAATTTGATCCCAACAAGAAATGCTCTTACCATTCCAACTCACCGGGGCATGATACTCAGGAATGTTGGACTTTAAAACACAAGATTTAGAACTTGATTGACAATGGGGAAATTATAGTCAAAGCGCCAGAGTAGCCGAATGTCAAGAGCAACCCTTTGCCTCAGCATAATGCGGAAAGAATCAACATGATCAGTGCAGGAGGCAAGGAAAACCGCAAGTACCTGAGGAAGCTAGGGGAAGCAGCCTCTGCGAATGACCCTGCAATTTGGGGATACCCCGAAGAGAAGTATGGGGTGGAGCAAGACTTGGCCTCGATTAAGGCGCGAGTTGATCAGTTGGCAGATCTGGTCGTATACCAACACCAGTTGACCCGAAAGCTAATAGACCAAGTCCTACCAAGTCCAACCGACACTATATCCGTCCAAGATGTCTCAATCTCAAGAAGGGACCGAATTCGCTGTTAAGAGCAGAACAAATGGACATAAAAGATAGCTAGGGAAGCTAGAATTCACCATCGACGAGAATTTGTAGCCAAACAGAAATTAGCCCCCTTGGGGCAGTCCAGGGAGGAAATTCTGTGCACCTTGATCGAGGAAGGAATGACCATGAAATTTTTTCCACCCCCAGATCCGCGATCAAAGTGTTTCAACCCTTCTAGGTCTTGCCTCTATCATTCGAATGCCCCTGGATATGCCACTGAGGAATGTTGGGCCATGCGACACTTAATTCAGAATCTGATCAAATTAGGAGAGCTAGAATTAATGAATAAATCTGAGATCTTCTCTAAGGAAGAGATAATCTGTCCTCGAGGGGCAATGAATTTGGATGGAATGGTAGCTGTTATCCTTTGCATAGAAGGAGCATCTGGCGGAACCATAACCATAAAAGGATTATCTGGGCAAGGAAATAAGACTACTCTTGAGATACCGGCACCAAAACCACTGATGTTGGCTCCTTGGCCTCAACCCCCAATGTTTAGCCTAAAGAAGGTACCATGGAATTATGGAGAAGGCATAAAATTGACACCCGATTGTACAACTATCGTACCTAAGAAGAATCCACTTTACCTCCTGGGGTGTTTATTGAAACTAGCAACCAAGATATTGGGGAAGGTATCAACGGGAAAGGTTGCAGAATTCCTCCATAAAATGGGGCACAGCGAAGCAAGGACGGTGAAGCAGTTGGAAGCAGAACCACATTAAATCTCTATTCTGGATTTAGTATTGGCTTCTGACGACCATCGTCAAATTCTAATCCAAGTATTGAAGGAGGCACACCTGCCCAAAACCATTGATACTAAAAAATTCTAGCACCTAATCAGCAATGTATTGGACAGTAATGTGATATCATTTATCGATGACGATATACCGGCCGAGGGAACTGGGCATCGCAAACCATTGCATATCACTGTCGTATCATCTGGATACGTGGTAGGAGGCATACTAATCGATGGCGGATCATCCTTGAACATCTGTCCACAGGATATTCTAGATAGGATGAAGATCAACCCGAATCGAATTCGGGACAACCATGTAGTGGTACGAGCATTCGACAGATCAAGAAGGGATACAGTTGGGGAAATTAAACTTCCTGTAGAGATTGGCCCGATCACCTTCAATATATCTTTCCAAATCCTGAAAATCATTACTGGATATAATCTGTTGTTGGGACGACCATGGATCCACATGGTTGGGGTTGTTCTTTCAACTCTTCATCAGCAATTGAAATACATCGTCAACGGTAATCTAGTCACTGTCAGTGCAGAACCTGATTATCTTATCCATAATATGGGAGATATGCCCCTGATCAGTGTGAATGAGGGTATTGAGCCCGCCAATTTTCAAGCCTTTGAAGTAAGCAATCCACGATACCACTATGTGGGTGCGCCAGCATTAACTCCCTGGATATCTCCAGAACTGATGGAAGTTGGCCAAGAGATGCCTTCAAGAGGACATCGACTAGGTCAAGGATTGGAGAGAAATGGCCAGGGAATCAAGAACCCGATCCACATACCCACGCAGTTGGAAAGGGCTGGATTAAAATACTTTGGTGGATCCAAATATGGTAACCCTCACAAACACATGCCAGTTAACCATTTGATTTATCTCAAGCCAGACCTCAGTGAAGCCGAATTTAAGAAGCCGTTGAAGAAGGTCCCCGCTATTATCTCAAACATCCTGATCTCTAAGGTCAATCAGAATGGATATAAGGAGATTGATGATGATGAGTCTATTAAGGATGCTGTCCGGATGGCCAAAGATAAGAAATTTCTGGAAGAGATTTAGTTACAACTTGTGAGAAGCTTTTGCTTTCCTAATGATGACCTGAAGAATTCCAATGGGGCAAACCTGTCGAATGATCAACCCATCCTCATGGTCCTTAATTGGGGAAGTGTGAACATCCCGAAGGAGGATCTAGGGACTTGTTCCAAATTAGTTATGGTCATCCTGGAAGACGCCGACAACTCTAACAACGCATTTATCTCAGCTATCCCCTAGGATTTAACTACCAGTAATTGGACGGTCACCCCTTAGATCATCCGAAAAGGGTAAAACTAGAAAGTGATCCGTTGACAGGGAGCTTTACTTTTATATATTTATGTCTATTTTTATTTTATCTACAACTTGTTATTGCCTATTATCATATCAACTACTGAATTCTTTTATAATTGACAACCATTTGTATATATTTAGCAATCAAGTTTTTTATCTCAGGTTTCCAAATTTGAGTATTTCTAGCCATGACCATGACTTGCCGAATTTGAGTAATGATTTTGATTTTGATATTGAATTAGACTTTGACTTGATGGGGATCGAGCAAGAGGAAGTGGATGATGATGAGGTTCCCGAGGAAATCAAAGCATGGGTCGAAGATAAACCTAAACCCAACCTTGATCAAACCACCACCCTAAATATTGGAACCCCTGACAATCCCCAAGAGATACAGATCGGAACCAACCTTCCCTCTAACCAAGAAAAAGAAATAATCAAACTCCTAACCCAATGCAAGGATGTTTTTGTCTGGTCTTATGAAGACATGATAGGTCTATCCACCGATATAGTTGTCCATCGACTACCAATTAAGGAAAGGTTCAAACCGGTCAAGCAGAAATTAAGACGGTTGAAACCAGAATGGAGCCTGAAGGTCAAAGAAGAAATTATCAAACAGTTCAAAGAGGGAATCATTATGGTATCAACATACCCTGAGTGGTTGTCCAACGTAGTCCCAGTGTCGAAATATTGGGGGAAGGTGCGAGTATGTGTAGATTATCGAGATCTTAACAAGGTCAGCCTTAAAGATGATTTCCCAATGCCATTCATCCACGTGTTAATTGACAATATGACACAGTTTAAAATGTATTCTTTCGCCGATTGCTTTGCTGGATATCATCAGATTATGGTTGCTGAAGAAGACAGGGAAAAGACCGCCTTCATTACCCCCTAGGGAACATTCTGTTATCAAAGACTAGCTTTTGGCCTTACCAATGCTGGTGCTACTTATTAGAGGGCCATGATGACCTTATTTCATGATATGATGCATAAAGAGATTGATGTGTATGTGGATGACATCATCATAAAGTCCAGAAAGGCTGATGACCATTGCACCCACCTTCGAAAGTTATTTGAACGACTCCGCAAATTCGATTTGAAGTTAAACCTAGCGAAGTGTGCTTTTGGAGTGAAGTCCGGTAAACATCTGGGATTTCTTGTGAGCAACCGGGGCATTGAGTTGGATCCTACCAAGATCAAAGCCATCACGGAGATGCTTGAACCAAAGACCGAGAAGGAAATCTGAGGTTTCCTGGGAAGAATAAACTTCATCAGCCGGTTTATATTGCAGTTGACAGCAACCTGTGAACCCATTTTCAAATTATTAAGAAAGAACTCCTCGGGAAAATGGAATGAAGACTGCCGGAAAGCTTTTCGGACCATTAAAAAGAGGTTGATTAAAGCACCTGTCTTGGTACCCCCAAGGGATGGAATTCTGTTATTCATGTATATCTAAGTCAATTCCAACGCTATGGGTTGCTTACTGGGGCAAAAGGATGATATGGGGAAAGAAATGGTGAATTATTATCTCAGTAAATGTTTCAGCTGCGGAGAGCAAAAATACGCCCTGATAGAAAAGACATGCTGTGCATTAGCTTGGGCAGCCACGAGGTTACAGCATTACCTGCACGGCCATATAACTTATCTCATCTCTAGGATAGATCCTTTGAAATACATCTTCAGCAAGCCGATGTTGAACTGCCGATTATCCAAGTAGCAGTTAATCCTCTAATAGTTCGACATCATCTATGTGACCCAAAAGTCCATTAAAGGGCAAGGGATTGCAGATCACATGTCGACTGCACCAGCAGGAGGTTATGAACTTCTGGAAACCTATTTCCCAGAGGAGGAAGTGATGACTATTCAACAGACCAATAAGGAGGATCGAGGTCAATTCTGGAAAATGTATTTTGACGGTGCACCTAACACTAAAGGCGTAGGAGCAGGAGCAGTTCTGGTGTCCATCACGGGAGATCAATACCCCGTGGCCACCAAGTTCCAGTTTAATAATTCCAACAATACCACAGAATACGAAGGATGCATTGTGGGATTAAAACTGACTCAGTCCCTGGGAGTTAAACGATTAGCTGTGTTCAGAGATTCGGAACTAGTCATCAGAAAGTCCACCGGGGCTTACACCACCAAGGAATTGCATCTACTGCCTTACCATCAATATATTCTCAGATTGGCAGGAGAGTTTGAAGACATTGCCTTCATGCATATTCCCCGGAACCAAAATGATTTCGCCGATGCATTGGCTACATTTGCTTCATTGGTGAACCTGTCAGCAAGGAAGGGAATGCTTGTCATCACTTTCACTGTACAGAACACACCGTCATATGGAAACAGTGTAGGGGAGATATCGGATGAGATAGCACCTACTAGACCATCTTAGTACCACCACATTAAAGAATATTTGCGAGATCAATCGACCCCTGAAGGAATGAGTCAAGCCGCGAAGAAGCGAATACAAAAAATGGCCATGAATTTTTACCTAAGTGGAGATGCTCTTTACAAGAAAGACCCAGGTGTAGGCCTTCTAAGATGTCTAAACAGAGATAAAGCCCATGAATTATATGGTGGGGTGTGTGGAGCACATATGAGTGGACCCCTACTTGCCAAGAAAATTCTAAGGACGGGACATTACTGGATATCCCTCAAAGCGGATTGCGACGATCATGTCAAGCGTTGTTATTAATGCCAGATACATGCCAACATTATTCATGCACCCCCGAATCAACTGCACTGCCTAACATCACCATGGCCCTTTTCCATGTGGGGAATGGACGTGATAAGACTTGTTGAGCCTAAAGCCAGTAACGGTCACAGATTCATCTTCACTATGATCGACTACTTTACTAAATGGGTTGAAATAGCTTCCTTCCCCAAGGTCACCAAGGAGGTCATCGTTGGTTTCATTAGAAATAACGTTATTTGTCGGTATGGACAACCCGAGGTTATCATATCGGACAACGCGAAGAATCTAAATAACGAGATGATGTGGGAACTGTGCAGTAAGTTTAATATCAAACACCTAAATTCGGTTATTTATTGTCCGAAAATGAACAGCGCGGTGGAAGCCGCTAATAAGAATATCAAGAAGATAATGATGAAGATGTCGGCAAATCATCAGGGATGGCTTGATTTGTTGTTGTTAACCCTACTTCAATACCGAATGTCGACTCGAACCTCGACTAGGGCAACACCTTACTTATTAGTCTATGGTATAGAGGCTGTACTTCCTATCGAAGTGGAGATGGAATCACTAAGAGTGATGCTAGATTCTCAGATAGAGGAGAGCCAATGGATACAAGATCGATACGATCAGTTATCCCTGATAAATGAAAGGAGGGTTGCTGCCATCTTCCACGGCCAACTATATCAGTAGCGAATGTCCTGATCTTATAACAAGAAGGTGCGACCTCGAGAATTTAAAGAGCATAGTTTGGTACTAAAGAATATCATTCCAGCTCAGGATGCAACTAAAGGAAAATTTGCCCCAAATTGGAAAGGACCCTTTGTTGTCAAAGAAATCCTATAGGGCGGAGCCTTGAAATTGGAGGACATGGACGGTGAGGAATTCCCACAATTGATCAATTCCGATTCTGTGAAACAGTATTATGTCTGAGACCCCTTTTATTTCAAACTGGAATACTTTGTCTTGAAAAAAAAAAAAAAAAAAAAAAAGAAAGAAAAGAAAAAAAGAGAAAAAATATCAAGTCTGGTTTTCAGGTCTGAGCCTGAACTACGAAAGACCTGATCTCCCATCTGCAAAAGTACGTAGGCAGCCATTTATGGTGCGGTCAAACCAAACAAAAAAATCAAAACCCCATCAAACCAAACAAAAAAATCAAAACCCCATCAAACCAAGCTCAAACCCAAATAAACCCTTTTCAACTATTCAGGCCAAGCCTGAACTACGAAAGACCTGATCTCTCATCTATGGGAGTACGTAGGCAACCATTTATAACCTTCAAAAGAATCCAAACACTTTCACCTTATATCCTCAAAACCAAAATATTAACCTATACAGAAACCGAAATATAACACAAACCCGCCCAATCAACGGCTCATGCGGAGAGGACCTAGCGACATATCAGCATCACCCTGCCGAATCTGGCGCAAGTATGACGAGAACAGTTCTATGTCGAAATAATAAATTATGAAGCGAGAATGGTAACAGTGTACAAAGCTAGACATGCTCAAATAAGGGAAGTGAACTGAAACCTATTTCTTTTTATATATACAACTGTTTAGAATACAAAAGTTGATTCTAATATGTGACAAAAGATAATGACAAAGTCTATACAGGAAAATAAAATAAGGCTATAAATCGACAGTAAGACGAGTCAATATAGCCAAGTATCCAGCCGTCTCTGCAGTCTGAGGAGCATCCCTAAGCTCATGCTCCAGTACCTCGACATGTCTCAGCATCTCTATTGCCATGCGATAAACACACTCCTGACTCTCCACTACTCCCTGTACGTGATCAGTGAGTCCATCGGCAAAAGTCTGGGCATCATCTCTATCAACGAGGGCCTGGTCTCTGGCAACAAAAGCTGCATCTCTCTCATCGATAGCAGCATCCCGATTAGCTAAAGTGGTCAACATCCTGGACTGAGCCTGATCCCTCTCAAAGGTCACCAGGTGAAGCTGTCTGTCCATCACCTCCATGGAAACTGAAGACGAACTTGGGACAGTACTAACCAGAGAAGCTGTTAACTCCGCAAACAAAGCATCCTCAGTCAGAGAAATAGAATCATCCATAGGCTCCTCAACGTCAGTAGACCCACCATCATCCTTGGATAAAGATCCTGTCTCTACCGGGTCTACTGCGTCTGGTGCCAAATCCGACTCTAGCCAAGTTGAGTACTCTGCAGATTTGCCCGGATGGTAGTCTCTGAACTCCGCTTTCTGCCGATGAGACCAAAATCCATAAACACGAGCTAGATCAGCCTCGGTAACTGAGCAGACGGGGAAACAATAATCCTCAGTCCCCTCAAATGAATTGACATCCTGATACTGATCAAACTGGCCCACCACCGCCAGAGGATGATAGGTCGTCACCCGCCTCAAACCAGCCAACAGAAGGAAATCCAGGTCAACTAAATGGGTGATGAAACTCAGAAAGGAGCAGTAACCAGAATACATAACTATCGCAAAAGGATCCTCATTGGCACCTAAAAATAAAGTCCAGAACGTCTCATCGATGCAGGAAGTTGGGCGGTATGAGTAGATCTGCGACAGGGCATGTCCAAAGCAGAACCCATGATGACAAAGTCGACCGATCGGTCTGAGGTGAGTCATGAACTAGATATATAGGAGCACGGGGCTACCTTTGAACCCCTGATCCCCAACAGTCCGATAAAAAGATGCTGATATCAATGTCTCTTCCAAGATAAGAGGAAGCATGGTGAAGTCATCCCTAAGAGCCCTGAGAGCCATCGACATGCCAACATCTAGATGGTCAACATAAAATGGCATGTATGGATATGATATGAGGCACATGACTAGGGCATCCACTCTCGCAGTCTGTCATCTCTCCTTTGAAATGGTAAAATCTCCATGATAAATGGTGAAGCTGTCAACAGATGCAAAATGGCCTATCATAAATTCCATAGAAATAATGTGGCTACCACCCACCTCTGCTAGTACGACTTCCCTCCTCAGTCCGGTAACCGTCATGAACTGGCGGCGCATATGGCCTAACGCCATCCGAGCACACGGCCCCTCCATCGATAATTCGGAGATGCGACCGTACTCCTCCAGAGTGGGAGTCAACTCATCAGAGCCAAACCGAAAAATATGGCGCTCTGGAATCCAGTAGCTGAGCATCCCATCAATAAACCCCTCTGGAATATGAAAGGATAACAGAGATAAGGAATGGCCCAGCATGCGAACGACTGCAATGCGGTCAGAATTTGGCATACAGTCATGCCAAACCCTCAAGCTGGTAGCTATCCGACTAGGCGGAAGGTGATCCAAGCGAGCAACGGCAGAGGAAACCATATGTAAAACTATGTCAAAAAGACCATACAGGGGTCAAGCTCTATCCATTCATTTTAATATATACGAAGCATGCGTTATAACGAGTGATAATATAGCATGTGCAATAAATAAATAGAAAACATCATACATAGATATCTGCCAAATACATAAGTTTTACATCACTGTATCTATGTGATACATATGAAAAATAAGAAATAAAAAGTACAGGATATTGGGGAACCAATGCCCAATGACTAATAAGGCGGCTGTAACTCAATGTCAAACTCCTCCAGAAAGGCGCTAGAAGCATCAAACTGATCAACCCGGGGCAGGTCATCGTGGGTGGGCGTCTCCTGCACATCTAAGCAATGAGGCATACCCTGCGGATCTGGGCGATAAAGCATCTCTTACACATCCGGGCGATAAGTAAAGAGATCACCTCCGTCCTAAGAGCCACCAGTACCTGAGTGCCCAGCCCCAGGAAAACCCCTAGTGCCTGAGGGTCCAGCCTCGTGATCCTGACCAGCAAAGGTACCAGCCAAATCAGACTCAAATAGCAGATTTGAGACTCAGATAGCTGGTACCTGAAGTACGTCGACAACTGCTCCACTTGACGTCTCAAATCAGTTATCTGAGTCTGATGAGAAAGCTCCTCGAAGCATGATAACCATTCCACCATCATCAGAGACCCTGGAACCATATCTCCCATGAACTGGGTAGCCCGGGTCTGAGATCCTATCGTGCATGGGCCCCACCAAGTGGAAAACTCATTGGAAGTGATAGGACCCTCTGACAAATGAACCATCGTACCCAGCAGTGGGAATTGTTGTAGCTGGCTGAGATAGAGGCCAGAATCGCTGAGTTAGAGGAAGAGAAGGAAGGCGAATCTCCCCAGTAATGCATCTAAAATCATGCTTCCCGAGGTAGAGCTCCCAACCTCTATCCAACAGGAATGGAATCCAACAAGGAGATGGATAATACTCTGGCCCTATTGGTAGACCATCCTCAAATCCCTCGGACAAGTGCTCCGCAGAATAAGGGACCCACACTATGTCAGAAGCCGTTGATGTCTCCAGCTAAGATGGGCATGGGTGAAGCCCTCCATAACCAGGACCTCTGATAAAGTAGACTAATGCCATCTACGTCCCCGAGGATAAGTGTCCAAGCCCAGAACAGAGACAGGGCGAAGACAAGGAAGCCTCTCATAAGCCTAGAACTGTTAATTTAAAGAACCCAACATTAGTCATGGGAAAAGATAAACCAATCAAAATTCAGGAAAGTGAAATTCAGTCAAAATGACTCACAAGAAGAAACGGGTAGAATCCAACCCAGGCGTCGGTGACTCCCTCGGATCGCAATCGCATCCCTTGTAGAAAGAGAGAGAATGTAAAAGATCCCCAATCGTAGTTTCCAATGTGGTTTACATCTCAAACAGCCCCTACCAAGCTAAAGGGAACAGTGGAGGAGTTGTTCACAATGAAACAACCCCTCATAATAGTCAGGAATAAACGCCGCAAGATGCGATCTTTATCCCTGGAATCTGCAGATAACGGTTGCTGTAAAGTGCCTCGAGCAGCATCGATGCTCAGGCATCCCGACCGAATACTGCGAGCCTTGAAGTCCCGCTCCTGAGAAGAAAACCCTAAAAGGGTGAGCACATGAGTCGGAGTGATACCCATCTCCAAGGGCACTCTGTCCCCAGTAAACTCCAAGCATGTGATGTATCTCTAGTCCATGGGTGTCATCACAACCTCGTAATTCAGCAAATGGAGGGATTGACTCTGATGAAACCATCGCTCTGATAAAGCTCGTAAATAGCCCAAGGGGCAGCGACGGGGAGCAATGGTGAAGAAAGCCTCGAATCCCCAAGAATCCACTATAGCCCTGTACTCGGGATGAAGTGAATGATATAAAGAGTATATGCTAAACTAGTTACCCCTAGGCTGGGTAAAATCTGGAACCTGCATGACCTTAAGGTTAAGAAAACCGGTTGATGACAAAAAAGAGAAATTAATACAAATTAATGTAAAGATCATATACCTCATTCGCCTGCAAGTGAATAGAGGAATGACTGCTCAGATCTGTACCCAGCATATCATGAACGACTACTTGAATGCCAGGAAGAAATCGTGGCACCGCAGCGGGATGAGGTAGAACCTCAGGCTCAGGGATATCCTCCTCGTCCAAATAAGGGTGGTCCTCACCTAGAGGACGTAGAACTGGCTCAGTCAAGCGCTGAACCTTCCTACTAATCCGTGGAGTAGGAACGTCAGAGGGAGGTCTCCGCTAGTGAACTCCAGCTGAAACCCGGTAGGATGAAGAGCGGCTAGGTCCCGCAGAATCCATACTTGAACAATGAGTTCTTAGGAATCAAAGCAAAGTCAGGTATATTCCTGCCCTTTTCAAATTTCAAATTCCTATCCCTGAAATATAATTTAGGTCATCACATCATGCATGTCCTACACGTGCCATTATATGTGTACATCATTTTCAACTCGTATCCTAGCACATCTACGTATGTATCTAGGACCCTGACATCTAACTAATGAAAAAATTTCGCCAGAGTTTTCCCTATAAAATGGACTATCCACATGCCCGAAGCATGCATTAAACCACCCTATGAGGGTATACCATCACAACCAAGCAATTGAATAGCAATTTAAACTATTGTTCTAAGACATGGCTATAATACATGTCTAGATTAACAGATAAATAATAATATATCTCATCCATACAGTCCATAAGATGATACGTAAGCATGCATTGCATTATAACATGTCCATCAAGCTATCTATGCATACATGTTCAATATAATGCGTTTAAGGAATGAAATACAATTTTTCATCGATGAAAACACTGAAAAATGGAGTTTATACGTTACCCGTGGTGCGTAGAGGAGATATACGATGACGAATCGCTCCAAATCAAGTCAGAATAGCGTAGATCTAAGATGAGGCTCTGATTTTTTAGAGAGAACGCAAGGAAACTCAATTCGAATGAATGAAAATAAGCCTTCCCGAGGGTATAAGCTCGATCACGGACAGCCTCAACCATACATGCTCTAGTCGCATGTATAGGTGCGGCTGCCCTAGAGGGGTCCCGCGGCCTTTCGGTTGGTAAAGTGCAGTTCGAAACGTGTTATTTTGGGTTCAGAATGGTCACATTACTTAAGGTGGTACCCTTCTGGGTCAGTTTTAGACAGTGAAAACCCTAAAAACCCTCCTAAAAGGCAGAAATTTGGTAAAGATCAGAAATCTCGACGTTGAACACCGGATGACCAGAAAGTCAATTAAAATCAATACTACATCTTAGAATCCACCAGCATCGACCTTGATGAAGGCATCGGTTCAACCCCGATGATGTAATCCATTAGCAACAAACCAGTGAAGGCATCGACATAACCCTGATAATGTAATCTATTGGCAACAAACCAATGAAGGCATCGGCATAACCCCGATGGTGCAATCCGTTGGCAACAAACCAGTGAAGACATCGGCATAACCCCGATGGTGCAATCCGTTGGCAACAAACCATTGAAGGCATCGACATTACCCCGATGGTGGAATCCGTTGGCAACAAACTAGTGAAGGTATCGGCATAACCCCGATGGTCCAATCCATTGGCAACAAACCAGTGAAGGCATCGGCATAACCCCGATGATATAATCCATTGGCAACAAACCAGTGAAGGTATCGGCTTAACCCCGATGGTGGAATCCGTTGGCAACAAACCAGTGAAGGCATCGGCAAAACCCCGATGATGCAATCTGTTGGCAACAAACCAGTGAAGGCATCGGCATAATCCCGATGATGTAATCTGTTGGAAACAAACCAGTGAACGCATCGGCATAACCCCGATGGTGCAATTCGTTGGCAACAAACCAGTGAAGGCATCGACATAACTCTGATGGTGCAATCCGTTGGCAACAAACCAGTGAAGGCATCGGCTCAACCCCAATGATGTAATCAGTTGGCAACAAACCAGTGAAGGCATCGGCATAACCCCGATGGTGCAATTCATTGGCAACAAACCAGTGAAGGCATCGACACAACCCCGATGGTGCAATTCGTTGGCTACAACCAGTGAAGGCATCGGCATAACCCCGATAATGTAATCTGTTGGCAATGAACCAACGCGGGTCAACTCAGTCCCGATGGTGAAATCCGTTGACTACAACCCAACGTAGACGGAGGCATAACCCCCGATGAGGTAATCCGTTGGTTACAACCCAATGAGGGCGTCAGCTTAACCACGACGACGTAATCCTTAGGACTTTATCATAATCTCACATATCATTACATGTTTTATACATGACATTGCATCATCAGATATACCTTATCATGCATTCTCCGTGTCTAGCAATCTTTGTCGTGTTCATCCATTACATTGCATAAACATGACAAAGAGGGGCATCCGTAGACACTCAAAATTTTGCTTTCTTTATACTAACCTTGCAAAAAGGAAAAAGTGTAATTTTATTTTAGAGACAACCCCAAGGTAGGGCAAAAGCATTTGGTCACCCTAGAGACAATCCTGTGGATGATTCAAAGGGATAATGACGTCCGAACATGACGCAAACTGAACGAGGATCGCCAAGCTGAGACAGTGTCCGTCGAAAGCCAGCTTAGCAAACCTCGAATTACGTGCCATCAAAGAGAAGCCAGTTAACTACAGTCTAGAACCGGAAGATACCTCTCAGCTACCATCATTATCTTCCCGGACCTCGATCCAATCAGACTCGATCTTATTCCGCCGCATTTCGCAAAGACTTTCCAAAAGTTTGGTCTGCGAAGGTCGACTTTCTCCGAACCGGGACCGAAGGAACACACTTTAAGAAGGCGGGACCCGTGGGGCCCAGCCACATCTATACATGCTACTATCCGCATATATATATATGCGATTGGCTCAAGCAGATTAATAAAGCAATATCAGCTTACTTAGAAAAAAAAAAGAGAGAGAGAGTTTTAGAGAGCGAAAATCATTTCTAGAGAGAGAACCCCTCGGATTGGACCTATATACATCAACTTTGAATTATTTTAGCTTGTTTAGCATCTACTTGGAGTCCCAAGAGTGTTCTAAGTTGATCCTGAGTGATAAAACGCTTGTTCACGTGTCCCCCAAGGTGAAAAATCGCTCTTTTTAGCTACGTTCTTTGTAAATTTTGTTCAATATACTAGATTGATGTTATATATTATTTAAATATAGTTAAACTTGTTGTTTTCTAAGTATATTGTGTAATAGTTGGTAGATATTGCGTTTCTATCGGTTATATTGTACATATCTTGTTGTAAATCAAGTCCAGAGGCTAGATCTACCTAGATCTAAGCCGAATCTAGCCTTTTGAGTGGTTATTAAGCATGAAGCTTTAACACGTATGATAGATCGGTTTAGATCTATGGTAGAACTATGTATTTATTGCTTTTAATCGGTCCTGGTTACCCCGTATAGCCCTAGATTTATATCTAGAGGCGAAAGGGGTCCAAAATTTCTTGAAACGGTGATTTCAATCTATGAAATAATCTAATATCAAAGCCTAGGACATTGTACATATGTATTCCCGCATAAATAATGTGAGCCTAGGAATCCCGTTGTTGAGATCCCCTATTGGATCCCGACTTGATTCTCACGATGGAGCGGTTTTTGTGATATAATGTTTAAATAACACAAACATTAATGTATATGTATTATTTGGATCTTGAAGACGAGCTCGAGGGGTTAGTCCCGAGAAATCAAATTCAAGATCCCGTGATAGTGAAAACTTTAATTGCGGGTGCTCGAATTCATTGAGATGGCTTACATGCCCGATGATGATCCGACCCATTTGATGCTTTTTACATACATATCATCAAAATGATTTCTGATAAAATTACACAGAGCTTTCAATAATAATAAAGCGGGTCGGGAATAGACATTAGATCATAAATGGAAGTATCAAAAGTCCTCGATTACTATTCGGGCAAAGGATTTGAAAACCTTGTGTTTTCCCAAAATATCATATAAAATGTATATTTTGTCTAAAAATGAACTTTTGCTAAATCAAACCATTCGTACATAGGTGCAAAAGAGGAACTGCACTACTTCCAAATAACTCACGATGAGGCTTAGAATAAAACTTCCCAAATAAACACACACACACTCATATTTTATGCATAAAAAATTAATAAAAGATACGGTACCGTGTTTTCATGGGAGTCCGAGGGTGACTAACACCTTCCCCCTTCTTAACCTAGCCACCAAATTCCACGAATCTCGGGTTTCAGACCAATTTTTCAGAGTCACATATTGGACCATATTGCAAAAACTATTAAAACTCGGATGAGTTGGTACATCAATTTAAACCATACCAACTGGCGACTTTATCTCATTTAGTTCAATCATAAAAATAAATAAAATCAATCTTTTCAAAGTCGTCAACACTTATGTCGGTACCACTTTCCTAAAACCTCACCCTTTGATAAAACCCATATACATAGCGAATCGCAAAAGGGTAAAACAAACAACACAAACTTAGGAAAGAAGGACACACATTCAAAGGAATTTTTTTGACGTCGACAATCATCTTATTGACGCCTGCTGAACTCTGTTGTTGAAGCTTTATATCTCCTGATTATCAGCAGCTGCTCATAATCAATGTTGATGTTCTGCCTAGCTGTTCACTTAGGTTCTTTTAATTATATTCTTGGCAGCGTAAACATTCTCAAAATCGTAGACTTGTTCTCTACGTCTTCAGTTGATTGATCCTGAGTTTTCCTGATGAGATGTATAATGATGGATTGAGTTTTGCATTCTGATTTACCTCTTTTAAGTCATTAACATCAATAACATGGCTTCTTTATGTTTGAATCTTCAGGTCTGCCATATCTTTCACTTCCTTGGCTCTACAACTCTAGCTTATTTTCTCTGGGGCTTTCTAACTCCTTCTAGTCTTTGGCTCTGCGGCTCTGACCTTTTTATGTACTCATACATTTCATGTAATCTGATGATTGATGCTGCCAAGATCAACTTTTAATCTCCTTCTCTTTTGTACTTGGCAGCTGTTGAACATCTCTTAGTTTGTAGAGTTGACCTTATTCTACGTTTTCTCTTGTACAACGCGATGTTCATCACTAACAATGATTCTTTTATTTAGATTTACGTTCAGTGCTCATTATCATCTTTTTCTTCTTTTGAGTGAAGTTATCTTTTATACTCCTTTGAAATGTTCCCGTTGAGAAGTATCCGTTAAAGCATTTAATGCTTAAAGACGTTAATATCTCTGATGTTGAATTTTTGAAGCTTTGTATCAGTGTACTTTCTGACTTAGGTCTTGTCACATCACCCAATATTTTTCTATCTTTTCAGACAGCTTTCTTTAAGGCTACTAGTCGGTAGATATACCTTTGTTTTTCTTCCAAGAATACATCCGCTGATACATTGAGATCATCTTCTTGCAATGCTCTATTTGTCAGTTGAACATAAACCTATGTTTCGTAGTTACTTTTCATGTTTTTTGTGTTCATTTTGTAGATTGCATGCTTAAGATCTGTGTGAGCGATGATTGGCATGAAAAAGCAAGGATAAGCAATACGAACATCTTTTGGAGTACATTATGCAAGCAAATGCACGAAGGAGAGAATGTAGAGCTTTCAATGCCAAGTTGGTTGCATATTCTTGGCTTAGAACTTGGATTTTATTGTAGAGCTACTTCTTAGCTTTCTGAAACATCTTGAATCATCTCAATCGGAGTTTGGATGCAAGAGTTATGACCCCTGTACCAACGAACGTTGAACCTCAATGTTTTGGGTTACCATTTACATAGCAGTCACTTCAAGGCCATTCTCGACCTTGCTCCAGAAATTATTTTCAATTCTCAAGGAATGAAAGTGGTAGAGCTCGTCGAGATCTTTGATTTGACAGGTGGCAGTCCCCGTAACTTCTCCCGGATCAAACGTTATGGCCGTTCTACCAAAGGACACTACAACAGATCTGGTATGCAGCGCAGCTGCGCCCTAATTGGCCTATGAGGAAACGCAGCTACGCCCTACCTCAGTTAAAAACACCTTTCAGCGTAGCTAAGCCCAAATTAAGCTTGTGGGCAGCGCAGCTGCGCTGGTCCCGGTATGCCAGACTTTGACTTTTTGTTTAATGGTCCAATTGGATTGTTTCTTGGGCAAGGAGGCACTCGAGACTAAATCTATATTTAGGTACATTTGTAGCATATATTGGACCTCTCTACATTCAATAATGGATTGAATTCCCTCTTTGGGATAAAATCTATCTTGTATATTACATCTTTTCTTTCTTTCTTATATTAGATTAGATTAGCATAGATAAAATTTGAACCCTAGATTAGATTAGATTTGGGGATTGAAGCAATTGAAGATCATTGAAGATTCAAGGAAGAGCAAGAGAGATCATATTTTCATTTCTTAATTCTTAACTTCTCTTTACTTTTATTTGTTTGTTTTAATGTATAATCAATTGTGAATAATGAAATTTGATTCACTTATGAGTTAAATAATATTTTGAGATTACAATGAATCTTATTGAATAATTTATTTTGATATGCTTCTTTGTTAGTCTTATTAATTGTTATTGGATTGTCTATTATGATTTGTATTGAATCACTTAATTGCCTAGCTAACAATTACGATGATAATCCATATGAAATTGAGAGACGAATTATGGGTTTAGATCTGATCATAATAGCATGTGTTTGTGACTTCTACATGGCAATGGAATTCATGATTCGTGTCTAGGGTAGAGATATATCTATGCATCGCATGTAGTATATTGAGAACTTGTTCTTTAACCCTCTTTAATTGTAATTCACATAGAGATATAGTGGGCTAGTTAATTACGTACGGTGTTCACATTCATTCTATCATATGTGGATTTAGTGTGATATGGGTATGGTACATTGAGAGATGGTCATATTTTAATTTTGTGCTCTCGACTAACAATCCGAAGTAATTAATTGGACTTAACAAGAAGTGTATCGATCTAAATGAATCAATAAGTGAAATTGTAGTCTTAAGTCTTCATATTCTAGTTTCATTCTAGGGGTTGTTAGTATTAGTTTAATTACATAGTTTTAATTCAAAATATTAAAATCAATCGTTTAAATAAGATTAAGTTGGTTACGGGTTAGTGCTTGGTAATATTTGTTAAATAATTCTATATGGGATCGATACTCTACTTACACTTTATTACTTGTTGACTGTGTATACTTGCACGTTTATATTGATTGGGAATACGCCCAACAAGTTTTTGGCGCTGTTACCGGGGAATTAGTTTAATAATTGTTGCTATCATTAATTTCAATCAAATTAGTATTAATTTAAATATTTTTATTTTATTTTAATTCTCTTCCTATATTTCTCTCTTTTCAGGTACCATGGATGAATGTGCTTATCAATGGCCATACACGAAAATGACTCAGCCAAGGGAAACAAGGATTGATTGACTCAACGCAATTTCTACATTATCAGCACAGCTTAAGACACTTTCGAGGAAGTTGGACGTTGTTGCAGCCCAACGTATTCGAAAGATAGCATTTACTTGTGATTATTGTGCTGACAACCATCTGAGTCATCAATGCACTGTCAGTTTTGGACCAGTACAGTATGATGGTGGTAATTTCAACCAGTATGCATATCCCAACAATTATCAAGGTTGGGGATATCACCAGGATTCTTCGTGGATCTATAATCAACAAGATCAATGCTATACTCCATATACAACATATGCACCGGAATTCATATATCCACCTCCATTGCCACAAGAAGAAAAGTTAAATTTGAAGGAATTCATGTCCAAGCTCATAGCAAACCAAGAGGAGATGATGCTAAGTCAGGAAATAACGAGTCAAAATTTTCAGAACAAGATGGAACAACTCATCAATACCTCAACCAATGGTCCTAAATACATGGATTCCAAAACTGAAACAGAAAATTCAAGATTGGAGAAATTGTGGTTCAAGTTCATAGCGCCAAATGACAAGAGGATGGTTGAGCAAGAGATGTTAATTCAAAATCTTCAGAATCATATAGATCAAATGTTCAAAGCCTTGAACAACTGTCCTCAAAATAATTGGTGCTATGACATGAATTCTAAGACTGATGGAGATCCCGAGTTGAATCTACAACTGGATGAGCCTCAAGTGTTTGAAATCGAGGAGATAAATGGAGATAAGGAAAATGAGGCCATCAAAGATCTAACTGTAAGTCTCAACGAAGATGAGCCAATCTTGCTAGTACCCCAAGTGCTTTCTCCACCAAGGTTCAAGAATCCAGTCAGTTTTCAAAACCCTGCCTGCTTGGGAGTCACGTTGTCAGCAAAGCTCTTTATGACATGAGAGCTATTACAACTTTGAAGCCATGGTGGGCCGAGGAAGAGAAAATAAAAGAAGAGCCCGTTGTGTTTGACATGCCCCAATTCCCCAATTTGATCATAGACACAACGGAGGAAGCACCTAGCAATTCAATATTCGTAATTGGGAACTTATCTACAAAAAGCAAGCTATGTGACTTTAATTCAATGGTTATCACTAATGGGAACCTCCCAAAGCATACATTGCTCCTAATGGATGGAAGGTTCCTTAATTATTGAAGAGGAATTGGATAGCTTTGATAAGAAGTAGTCGAGCTAAATGACTATAAACTAAGCGCTCGATGGGAGGCACCCCATCCAATCCAATCTTTCTCCCTCCTTGTTTAATTCTTATTTACATATCCACTCATTTCTCCCTCTATGTTTAATTCTTCGTAGTTATAATATTAAGTATAATTTTTAGTAGAATAAATAAACTTAATAGTTAATTTTTGATTTCCTTGAGGTACAGTTCAGTTGGTACGTGCGTGCATGATCAGAAAAGTTGAAAATCAAGACTGTTAGGGAGCAGGGCAGCGCAGCTGCGCCCTAGCCAGGCTGTTGCCCTGCGCAGCTGCGCCCTTTAGCAGTGCCAGAAATTAAAAATAGGCAACAGCGCAGCTGCGCCCTCCTCTAGGCCAACCACAGCGCAGCTGCGCCCAAATTGTAAGGAAAAGTTGAGCAACTACGCCCAACCAAGGCCAAATCCAAGCGCAGCTGCGCTGCTATCAAAACCCAGCTTTTATAGTTTAACCCAACCTCCCAGCCTGTTTATTCCCTGTCCTATTTTGACTAGGCACATTTAATATCCTCATGCCTAAGGCCTAACGAACCAACACTCTACTCTCTTGCTCTCATTCCTTCTATGTCCTAATCCACAACTACCATCACTAAATCCTTTTCCAAAATAACATTTATACACCCACAATTAAAACTTTGGGATACATTGAGGCAAAGAGTGGAAAGGAGCAAGACAAAGGAAGCAGAGACTTGCACTACACTAGATTGCATGAGTCAGACCATAAGAGTAAAATGGGTTAAAACAAAGCGGATAGCATGTATTTCTGGAAAGAGCTGAAAGACTACATTGGAGTGCAAAATAAGTTTGGGGGAATAGCAGGCCAAAATCCCAGAGCATTAGAGAAGTTCAAGTGCAGTTCCCGACATTTGTACCCGCCCAGACTTATCCACCGCCTGATACACAATCGGATCATAAAGAGGCGGACAGAGATGATGATGCTTCCTAGGGGAGTATTCTTTCATTTTGCTTACAATGATGACATTGTCATTTTTAAGTTTGGGGGTATTAGGTTCATATCATTGTTAATATAGTTGGCATCTAGTTTAGTTCATATAGTTGCATTTTAGTATAATTGCATTCTAGTTTAGTTTTATGTTTCATTTAGTTTAACTTGTTAGTTTATTTTGAGAACTAATAAATAATAAAAATAAAAATCACAAAAATAGTTGCTTTATATGTTGCATTTAGATTAGTTAGTTATATTGCATGAATCCAAGTTTTCAGTTAGTTTGATTTTCATTTGGCCTATGATGAGATTGGAATTACTTGATTTTTGAACAATTTTGATGACTAAGGCATAGTTATAATGTTATAGCATGATGTGAATCTTAATCGGTTTGAAACCGATGTAACCGAATAACACTCTAGAGTAACTATTACGATTTGCTCAGTTTAAATAGTCACATAATTGTCTTCTGGTGGGAAATTTGTGTTTTAATGAAAGAGATTTAGTAAACAGTTAGCAATGGCTAGATGATGCAAAAGCTTAAGTTTAGGGAAAAGCAGGGGGTATAAATGTTATATTCAAAAAAATAAAAAAATAAAAGAAAAAATATATATATGTTGAATAAACATTTTGGGTAATTTAGTTTTGTGGCCTTTGATACTTGAGTAAGTACGCTCTAGGGGATGTCTCTACACCCAGCGCTCTAAAGCCGTTTGGTTTGGGAGTCGTTGGTCGAAAGCTCGCTACATAGGTATCATTGAAAAGCCTAAGAGGACTAGACATTGCACAGTCAGATGTGTACGCGGGAAAGTGCGAATATCGCTCTCGTGAGTAAATAAAAGCATAATAAATCCTTTGTTGACTCTTAGCTTAGTTGATGCGTAGTCTTGGTCAAAACTTCGTGTGTTTGCAGCCTTTCTTGAGTTGAAACTGTATTTTTCCCTCTAAGAAGAATATTATGTGAAGTATTTATATTATAGCAAGTTTAATGGTTGCTAAGCACACACACACTACATCAGTGATAAATGGTTTTGATTTACAAAGTGATATGCATTATCGCCTTGTTCTTGGTTCGATACTTTGTTTGATGTCATTGTGATTTCTCTGAGGCAACTCTCTTGGATTTCAATCTGACTGGTATTTGGATTTGTTAACATGTTAGATTAGATTGCATTGCATTATGTTGTGTTGTTTGGGGACACGCAACGATTTAAGTTTGGGGGTATTTGATAAGTAGTTTTTATACCTATTTATCCGATATCTATTGCTTGAATTAGTTGCTTAAACCTATGTTTCGTTGTTTCTTTTCATGTATTTTGTGTTCATTTTGTAGATTGCATGCTTAGGAACTGTGTGAGTGATGATTGGCGTGAAAAAGAAAGGACAAGCAATTCAGACATCGTTTGGAGTATATTATGCAAGCAAATGCAAGAAGGAGAGAATTTAGAACTTTTAATGCCAAGTTGGATGCATGTTCTTGGCTTGGAACATGGATTTTATTGTAGAGCTACTTCTTATATTTCTGAAACATCTTGAATCATTCCAATCAGAGTTCGGATGTGAGAGTTATGACCCTTGTACCAACGGATGTTGAACCTCAATGTTTTGGGTTGCCATTTACATAGCAGTCACTTAAAGGCCATTTTCGACCTTTCTCCAGCAACTATTTCTCAATTCTCAAAAAATAAAAGTTGTAGAGCTCGTCGAGATCTTTGATTTGACAGGTAGCAAGCCCTGCAACTCCTCTTGGATCAAAAGTTATGGTCGTTCTACCAAAGGACAGTGCAGCATATCTAGTGTGCAGCGCAGCTGCGCATAAATTGGCTGATGGGGCAGCGCAGCTGCGCCCTACCTCAGTCAAAAACACCTTTCAGCATAGCTGCACCCAAAATAAGCTTGTAGACAGCGCAGCTGCGCCGGTCCCTGTATGCCAAACTTTGACTTTTCAATTAATAGACCAATTGGAATGTTTCTTGGGCAAGGAGGCACTCGAGACTAAGCCTATATTGGGCACATTTGTAGCATATATTGGACCTCTCTACATTTAATAATGGATTGAACTCCCTCTTTGGGATAAAATCTATCTTGTATATTCCATCTCTTTTTTCTTCCTTAGATTAGATTAGCATCGATAAAATTAAAACCCTAGATTATATTAGATTTGGGGATTGAAGCAATTGAGGATCATTGAAGATTCAAGGAGGAGCAAGAAAGATCAGATTTGCATTTATTAATTCTTTACTTCTCTTTACTTCTATTTGTATGTTTCAATGTATAATCAATTGTGAATTATGGAATTTGATTCACTTATGAGTTAAATATTATTTTGAGATTACAATGAATCTTATTTAATAATTTATTTTGATATGTTTCCTTGTTAGTCTTATTAATTATTATTGGATTGTCTATTATGATTTGTATTGAATCACTTAATTAGCTAGCTAACAATTACCATGATAATCCATATGAAATTAAGAGACGAATTATGGGTTTAGATCTGATCATAATAGCATGTGTTTGTGACTTCTACATGGCAATGGAATTCATGATTCGTGTCTAGGGTAGAGATATATCTATGCACCGCATGTAGTATATTGAAAACTTGTGCTTTAACCCTCTTTAATTGTAATTCACATAGAGATATAGTGGGTTAGTTAATTACGTACGGTGTTCACATTCATTCTATCATATGTGGATTTAGTGTGATATGGGTATGGTATATTGAGAGATGGTCATATTTTACTTTTGTTCTCTCGACTAACAATCCGAAGTAATTAATTGGACTTAACAAGAAGTGTATCGATCTAAATGAATCAATAAGTGAAATTATAGTCTCAAGTCTTCATATTCTAGTTTCATTCTAGGGGTAGTTAGTAATAGTTTAATTACATAATTTTAATTCAAAATATTAAAATCATTCGTTTAAATAAGATTAAGTTGGTTACGGGTTAGTGCTTGGTAATATTTGTTACATAATTCTCTATGGGATCGATACTCTACTTACACTTTATTACTTGTTGACTGTGTATACTTGCACGCATATATTGATCGGGAATATGACCAACATCAATCTCATTGTCAGACCTGACATAAACTTTACGATCAACTGTTGCAAGAGTCATCAGATTTAGCCTTGCGATCGTTTTGACTTTTCTGTTCTTGAATCCTTTTGACTGTTGATAGTATAATGAAGGATGCCATAGCCTTTTGTTATGTATCCTCATTGCTACTATAGCCTTATATTCTTTTCTATTTTCTGACTGCTTTATAGTGCTCGGAGTTGCTTAGCAGATTCTTCTTTATTTTTCTTGATAATGTAGCTGTCTTTAGAGGTCGATAACATCTTTCTGATTGAGTTGTTCAACTTTGATCACAAGTATCGGCTGCTTCTATACGAAGTCCTGATTGCTCTGTGGTCTGTTCTGAGTTCTGTGATTAGGTAGAATATCCTTGTTGTTGACCATTCAGATTTCTATTGGAGATCCCTTCTTGTAGGAGATATACTTAGGTATCATCTAGGTATATTCTCTAGCCATATACTTCTTCTTTAGTGATCTTCACTTTATATCCATGGCACAAACTGAGCTTGGTGATCTCCTTTACTTCGTGTAGTCAGTACTTTATTTTTTCTTAACTGTTCTGAGCCTGAATTTAAGATCTTGATTTCACTGAACGATCTTAGATTTATCTTCCGATATTGCTTTTATTCAGTATCTGCTTGAAGTATTCTATAATCACCCTTTTCCTGAGTAATCTATACTTTGCGATCCATTAACTCTGCCAAACAGCTTCTTCGTCTCTTTTTACAGCTTTATATTACCCTTTCAACTTGAGATCATTTGTTCACTTCACGAACTGATTCTTTGTCTGTGAAATGAAGTGAACTCTGCGATCTTCTGATGTTATACGAACATAATTAGCTCTGCGAAGTATCTCCATATTATAAACTGGCATAGTAACTTTAAGATCATGATTTCCTATCATCTATACATCATATCAATTCTCATAAGATCAACCTAATATTATTTGATCTTTTTAATCTAAGCCTTTGTACATCAATTATTTTTAAGGACTTTACAAAACTTACTTGTACAAATATATATTAATCAAATTTCACATTAAGCACATGTAGATACTCTGTTGACACAACTGTTATCATACAGAGTAGCCTCTTATAATGGTTTTATCTATTACATTTGTAAACAAGATAAAGATCAACCTAACAAGTTTGATCATACTATTCTAAGTTCTTGTACATAAATATCTCAGTTAAGGACTATACAAAACTTATCCATACAAATATACATTATAATCTTAATCATTAAGTCACATACATGCTTCATCATCAAATCACATACATTTGGAATATAACAAGAGTTCAAATCAAACTCCCCCTTACTTAAGCAATCTTCTAATCTATTATTAGGCTCCTAACAAGGTATATATAATAAAGTCACATTCATCTTTGATTCTATGTTCCTTTTAACAATTCCTCTTCCTCGCTATGACGCGGCCGTATAGTCTAATCCTACGATTGCTGTGCAATCATCCCTAATCATGGACTCTCAAAACCACACGATCGTTATACAAAACACTAACTCCTCGATCGTAGAGTCTCAAAACCTTCAGATTGATGTACAAAATATTAACTCTTCAATCATAGAGTCTCAAAACCCTACGATCAATAAACACAACACTCCGTCTCCTATACACATATCTTCTACACATAACTCTCCAGTACAGATAGATACAAACTTTTTTGTCTCCTCCATCCTCCCCAATCGTATAGTCTTAAAACCTTACGATTGAAATCCATACTCTTGTAAATGTTGTACATATAGATATACCTTCTACAACACATACTTATACACATATAACTTCCTCCTCAATTCGTTATTCAATTCTTGCTAATTCGTTATATTGAAGCAAATCTCGGAAAGAGTCTCAGTAGTGCCGTCAAATGCTCAGATGAAAAGAATGCTGGATATTAGTATTGATGATTTCACAGAAGACATTCAGGAAACAATCACTTGGATTCAAAAAGGACTAGCTCGCATTGTAGAGACCGCATCTAAAGTCCGTGGAGAAATGTCAAAAGATTTCGGTAAGAAGATGAAAGAAATGATTCACACTATTGCTGAAAATCTCGAAAAGAGGAACAAAATCATTTTCAAACTAATTGCAGACCATAAAGTTGCGGTAATCTTTCTTCAGTCAACAAATGCAGAATCCATCAAAATTCTCTAATAAAGTGTTCTCCTTAAGCTCATCTCTATCAGAATTCAAAGGCATGGTAATGCAGTTAATGGAACGAATAGATAATGTCATAGCTCTTGTGCATCATCAATGCAATCTAGGCAATGCCATACAACAAGAAGTGAGAGACGTCATTACCATGTCCAGGAACCAAATACAGGAATTTATCAGCGCTTTCAAGCAGCTCTTAGAAGAAGTCAATGTCTTACACAATGAACGAGATGTTGATAAAAAGGGGGAGAAATCATATAAAGGGGAGATCAAGTGGGAGAGGAGACGACCTTAACGAACAATTATCAATTCATCCTCCTCATCCCTTTAGAATTTTGACGCCTCAAACAATCTCTCTAGGCTAAAATCGTGGACAGTCTTCCTTTTTAAGGCCAAGATCGTCAAGTGCAGTAACTCCCACTGGCTTGCGACTCCCACCGGTGACCCCATGTTCTTAAATAGAAATCTTCAAGGGGTTCACATTGAAGAGGAAGAAAGGATTGACATTCCTGATCTTGGACTAGATAATTTATAGAAGAAATTCAAAAGAGAGAAGCTGAAGTAAGAGAGAGTTACATGAGGCGACATGAATTTGAAAGAAGAGATCTTCTAAGGAGTAAGGGGGGAGAAGGTAGAGAAAAAGAAGAAGTATATGTTGTAATTTTTTTGTAAATTTTCATACTTTGTAAAATTCTTTGATTCAATCAATAAATTCATTTTTTTTCCTCTAAAATAAAGTTTCTCACTGTATCTTAGTCATATCTACATTTAAAGTGTTTTTCATCGTAGAATTGATGAATGCTCTGAAACTACTGGTTTTGTCATCATCAAATAGGGGGAGATTGTTAGAACAATTGCATGTTTTGATTTGATGATGATGTGATAATGTCTATTTATAATCAGTAGCTTTTGTGAAGCCCTTAAGAGAATAATTGATGTAAAAAGACTTAAAGTAGAAGATCAAACTTGTTAGGTTGATCTACTGAAAAAATTGAATGTATAGATGATAGGAAATGAAATGATCGCAGAGTTGATTGAACAATCGTAAAGCTGATATGAGGAATTGTAAAGTTTATTTGAAGATCGTAGAGTCAATCAATTTATCGTTGAGCATTTAGTTCAAGATCGCAAAGTTTTCTAGGAAATCGTAAATCTAAATCAAGATCGTAGAGTCTGCAGAAAGATCGTAGAGTCTGCAGAAGAATCGTAGAGTCTGCCAAAAGATCGTAAAGCTTATTGAAGATCATAAGGCAAGACAAAGATCGTAGAACATATCAAAGATCATAGAAAATATTAAAAATCGTAGAGCAGATCGTAAAGCTTAAAGAATCGTAAAGTCAGTTCAGCCAGACACTCTACAATCATGCACCATGGAAGTCTATGATTAGACAAATCGTAGAGCATGTCAGGTCTGACATTGGTCTGATATTGGTAAAACTTGCAGAGTGAAGATTCTGATATGGTTGCTGGTCATCCTAATTAAGTTTAAAATGAAGATCATATCGAGTTGTTACAACACCCACATGGTTGTTGCTGCAACAGTCTGATGTGACGTATCAGAGCCGAAAGTAAGCTGACACATTCGCTCTAAAAGTTGACATCAAAGATCTTCTAAGATTGAATCATTTAATGAAGCAACCACAACATCAAAGATCTTATATTATGTTTTCACATAATTTTTATTGAATTATAAAGTAACTATAGATAAATAAATATTCTTTTGGTTTAGTTTTATTTGTCCTAATTTATTTCTTATGGTCAAATTGACTATATATATTTAGAATCCAAATTTATTCTTAAGTTTATTTAAATTCTTAAATTTATTAGGTATATGTAAAAAATTATTTTCAAAAGAAAGTATATCAAATATAGTCAATTTATTTGATTTTAAAATTTTTAATGCATTTATTTAATTATTAATTTTAAAATTAATCAATGTAACTATAAAAAGTGAATAAAGATAAATAACATTAATCAGAAAGAATAAAGATTACAAACATATAATCTGACAGCATAAATGAACTTTTGAGTTTTCCCCTTAATCTTCTTTTAACCTGCAAATGCTATATCACTACTCTACGCAAATGCCATATCGCTACTCTACGCAAATGCCATATCGCTACTCCTACGTACAAATACAATGGACCCTACTGGCCTTAGTACCAGTGCCTTGTTAGAGTCCATGAATAATAATTCTCCTCTTGACATTAATACACCTTTCATTACTGAAAGAAAACAAAAAACAAAAAACAAAACATAGTACTAACTTGTTATTATATAATTGACCACTATATGCTAGTAGTAGGCATTAACTAAGTTAACGAAAATTAATGGAAGTGGTTAGTATGAAATTTATTTTTAAATAAGTTGATTAATTGGTCAATAGAATATTGATATGCAGACGAGGTTGTATGTCTGTCAGCATTCTATTAGCCAATTAATCAACTTATCAAAAAAATAATTTCATGTTAACTGGATCCGTAATGGTCTATTTTCATTGCATTCCGTACATGATTTGATTAAGTTTATTCTCGATATAATCAACACAAATTCTTCCAGGTACCCCTTAATGTTTTTCCCAACTCTTTTTTGGTACATTAAAAATTTAGGAAATTCTTTCTAAAACTTCTAAGATTGTAATGTAATAGTACATGTTCCTCAAAAATAATAAATAAATCAATAAATATTTTTTTTATATAAATATTTTTAGGTGGTGTTTGATAAAATTGAGTAATTAAGATTTGATTAGTTAATACTACCTCCGTCCTATAATAAGTGTTTTTTTAGCTTAAATCACACATACCAATACACAAGCTAAAATGACAAAAATACCCTCAATATACTTTCTTTGTTTTGTTTGAGACTTTTTTTATTACCTTTTGGTCTCTCTTTCTCTTTCTTCAACCTTTCAACTTTTCAATAAATACGCAATAAATACCATTGGTTGCATAAGGCACATATGGAAAAATATTGTAAAAATTATATTGGAATTCTAACACATCACTTATTTTGGAAAAAAAATATTAAGCCTAAAAAATCACTTATTGTGGGACGGAGGTAGTACATCTTAATAAATTAGACCATCTGAATGAAATAATATCTGAATCTAAAAAACTGTTTGATAACTAAAAGTATAAAACATCTGAATGAAACTATTTTATCATTTTAACCCTCTGAGTTATTTAAAAATTTAATTTGAATGATCTTAAAATTTAAAATTGAAGGAGTACAATATTTATTGAGACTATTTTTGTTCATAAATTTTAAATAAACTATTAAGAGACAAATTTTAATAGTTAAAATTTGAATTTTTGTCTTAACAATTAAGGGATATTAAGAGGTAAAAAAATTTATCAAATAAAATTTGTCTAACCGAATCAGACCGAATCAGAAACAGGTAAATTAAGAGCTACTCCATTTAGACAAACAAACACTATTTAATTTATCTCGTAGTATGGTTGTAGAGGTCTCATATTTGACTTTTGATTTTGACACTCGCTCTCTTATTACATTATTAAGGATATAAAAATCTATTAGGGTTTATCCACTTGGCAATCACGGCAGACAAGCTTCACTTCCAAAACCCTACCGAACCCCTTCCGACCAAAATGCCAAGATTGGTACATATAGATTTTTCGGGCCCACACAAATATTGTTATTAAAGTTGACAGGCAAGCTGGCCTGACAAATATTACAGACTCGACCAACTATGGGTCCATCATGAATGATCTAGTTTTTTCACTTATACAACGGCCCCCCAGTATGGCGCAGCTCTGTCTTGAGCACTTGAGGAGGTCCTATTCAAATGGTATCATGTCACCACTTAATCTTGATTGCCAGTAACTTTTACAACAATGATACTATCACATAAAAAAAAATCACATAATATTTATATACACATACATGCATATCGTGGAATCTGTCTTACATGTGGGATCCACAAATATACATGTGTATGTGAACATTATGTGACTCGTTTTTATATGACAGTAGCATTATTTTAACTTTTACACATATCCGGTTATTATAAAGTTAACTTTTTATTAAATTGATTATGTGACCAATACAGTGTTGACACGCAGACAATTAACTTCATATTAATCACTCCTCTGTTTTTTCACAACGAAAGTAAATAAACTATAAAAAAAAAAATTAAAAATGCTTCCTCCCACAGAAAGCACCTAATTATCATTACTGAAAACCTTCATCAGTCTCATTGCAAACTTCTCAATGAAGAATTGCTTCAAAAATAATGTCACCAAAACATTTGGCCTACCCTTGTTTGTAAAAATAAAAATAATGCTACTATCACATAAAATCTTTTACATAACTCTCACATACACACACATACATACTGCGGGTCCCGCATATCAGGCAGGGACCCACAGTATGTATGTGTGTGTATGTGAGAGTTATGTGATAATTTTTATGTGATAGTAACATTGCTCTAAAAATAATGGATGGGATGAAAGATAATTTGAACTAATTTATTATTATTTAATCCACAAACTATTTATTATCATTTTTAAGGTTATTTGATATCTCAAAAAGGGGATTTAAAATAATACCACCTTCTACTTGAAATTCTTCAAATTGTCTTAGAAATGTCATGGGATAAATAGTCCAAAGTGATAATAAAATAATATGAATAATCCTATTTCACATATTATTTTTGCAAACAAATAACCTTAAAAGCCCCTAGAATAACAATGAATGTGCGTAACTAACAATCATAAACGTTTAATTAATTTAATTTAGTCTGCCCGCCCAACAGTATCAAAATATCACACACAATATTCGACGACAACTACTGAGTTTCACTGATACCCCACCCCAACCGAACACAAATCAACAAAGCAGGAGGAGCTGCATAGCAACCCTCGGAAATCACATGATATTTTATCTACACCACAACTTGTTCATGACATTGGGTGGGGGGTGGGGGTGGGGCGTGGGGGGTGGGGGGGGGGGGCTAAAAAACTATTTGAGTTTCCATAGAGCTTATCAGCTATTCGATTCAAGATATCTCATTATTATTAGTGAACTATGAAAGAAAAGACATGTCAGATGGATGCAGCATACCTTTATGCAGGAAGAGAACAAGCTACTTACAGACAGGCCAAGACTAAAAGTAATATTATTGCAATATATTGAACCAACAAAATAACTAGCCTCACCAGAAAAGACATTGGCCCATATCCCAGCAAAATACTGGATTTCAATAAGGTGAATTAAGCATTGGTGCGCATGGAGGCCAGAGCAAGGAAATTTTATTCAACTTTTAACCTGTTAAGTCCTACCATACCTATCTCCAACACTTGCAAAGCAAACATATTATATTTTACAATCCTTTCTCAATAATAATCGCAGGTAGAGGATTTTTGAGGGCAATCTTCTGCTGGAATTGTATTGAACGGATGTCATTTGGACTATCCACATATGGTACCCATGCCTAGAATATCTATCATCAAGCATTGGGAATAAATTCTAAACTCTAAACCGTCTGCAAGTTCTTGGTCATTCTGTTTTACACTTACTATGGGAATCATCATCTGCTATAAGGGAGTGTGTAGAACATAACATTGTAAAAATATTTATATTTCAACAGTACAGTTTGCAAACTAATTTGTCAAGATGTAGAAACTTCAAAAAGTAGAGCTCTGGGGCGTTTGTTTCAATTATAGAACTGTAGACTTCTCACACCCTGTAAGATAACTAAAGACACAAGTGACCATAATATCAGATGTCATATACATGACCAGAGAATTAAACCCAACAAAGTCATTGGAGATTTGAGAGTAATAGTAATTAACATGATAAGCCATGCAACTAATATAGTTTGAGAGCTTTCATTTAAGAGGTATTGTTGTATCGTTTGGAGGTTTTTTTTTTCTGATTGTAAAAAGGACATTCCGAGTGCAAAAGACTCCAGCAAATAGCAAGGAAAACATTACCATATTGTTACTCATAGATCATACTTAAGTACTTTTGGCTTCAATCTGATAAAGTCAACAAGTAAAGAGGAAAATATGAAATAATATATAATTTATTGTAAGAGGTACAAAAAAGTTTGACAGAAGTACATAAACATTGCAATGCCTAAGGTATTAAAACATATCAAGAAGAGCTTCTTAAAAATCAAGTTGAAACCTAAGGTCCCAAACGAATCAAGCGAAACTTCTTAAGATTGAAACTGCAACCACAATTGTTTTGGCCATTACTTTCTTAATATTGTTAGTTTCCGAACAAGGTATATTAGCCAATTGGTTGTTGGGTCATCCAAGTCCTTTTCATCTCAAGAATTCCATTCATCCTATTTTAAGTTTATTAAGAAATATATTACTCAAAATTTCCCATTTTAAGACGCTTCAGTTACAATATTTACGTGATCAATGAGGAGGTTTTTGAAATGCAACCAGCCTATTAGTCTACCTACGATTTCTCTCTAATTCTGAATGTGCCTTATTATAAGAAGACATATTATTCTTTCATGCGATTTTGGTTACTTTGGTATAGTGAAAAAGCGCATGGTTGGAGAAGGGAGGATGGAAAAGTGGAGTGATAGATGGTGTTTCCTTTGTTTGGCATGAGGGAAAACTTGACTGAGGGGAAAAGGGGATGAGATTTCCATCCAGGCCCACCATACTTTGTTAGTACTTGCATTTTTGTTTACCCTATTTGATTTGATAACGACAATTTAAAATATATTTGTAAAGATAAGTTTTGTACAGTCCTTATAGAAAATCTATGTAAAAGGACTTCGTTCAAAATAAAACTTGTTACGTAGATCCAAGATCGCAGAGCCACTTTATAGAATTTTGTAGTGCTGAAGACTAGCAAAATACTAGTTGAAAGTTGTTTTGTTGAAAGCTAAAGAACTGTAAGATCACAGAGTTATATATGAAGAAAACAATTTAGTTAAAAGATTACTCAAGGAGAGCTCTAAAATCATTTAATTGAAGACAAACATAGTGTAGTCTCACAAAAGTTAGTCAAGGAGATCGTATAGAAGATATCGTTTAGTTAAGGCCATTAAACGATTCATAGACTAACTATACGATTGTGAGCAAAAACACTTTCTTTGCTCAAATCATAGACTATATTAGTCTTACAAGTAGTGGCAGGTCGAGTGAGTCAGTGACTAAGGTCACTCGACCTTGGCTCCAAGTTACAAGGTTAACCTTATCCGTTATGAGTCGGTAATAAAGATAAAGAAGATAAGTCAGCTTTTCTAACAGCAAGTTGCACAACGTCCAGAACATGTGTCGATTGCTGCACCAAATAGTATGATTTTGAAAGCAACAATTTGAAGTACAACCAACAACATTTGAAGTAGGAATTACCATTTGATAAGTGTCCTTTATGAATTGGACTATTGGAGCAATTGTAACAATCCAAGCAAGGATATAAAATGATTGTTACAACAACACTTGAAGACTACTGAAAGATTTGAATTAAAGCGCTCTAAAGAAAAAAGTTCAAAGCTCAACACTACGATCTGAGATATTTGTTTATGTTGTTAAGTCTTTCATTCAAGCTTTCATTGTATCTTAGCAACTACTCATAACACACTTTCACTCAGTGATATGTAAAGATCTTTGTGATCTATTTGTATCAAGTCTTTGTGACTCGCAAGATGCTTAGTGAATCTCAGTTGTAATAGTTCTTTGTGAACTGTGATTAGTGTGATACCTATCCTTAGTGGATCATTCCTACTCTAAACATCTACATTCATACATCTACATTATCCTGCTAATATGAATGTAATTACTAGCTATTACAGATCTATTATTACATTCTCAGGTTCTATGACCTTTAAATCTTTAAAACATGATACTTTACATAATATTATTACAATACTCCTAATTTATTACAAGTGTTCGTAATATCTTCTACTTGTTTATCTTGCCCTTCCTTTTGTCTTTATCAGAACCTTCAACACGCTCAAGTTTTGCTGAAAACGTTTAATTTCAAAGCAAGAATTAACATTTACATGCCCAGTAAGTATAACAGTTGTATATAAACAATAAAATCAAGAATCATGCTTTTATACTTCTAAACCTTTAACAACTGAATAAAAGTTGTGAATTGATCTCGAATAACAGGAATAATACTTCCTTTGATTTTAAAATATCTTTTTGAAACAACATACTGACTTTATGTTGAGCGGTAATAAGATAAAGAACTTTCATTTCCATTTAAAAGGTTTGAACAGCTATTCCACTATAAACCATTATAACTTAGGGGCACGTTGGGTGATCAACCCTTTGTACCCTTCGTTGATCAACACTACATGGTGAACGACTGACTTTGTGTTTGCTAGGATCACCTCTAGGGTGTCGTGTCGAATAAATCGACTAAAAATTGGTTCTTCTCAGACTAGAGTCTGAATCCCAAAATAATTTGGGTGGACAACTCTACTTAATCTCAATAACGTTTCAGAGAATTATATTCAAATCAATAAAATATTTTAACATGTGTTTAGCCGATACAATTGGCATTGACATAACTCTTAAAAAGTTCATGGATATTAGAACTTAAAGCTTAAAATATTCATGCATTATAACATAGCTTGAAGAATTCATGCATTATAGCATAACTTGAACACTTAAACAAAAAAAGAAGGTTTGCATAAGTCTGGAATTTACACAATATAAAAGTATTGTGTAAATCATAGCATACATACGGGATATTTATAGAAATATAATCCCACATATATAAAACTGAAAAGCAATACAAAAGTTGAATGGAGTTAGAATACTTGGTTTATGCATTCTTTAAACTTGGCATTAATCGTCCTTCAAATGCCCTACACATTTAGTGCACATTGACACACTAATTAGACACATATAGACGTCAATTATGGTTTACATTAACTTTATTTCATGTCTTTTAATGTCCATTTGATTATAATTAGGACACTTTTCAAGTACATTAACATTTGACTCGGCGTTTTGACGTTCATACGTCACATGCCCAACTAAACTAACTTGAACACCTAGCGACATGCTCTTGCATACGAATGACAAACCTAACTCATCTACCATACATTAGTTTACATGGTTTGACGTTACGACGTTCCGAAAGAATCACCACACCTCGTGCGCGATTCCACAACAGCCCTAAAAAGGCTCAGTTTCAAACCTTATCCCTACCTTAACTCTCAATTTTTAACAAAGGAATTGTAGCCCTACTTCTTAGCTTTCCGGAACATCTTGAATCATCTCAATCAGAGTTCATACGAAAGTGATATGCCCAGATTACTAAAACATGTCGAAGTTGTCCTGCACTGCTCCTTGACCAACGCCTAGGCACTCCGTGGCAACCTTATTACAGTGCCTAGGTGCTTGGCCCAGGCACCTAAACTTAATTTTTGCAATTTTGTCACACCTACTTCATCGCTTCATAACTTCATCATTCGATATCAGAATGAGTCCGTTCTAAAGCCATTTTCTGCTCATAACATTCTCTACAGACCCCCCCTCCCCGAACGGAATAATTTTTGGGGTTCTCTAACTTGTCAGAAAATCGGCTCAAAAATCCTTCGAGAGCAATTTTCACCAAACGACGTTTTCAACGTCTAACTTTCTAAACTTCATAACTCGCTTATCCAAAGTTGGATTAAGCTCGTTCTTGAGCCTACGACTCACTTTTACAACCAATTACAAAACCCCCAAAAAGACGAAGCTTTACGGAAAAGTTAACTACCCGTAAACTCGACCTGTATATGGTACCAAACTAGGGTTTTTTCACGTTTTACATTTTTTACCGAAAATTTCGTCAGAACTTCGTTATAATGTATTTTTCATCCGTTCCACTTGGATTATCTTTATAATACCCTTATCTACGATTCCTTCTTTTTAGAATTCAAATACACCACACAGACAAACAATTATAATAGTTGGATTACAGTCCTCTAAGAAGTTCTTTTCATCCTCACGCTTAGGTTTACGATTTTAGTTATTCGTTTACCTGTCATGCATATTACCGGTAGTTTTACAAGATTTACTCCTTCAATAACCAACTTATATCTTTAAGATCTTTTATGATCTTCCATTAACAACAACCACCAACAACTAATCAAACTTTAAATAAAAATCAAAGAGATGAAGAGTTTAGGGTTTAATTTAGACTTACCTTTGATTTTCTTCTTCTTCTTCTTCTTCTTCTTCTTAACTTATGATTGATCCAAGCTTTCTTACTGAACTCCTTTTCCTCTTTATATGCCCGACCCCTTATTCTCTTTTCTCTCTTGTTCTTGCTCTCTCTTAACATTTTGCAAATTTTGGTAGGAAATGAAAATGATAAGAGATGATAACTTTGGTTTTTGTATATATAAAACTTACTTTCCTCTTCTTATAATTGGTTACCCAACTAAAGTCTTTCAAGGTTTTCTTCCTCACCTTTCAATACTTACTAATCATCCCCCAAGTTAGCATAATCAAACTTCAATTAAACTAACCAAATGTGGACATAATCATCACATTTTGCCACTTAATGGATTAGTGGTCTCAAAGGGGTAGACAAACACTTAATGCTTTGTATACATAAGGTGAGTCATGCCTTGTGACTCACCATTGGTCCCCTCTTATCCTCTTTTGGCCGGCCATTGTGGCCTAAAATGCCTCTCCTTTATCATTCATTTGCTTTATGCTTTAATTCACATTTTATTTGGTTTTCATTTCATCACACATTTGCTTTTGCTCTAAGACAATATCTTATAACCCTAAGCTCAAGTCATGGCTCAACCCTAGCCAAGCCACTCTAAACCTTGGCCCAACCCTTAGCTTAACCCTAGCCAAGTCATACAAACCCTAGGCTCAACCCTTGGCTCAACCATTGGCTCAAACTTAACCGAGCCATACAAGCTATCAACTTAGTTAGTCCAACTAATTTTAGTTAGACATTTTCTTTTCCAGTTAGGTTTTTTAATTTTTCAATTACGTTCTCGTAACACTACAAGAAAATGGTCTAACAACGACTAAGAATTTTAGTGATCGCATTTTCTGGTTGCTAATATTATTAACAGTGACCACTAGTAGCAATCGTGAGTTTTTGTAGTCGCTAGTTAATATCCGCGACCGCATGCGGTCCCTGATCGGTCTCTAATTTAATTTTGACGCCATAAATTTGGTGCAAATATTGGTGGGGAGGTTTGCTGCGACCAATAACGTTCAACGACCAATCTACGGTCGCTAATATATCCACGTCATTAAAAACCAACGAGTACTGTAGGCGATCGCAAAAAGCAGTCGCTGATCCTTTTTAATCTAATCAGAACCAGGTAGTCGAGCAAAGTAGGAAATAGAGGAAAGAAAGAAAAAGAAGAGGGAGAAAGGAGAAGAGGGAAGAGAGGGAGAGGTCGCTGCCGACTAATTTCCATAAACCGCCCTTCTGAATAAGTATGAATATATTCCAGTTTGCTCAAGTTATTTCAATGATTGTTAGTTCTCAGTTCTTAAAAAGATGAGAAAATGTAGTAGTGATTTGTTATTGAAAATGTTGAATCTTATGTTGAATAGTTCTGTAGATTTTGTTTGGACTGTTCTGTAGATATTAAGATTATGAATTAGATTGGAAGTTCCTCCTATTAGCAGGATACATGAGTAACATGACTTCTAATTTTGCCTAAAAATTAGGTTAACTATAATGTTAATTTGGTTTGCCCTAGTAATTGAGTGTATATACTTCTTACAGTCCAAATTAGAAGCCAACAGTGTCCTCTTTGTATTGCTTAATAATTTTAGATTTATAGTTATGTATTGCATTGAAGTGTTAATTAGTTTAAATTTATTCATTATGTTGGAGGGCAGCCCTTAATTTGCATCTTATAACAATATTATTTATTTACTTTGAGGCTGTCAATTTAAATTTGTTCATGCTTATTATAGATTTGTATTGATATTGGGTATGCGAAATTGATATTGTGAATGTATGTGTATTGGGTTTGGTTATATAAATTTGTGTTGTAAATGTAGTTGTGCTTTTGTAATTTGATTAATTAAAATTGGTGTGACTATTTATTATTTTATGTATTCGAGTCTTTTACTATGAACTCGCTTGTAAAGAACTGTTTTAGAGAGTAAGTTTAGTGCTTTATTATGTTGATATTAAAGATAGTTTACCATTATGTTTATATGAAACTCAAATATATTGCATGTAACATAATATTATATTATTAAATATAATATGATACTCCATCCGTCCCAAAATAACTGCTCAATTTTGACTTTTTTTAGTCAAATTGACTATTTTTAAAATTAATAATTAAGCATTTATAAATATATTTGTAACATTATAAAAATTGATATTAGTAGTAAATTGTATATACTTTTTTTTTGTTATAACCTCTGCACCTATATTCTGGCAAAAATGGTACAAAAAATAGTTTTAAAAAATAGTCAATTTGACTTTAAAAAGTCAAAACTAAGCAGTTATTTTGAGACGGAGGAAGTAAAGTTTAAGAAAATAAATTTCCAAAAATAAACTAGGTAGTATTTACTTAGTTTCTCAATATATACTAAATAAAATAATACAAGATAAAATAAAATAAAATAAAAGAATAAACTAATTACTATTTACTTAGTTTCTCAATGCTAAATAAAATAAAATAAAACACTTCAAGAAAAGGCTTAATTCCGGCGGAATATTTCGTCGGAAGTATCCTATTCCGTCGGACCTAGCCTATTTCCGAGGGAATATTCCGTCAAAACTTTCGTCGTATATATAGGCATCAGAATAACGTTCCGTCGAGAAGTTCATCAAAAAATAAATATATTCGACGGAATTAATTCCGACTAAGTTTCGTCGGAGATAAGGTATTTGTGACAGAAAATTTACGTCGAAAGTAATTCGTCGAATATAAGCTGACCTTATCTCTGGCGGAAAAATCCCACAAAAATACGACATTTTCGACGGAAAATATGATTTTTTTAAAAAAAATACTATTTAAACTCTAACTTTAACGGAACGTCCCTTGAAAATAAGTTATTTTCGACGGAAAATATAATTTTTTAAAAAATTATTAAAACATTAAATCCGACGGAATCTTCGTCGGAAATACCTTATTCCATCGAGAATAATTCTTTTTTTTAATATTTTTTTTAGAATTGCAATTTCCAGGTATAAAACCCATTGTTGTACATGTAAACTGCCCAACACATACAGACAGTAATATATTTCACATTCAACATAGCACTAAAAACCTGTATTATCTCATCATCAACAAAATAACTAAGCTAACAATTGCATATATAAGCTAACAATTACAAATACTCTACTAACTCGTCAACAATTACAAATATAAGTTATTGTTCCATAAATTATATACAATATGATTTACAAAGATTGTACAGACTCAACTAGACTACAATATGTACAAATGATTATACAATTTAATGAATACAAATGAATTATAAACTAGTAGGAGGATCATCATCGGGCGGGGGTGAACGACGATGCTGCTCTAGTGTATGAAAATAAGCGTCGTCGTCCCCCAAATCGCCATCGTTGTTGCCATCGCCATCGCCAGTCCGCTCGCCATTGTCATCCTGTTGATAAAATTAAAAATAAAAATCATTAGTCCGTATATATGTGAGAATTAAAGAGAGACAGTTAAGTGAAAATAAAATAACATACAGAATACCTGAGTAGGGGGGCTTGACGAAAAGCCTGTTCTAAGAGGGTAACCACTATCCGGAGCATCTCGCCGTTCAACGCGTCGAACTGCTCCTATGGTAATCTCTTACTCTCTTCGGAGGCCCCTGCTAGAACCTCCTGAGTGAGTTAGTGAAGACGAGAACTGCTAGGCAATTGCTTACGAAGAAAAACCGGATCGGTATGGAACTATCTGACACCGTCGCGATCAGCCCTTAGAAACTCGTCATCCAAGCCAACGCCAGCATGAGATGGTCCATAGGTGCTCTCTGACGCTGGCACTGGCTAGAGCCTGCGAAAATATATATAACATTACTAGCTATAATTTATATTATGTGATAAATTATGATAATTATGTGAAGCATAAAAAATATTATTACCTCCGGGTAGTGTATATGCGAGTATCCTCGACAGACTCATCACTCGATACCTGCCGGTATTGCTAGTAGGGGGATCATGAGACGCGAATCATAGTCTCAGCTCCTCATCCCGAGATAATACAATCTCGAGAGGGGGATGGTGGAATCTAATGGCTCAGAACACCCCTAACAGCCTCCAACTCAACTATACGCTGGTCCCGAAACTTCTGAAATCGGTCATGTAATTTATTTTATATACGTGAGTTAATTATATCATTTCATTAACAAGTGAATATTGAGATTACTAAAAAGTAAGATTAGTTTTACCCTTATAGCTAATGCTGCCTGAGACAAAGCACGCCCCTCCTTAGGCGTGTGGGCTCTATCCCAAAACTCTAACATGGTCAGAGCTCGGCCCAAGATCCTCCCTAAGGCCTAATAAATACATTCATAAAATAGTTATTAAGTATTCATGTGAGAATTTGACAACTAAACACCTAAATACATTACACTTACCAACTTCGCCACCTCGAAAGACTACAAGCCAATTGCTATGCGGAGCTGGCCACAGTTCTTCTTTGTCTGCTCAGACTTCTTTTTGAATTCATCATCATCCCAGTGCGCACACATAGCATGTCATGCTAAATTGGAGACTATGCGAGGCTGGTGATCTCTGATGGTGGTCCCGGGCTGGTCCTCAACTGCCCGGGCTGCCCTCCATCGCATCTCATACCGCCAGCCGGAGTAATTTGTAGCGACATATACAGTAATCACATCGTCTCCGGCTGCCTGAGAGATGCTCTCCTCATATTTATAATAAGTCTATAACAAAAGTATAAAAGTTAAGAACAATAAATTTCTTAGGCAACAACTATGTACTAATATAAAACTGACTAATATAAACCTATTAACTTACGTGAAACTCCCGTAAGACAGTATGCATAAAGGATGCATCGTACCGCTCGTACTAGCTGTAGCGCATACACCCGGTCGGGAGGTACTTCAGGCATATAGCGTGTCAGGTGTGTTTAGCGATTGGGTCTATTATACTACAGTAAAAATATAACAATGTGTTACGTTAATTGTATCATGCAATAAATTATATAGAGCTAAAAGTGTTAATACAAACGATGGATTAACACTTACTGTACAGACTGGACATCCATCGGGACTGTAAGTGGAGCTGCTGGCGGCCGACTAAAGATATCGATGTTAGTTCCTCAGTGTCGTCGACGAGGCGCATCTGTAATTATTAAAAAAACTGAGTCAATAAATAAAAACTAATGCAGGTTGAGATATATTTAAATCCTAGGTCAGAAAACTTACTAGCTGCTTAAGACGAGCCTACATCATGGCTAGCGTCTCCTAATCCGAATCGCCCACCACCGGGGCGACCTCCGCTGTTATGTTTAGCCATAAGCTAAGCTACTGGAATAACCAAAATAACGCATATGAATTTGAATGTAAATATATTAATATGTATATTACTCTTGCATTATTTACTAATTTGAAATAAGTTTAGACAGCATACGTCTTCAAACCTGTCCGATTCAACATCGAAATCAATCTTGGATTATGTATCTTCCTCATCATCAATTTTAATATCAGTTTCATCTTCGTTATCATCCTCAACAACTACGTAGTCATTCACGATGACGTCTTCCTCGACATCCTCATCGTCAAGTACGTCAACCACATCATTTGTCATCACATCTTCATCATTTAGCACTACCTGCCTGGGATTGCTAACATCTTCTTGCATCACCTCATCCATCCCAAACATATTAGCAGCATCAAATACATGTGTTTTAGTTATGACTACTGTATACTAGTGGCTTCTACTATTTACGACATTAGGAGCTTAATACACTTGAGTCGCTTGACTGCCTAACACGAATACGTCATCAGATCTTAGTACCGATTTTATATCTACTGTGACGATTCTATTATGATCAACTTTAACACCCTTTGCAGTATCAAACCAGCGACACTTAAATGTAACTATCTTTTTACCCCCGTGATAATTGAGCACAACCACATCCTGTAAACATCCATAGTAATTGGACTCGGAATCATAGTAACAATTTCCCAATACCACAACCCCAGAATTGACTGATGTGAGTTCATTCAAGTCATCGACCTTAAATCTGTATGCATTCACGATGTAGCCGGGAAAAGAACTAACAACTTTGTAAGGTCCTCGGATGACATCTATAAAACGATTAAAATGTTCTCTTCTTTAACCCTTTTCTTAAACCACTGTTGGAAATTAGCATTAGTGAATGCTTCCAACTCTGCTGCAGTTAAAGTCAGGTTAGAAGCATACACTTCCTCTTCGAATGAACTGAAATAATAATAAAATGGTTTAATATATAGATGATTACACTTATATATTATATTATATGCGACAAATAATAATTTATACCTGATGTATGATGATACTTCGGGCATATTTAGAAGCACGTATGTATATACAATCTTCAAATCTTTGTCGCTTAAGTAAGTTATCGTCTCATGGCCAAATGACTTAGTTGGATATGTGAATACAGCTAACTCATCATCAGTATGAGATTGGGGACCGATGACCTCATTCCTACTTAAATGGTTGTGCTTCATTGAGATAACATCGTCAAAATACAATGAGCCGAAGTTGACAAGCTCTTCCTCCGTATAGCGTTCAGCAATAAAACCCTGTACATAAGCTTTATTCTTGACTTTCTATTTTAATCGACGCATATACCTAAAATACGTTCATTGGATATGAGTATTATTAATATGATCAGCTAAATGCAATTTGTAAATTATATTACCTCTCAAAAGGATACATCCACCGATATTGTACCGGTCCTCCAAGTTTGAGTTCATACGGTAGATGAATAGGCAGATGTTCCATCGAGTCAAAGAATCCTGGAGGGAAGAACATTTCGAGCTTGCAAATGGTAAGCACAATATTTTTCTCTATCTGCTCCACATCACTGTACTTTATTATAGTTGAGCATAGATCTTGAAAGAAATTTGAAAGTTCGATCAATGCATCCATAACTTTTCTGGGTAATATCTCACGAAATGCAATTGGAATCAACTTCTATATGAATACATGACAATCGTGATTCTTTAAACCATTAATTTTCAACTACTCAACCTTACAGTAGCGCGATATGTTAGACACATATCCATCTAAGAGCTTCGACACACTAACCCACTTGCACACCTCTTTAGCTTGTTGATTAGTAAGACAAAATGGAGCTTTAGGTTTCGTATTGTTAGGGCAAAGCCACAATTCTGGCTTGATGTTCAGTGCCTCCAAATCTTTCCATGCATTGTCATTGTCTTTGATTTTACCACTCGCATCTAACACGGTGTAAAATAAGTTCTCAAAAACATTCTTTTTTTATGCATGACATCTATACAATGACTAACTAAAAGTGTGACCCAATACTGCAAATCAAACCATATGGGCGAGTGTGTCCAATTATGAGTCTTCCCGTACCGGACTACTCTCAATTTACTTTGCTTATTCTCTGGCGGTGGAAATGTCAGATCGTTCAGTCAACCCAAAACCTCACTGCCCGACAGTCAACCAATAACCCCTTCTTCTTTGTCTTTTTGCTGAATTGTGCAAACATTTTTATGTAATTGTGATCAACAGGCAAGAATCTACGAGTTGTTCCAAAGAAACTAAATTTCTGCCCATGCTGTAACTAATTGCCTTGCACATCCCTCATACACACTGGACATGACACTTCCCGTGAGTTGACCAACCACTAATCATCCCAAGAACCGAAAAGTCAGTGATAGTCCACAACAAGGCTGCCTTCATCAAAAAAATATTGCCGATTGATTTATCATACGTCTGGACCCCCGTCTCCCATAAAATCTTTAGTTCATCGACTTACGGCCTGAGGTACACATTAATGTCTTTTGTAGGACTCTTATCCTATGGTATGAGTAAAGTAAAAAACAAATACGGATCCCTCATGCACATTGAAGGAGGAAGGTTATAAGCTACCATAATGACTGGCCAAACATAGTAAGGCTGACTAAAATTATTCAAAGAGCAAAACCCATCCTTAGCCATGTCGAGCCTCACATTCCTGACTTCCTCCGCAAACTGTGGAAAAGTTTTATCAAATCTCTTCTATTCATCTCCATCTGCAGGGTGAGTCAACTGACCAAGCACGACGTCCCTTGTTCTATGCCAACTCATATGTTGAGCCGTATGGGACGAGAATAGTCGTTTAAGCCTTAGCGTAAAAGGAAAGTATCGTAAGATCTTCTTAGGCACATGTTTCTCCTTTCCCCCACATTTTGTACCGAGGCAAGCTACATATATCACACTGTCCTTTATCTCTGTCCGCCCCATAGTATAACATGCAATCCTGCTCACAAGCATCGATCTTTTGATACCCCGTATTCAACCCCTTGACCATCTTATTTACTTTGTAATAATTTGCGGGAAGGAAATGATCTCTAGGTAAGAACTCAATGAGGGCAAGCAAATCGTTGAAACCTCTCTCACTACAGTAGTGCTCATTCTTAATGTTTAAGAGCTTAGTCACTGCAGATAGCCTGGTGTGCTTATCATTTCCAGAATACAGCAAGACCCCCGATTCAGATACTAGTTTGTAAAAGCCAGCATCTGTATCATTTGGCACTTGTGAGCACTGCTTGACGAATGCTCATTTTTAGCCCAGTCAATATTGATAGGGCTATAAGCATCGACCAACATCTCCATGACATCATAGTTATCGGCGTGTGAATCTCATTAAATTGGTTAGTCTACAGTACTGTCGATCACTTCTCTCAACTCAGCTGATTCCCCGTGATGAATCCATACGGAGTACCCATCCACAAACCCAAGGGAAAATAAGTTGAATTCAATCTCGCCAGCTTTCTTCCAGATCAGATTTTTACACTTGACACAAATGCATCTCATCTTTTCGTTCAGATCATCAGCATGTTCTATTGCTTTGTTCAAAAAGTTAGACACCTCATCACTATAGACACCTCATCACTATAAGCTGAGACTAATCCCCTCCCATCAATGGGTATCCTAAGGTACATCCAACTCCCGTCGGCTAAAATCTTTATCTGAACAAAAGACACATTCAGTACAGGGATATTCATGTATGTGGTCCATGCATGAATGCAATTTTCTTAGTATCCCCACTTTATAGGACAGGGGTAAGGCTTCTATCCTGTTCCTGGATGCGTCTCCTCATTAGTGCCAACACGTTGAGCATGTTTCATCTATTTTAAGAAAATTTTGGCAGCACCTTCCCATGGTTTTCAAGTACACAAAATAGACTAAGATAACTTAATCTAAGTATGCACTCGAAGAACATGTAGAGATAACAGCCGAAAAAATCCTCAAAACAAAAAAAACGTACTGTTTCGTATTGGCACCAGCCTAAGTGAGAGACATAACATCCAGTAGCAGTCTTAAACTGGGGACCATTTGACATTCACTCCTAATGAGTGAATATCAAATGGTTTCTAAGTTCCAAAGTATAGTACATATATGATCCTTCCATTAACCTGCAAATATGTTAACCGCCTTATTTGAGCTAGCAAAGGGTTATTCAACAGTAGTTGCAAAGTGCAAAAACAACTTAAGTTGGCATTAGCATGATATTATGCAACTTATCACCAAACTCATTGTGAAGAAAGCATTAGCTTCCTTGGCTTTCTTCACAATCCGTCCCCACAACCGCTTTTTGGGACTTTTATAAGTTCTCTTTATCCACTTAATCTTCCTACTTAAACGTATTATAACTGTTATCTTTTTTAAAACATAAAGCTAATAAATGACAATGAACTATATACGAATTAGCAAAGTTGAGCAACTAATTAACCGATCAATTCTAGAACATGAGATTAGGATTGTTGGATGTTCCGAATGTCTTGTGCGGGCAACTAATACCACAACGAGGGCAAAGAACAGTAGGTGGAGAATACTTTAAGCAGTCGCGTCACATAAAGAGTTGTCTTGAACCCATAAAATGTGGCGACGGGTTAGAGTAATTTTCACCTTACTTTCGTTGCACTTGTTGCAGTATTCGTTGCCCGCTCTAGACTTCTGAAACATTCAAAAATTCTAATCGCAAATTCTACAATTGACTGATTAATTAATTGCTCTTTTTTGCTCATTCCTGTATAGTTCATTGTAATTTATGAACTTTTTATTTTAAAAGGATCAAAGTTGTAATACTTTTAAGTAAAAAGCTTAAGTGGGGAAGAACTTATAAATGTTCCAGGATGCGATTACGGGGACAGATTATGAAGAAAGCCAAGGCAATTAATGCCTTCTTCACAATACGTGTGACACCCCCAAATCCGGATACTTCAATTCCACGAGACTTGGTGTTCACTGTACGAATATCATCTATCTATCTACCCATAGTAAATGCAAACCATGCAATAAATAGAATTTAAATCCTCCCCTTATGGGGTTACAACATCTGAGTAATAAATAAAATAAATCCCAGGTCATACTAACCTTAAATATCTGTGCTGAACATAACAAATAAATAGTCTTACACAACTAACATAAAGCTGAAACATAAACATATAAATAAACAACAAGTCTTCACCACTTGTTGACCTTGCCCTTACCTTTGCTAGTAGAAGGCTTTTCGGACCTTTCGTTCTTAACTGCAATGTTATTATTACGTAAGAGTGAGCACGATTGCCCACAAGTATAATAATATGACAACAATATAATAACATGCGAGTGAATCAAAGACATCTGAATAAAGAAACTCAACTTTTGACTCGAGGATAAATAACAGGAATCAAAATAACATCTGAGGGTCATCAGACCTTGAACTATGTCCTAGGTTGTAAAGTGTTTATACTTTAAACCTTTAACAGTCATAAGACTATGGACTCTACTTCTCGTACTTAGGGGGATCAGCCCTTAGTACCATACTGTGCACAATATCTCAACGCTAAAGCGTAAATAATCCCCTTTTACAGGGTTGTTCATCTCAATTTTGACATCAGAGTCCGCACCAAAGGAAGTTTGGCTTGGATAAGCTCATTAAGTATTTTAGAATTTAGAACGTTCATCAACTATGGACTAGTCGAATCAATAAGGGTTCACTAGTCCTATAAGGTTCAACAATAACATCGATATTCAACTTGAATAATAAATCTCAAGAGTATATAATCGAATAAGTATTGTATAACTAAATCATACTTTTAAAAGAGTTACAATATGTAATATGAATTTTGAACTGGAACAATTAAGAACACGAGCTTACTCGATATAAAAACACAAGTCTAAGACTTAATAAATGAATAAATTAAAATTTAGGAAACTTGCTAAATCAATAAGTTAGGGATATAATACTTGTCTGTTGCACAAGCTACAAATATAATTACAATTCACTTCCTCAACGTCCTACACATTACATTATGTATACGACATCGATTAGTTTTCATAACTACCATGTTTAACTGTTGAACTATTCACTTAAGTTCGACTTATAACTTGGTTTATAATATTAATCAACGGTTAACCACATAATATGAATGTAAACTCACAACATGCATATCACACATGTATAGCCCTTTAAACAATCATAATCAACTTTTACAATTACGATATTCAAGTTCGCACTTAGTTTGTTAACTTGAACCTTCACATTATCTTATACATGTCAATAACTTAATTTATTAATCATGAACTTCAAATCATATAATATTTGTGTATGTAACTTAAAACAACATCTTTTATTATCGAGAACACTACACTTGTGTGCGTGCATGTCCGAAGCCCTCCTGATTGCCTCTGAATCGCATCATTCACAAAGATGGCCATTTTTACCCATTTTAACGATTTCAAATTGAAAAACTTAAAGAATGAAAGTTGTAGGTCTACTCGTTATCTTTCCGAATCATCTTGAATCGCCTTAATCGGAGTTCGTATGAAAACGTTATGCTTATTTTACTACAGGAGGTCAAAACTAGTCTCGAAAACCAAAAAAAAGCTCCCGGACAGCCCTTATACCCGCTGGGGCGGGTCCTAATGCCCATGAACAACCGCTGGGGCGGGTCCCCCTGGTGGTGCACTCCCTGGTTCATGATTTTGACAGTTCGTTGGCCCAATTACTCCAATTAAATGCAAATTAAACTCACACAGCGATTTTTATGAAGTACGAACTTCATAGAAACATCATACAATATTACTAACATGTTTTTAACATCTTAAATCATGCAATTACTCGAATCAAATCATTAAATTTCATTGTTCTTTATACTTTGTAAAGTTTTAAAAGAAAACAAGAAATTTAATGTTACAGATTCGTTATAACACCGAATCCGTTTGTTTAACTTCCATTTTGCTCGTTTAAACGTACACAATTATATGCAAGTGTCAATTTAAAGTTAAACCATCGATTCATGGTATAAAAATTGTACGTAAGGGCCGTATGGCCATATATACGACTATGTAATTTTGAAAATCCAAATATAAACAAAAATTCGATGGTTTGATCACTGAAGTTATGCATATATGGCTATAATATGTTATAACCACATATGAACACACATATAGCCATATAATGAACAAATATCAATTTTTCCATTTACAGAGAATTTTTTAAAGCACATAAATGGAAAGAAACTTTTCGTAAACTCAATTAAGGCCTAATTTCATGAATTCAACTATTTTAAATCATTCATACCGAATATCTAACATGTTATAATCATATAATAACACATATATAAGCATACAATCAACAATTGCAAATTCTTCCCATACACAGAGAACTTAGAATATATGTTAATGAAGAAAACATAGTACGTGAAATAAAATTGGGACAAAGAAATTACCCCTTGCAAGCTCTGTGAAGATGATATAGACTCTTTTTTGATTCTTCAATTTCTTTCAACTCTTTCTCAATTCTCTTTTCTCTAAGTTTTCTCAGAGTATGTATATGATATATAGTAGTTCTGATATAAATAATATACATATACGTATAATAGTCGTGGGGCCATGGTCGTCAGTTAATCCCATAATGGGTTAACTGGCCTCAACCTTCACCAAGGCCTTGTTTGCTTGTCCCTTATTCCCTTTTTTTCATTTAATTTAATTAACTTACTATTATATAGTAATTAAATGTCACACCCAATTAATCAAATAATCCTATTTAAATCAATTAAAGAAAATTGCATAATTCCACAATAATTCACATAGTCACATAATTAAAATTCTTATTTATTAATTATGCCAAATCATTAAATCTCTAATTAATTATTAAATTAATTAGAATAACATTATGCTTATTAATTAATATATTAATCAAATAAGCACAATTAGATTTATACTTTGAATATAAAAATTTACCACATTAATTTAACTAATGTAACACATATAATTAAATTAATCTACCACAATTTTATCAATTAATTATTTAACTCAATAATTAAATCATTAAAAAAATATTTATTTAATTCAATAAATATTCAAATTAAATTATAAAATCTCGTTTGTCATATCTTTCCCCCCTTAAAAGGATTCTGTCCCCAGAATCACGGTTCAATTAAAAATTCGTCCCGTTACATTCTCCCCCCTTACAAAGATTCTACCCCAGAATCGCATATACAAAAATTAAGTAAATAAATCTGGATAATTCTTCATTATATGCTCTTCGAGTTCTCACGTAGCTTCTTCAGCATTGTGGTTCCTCCAAATTACCTTAACAGAAGGTATAACTTTGTTTCTGAGGACTTGCTCTTTTCTGTCAACAATCTAAACAGGAATGTCTTCATAGGATAAGTCTTTTTCAAAATGTAGGGGTTCATATTCAATCACATGTTTGTAATCGGGTTTGTAGGGGCGTAAAATTGAAACGTAAAAGACGTTGTGGACATTCTCGAGCGCCAGAGGTAAGGCTACCTCATACGCAACTTCTCCAATCCTTCGCAGTACTTCAAAGGGTCCAATGAACCTTGGGCTCAATTTTCCCTTCTTACCGAATCTAATCTTTCCCTTCCAGGGAGAGACTTTCAAAAATACAAAGCTACCCGATTCAAACTCAACATTCTTACGGTGTGGATCGGCGTACTTCTTCTGCCTATCCTGAGCTGCTACCAGTCTTGTTCTGATCACTTTGACTATCTCTGCTGTCTGCTGTACCAGTTCTGGACCTAATAGTTGTCTCTCGCCAACTTCATCCCAGTATAGCGGGGTTCTGCATTTTCTTCCGTACAACGCTTCGTAAAGCGGCATGCCAATACTAGCGTGGTAACTGTTGTTGTAACCGAATTCCACAAGCGGTAGGTGATCATCCCAATTTCCTTCAAAATCCATGATGCATGCTGTCAACATATCTTCCAATGTCTGGATCGTTCTTTCACTCTGCCCGTCTATCTGAGGGTGATAAGCTGTACTCATTCTCAATTGTGTCCCCATGCATTCTTGTAGTCGCTTCCAGAAGTTCGATGTGAAGCGCGGATCTCTGTCGGAAACAATTGACACCGGAACTCTGTGCCTCGAAACAATCTCTTTTACATATAACCTTGCCAACTGATCTAAGTTGAATCTGATTTTGATCGGAAGGAAGTGTGTTGATTTCGTCAGTCGGTCAACGATAACCCATACTGCGTCGTAGCCTTTCTGAGTCGTCGGAAGGCCGACCACGAAATCCATCGTAATGTGTTCCATTTCCATTCTGGGATTTCCAGGGGTTGTAGAAAACCACTCGGTCTTTGATGTTATGCTTTCACTTTCTAACAGGTTAGATACTTTGCAACACACTCAGCAACATCTCGTTTCAAATTCGGCCACCAGAAGTGCTGTCGAAGATCCTGGTACATCTTGGTACTACCGGGGTGAATCGAATACCGTGAGCTATGAGCCTCGCTCAAAATGTCCTCCTTAATCTCTGGCACTGACAGTACCCACACTCTGTTCTCAAATCTCAGTAGTCCCTCACTGTCTATCTTGAATCTCGGTTCGGTTCCTTCAGATATCTTTTTCTTAACCTTCTCACATTCTTCGTCCTAAATTTGAGCTTCCTTAACTTTATCCAATAGGGTTGTACCAGCTTGCATCTGAAACAACTTCTTGTCAATCTCCATCGAATACTTCACTTCCAATTTCAGCTTTTCTATTGCTGAAATTAGCTCCTCCTAAGTAGTCAACATCATCAATTTCTCCCGACCCTTTCTGCTTAAGGCGTCGGCAAACACATTAGCCTTACCCGAATGGTATAAGATTTCACAGTCATAGTCCTTAATTAACTCCAGCCACCTTCTCTGGCGCATATTCAAGTCCTTCTGTGTAAAAATATATTTCAGACTCTTGTAGTCTGTATATATTTCACACTTCTCCCTATAGAGATAGTGTCTCCAAATTTTCAAAGCAAATACCACTGCAGCTAACTCCAAGTCATGGGTCGGATACCCTTTCTCATAGTCTTTCAATTGTCGTGACGCATACGCAATGACCCTGCCATTTTGCATAAGCACACAGCCAAGTCCTTTATGCGACGCATCACTATAAACCACAAAATTTCCTGTGTCGTCCGGAAGGGATAACACAGGTGCTGAACTCAACCTCCTCTTAAGCTCTTGGAAACTTTCCTCACACTTTTCTGTCCAAACGAATTTCACCGATTTTCTAGTCAAATCCGTCAGCGGAGTTGCGATCTTGGAAAAGTTCTGAATGAATCTTCTATAATAACCCGCCAATCCAAGAAAACTCCTCACTTCCGACGATGTTTTCGGCTGATTCCAATTCATCACAGCTTCGACTTTAGAGGGATCTACCGAAATTCCATCCTTGTCGATCACATGTCCAAGAAATTGCACTCTTTCAATCCAGAATTCACATTTTGAAAATTTAGCGTACAACTTCTCTCTTCTCAACGCCTCTAATGTTAACTTCAGATGTTCTACATGTTCTTCTTTGGTCTTCGTGTATACCAAAATGTCATCGATAAAGACCACCATGAATTTGTCCAAAAACTGCTTGAACAATCCATTCATTAAGCCCATGAATGCTGCAGGAGCATTCGTTAGACCAAATAATATCACCAGAAATTCGTAGTGACCATATCGAGTCCTAAATGCTGTCTTTGGAACATCCTCTGGCCTCACCTTCAGCTGATGATAGCCACTCCTCAAGTCTATCTTTGAAAAGTACCTTGCACCCTTCAATTGGTCAAACAGATTGTCGATCCTCGGTAAAGGATATATATTCTTAATTGTGACCTTATTCAGTTCTCTGTCGTCGATGCAAAGCTGCATCGTCCCGTCCTTCTTCTTCACAAACAACACCGGCGCTCCCCACGGCGATACGCTCGGTTGGATGTACTTGTCCAGTAACTCTTGAAGTTGTACCATCAACTCTTTCATCTCTACCGGAGCCATCCGGTACGGTGCCTTCGACATTGGGGTCGTTCTTGGTGCCAAATCGATCACGAACTCAACCTCTCTATCTGGTGGAAGTCCTGGAAGATCGTCCGGAAATACGTCTATGAAGTCCCTCACGACTGGTATATCTTCCACTTTTGGGTTTTCTTTACGACTATCGACTATGTAGGCTAAATATCCTACACAGCCTTGTCATAACAACTTCCTGGCCTGCATCATCGTTAGACAACTCGCTTGTCTAGGCGATTTGCTGCCATAAAACACAACCTTTGACGGGGTCATAAGGTTAATACACTTTCTCTGGCAATCAATTACATCCCCATAATTGACTAGCCAATCCATTCCCAGAATAACATCGAATTCCCCAAGTCTAATCGGGATAAGATCTACGTTCATAATGTTACCTTTAATATCCACCTTACAGTTCTTGTGTACGTACTTAGCAGGGATTACTTCTCTATTCGCAATTTCTATGTTCATGGGGTATTCTAACTCGTCCATAGGCAATTCTAAGTTCTTAGCAAAGTCATCGGATATAAATGAACAAATAGCACCCAAATCAAATAGTACATAAGCATTAACTTTATTGATTCGGAATGATACCTGACACCACATCGCGAGACTGCACAGCATCCTGCACTGTCATGTTGAAGGTCCTGGCGGTTGGTCGGTTGGTTGCGGTTGGTCCCGTGATAGTTAGAGCACTTCCACCGTTGTTTCCCATGTTCCCTCCTGATCCTGCCCCTCCAGATCCCTTCTTGGGACAGTCCCTTGCCAGATGGTCCTTTGAGCCGTAAGTGAAGCAAGAGCCCTTCTTTGGGTTGGGACAGTTAGGTGCTATGTGGCCATCCTGACCACAATTGTAGCATACTCGTTTTCCTTTCATACAGACCCCCAGGTGAGCTTTCTCGCAGGTCAGACATGCTTCGATCCTCTTCTTTTGACCTCCTTGTTGATTCCCAGTTGATGAGTTATCATTCCACTTCCTCTTCTGATTATTACTCCCTTCCGTGTTGCTACCACTAGCCTTATTGATTCCTTCACCTTCACTCTTCTTCTTTTTCTGATCTTGGTTATACTTTGTAACAGCGTCACTCCCGCCTTCAGCGAGAATGGCCTTCTCCAACACCCCAGCAAAAGTGTTCAATTGGAACATTGACACTTTGCTATATAACCAAGGCTTCAGGCCCTGCTCAAACCTCCTTGCCTTCCTCTGATCGGTGTGCACTTGATACGTAGCAAACCTAGCCAACTCATTGAATTTCGCCGCATATTCCGGTACGGACATATTCCCCTGTTTCAGCTCCAGGAACTGGACCTCCATTTGATTCTGCGAACTGGTCGAAAAGTACATCTCGAAGAACATCTCTTTGAACCTCTCCCAGGTAATCACACCTTCACCTCCCCGGACCTTATTCGCTTGCCACCAATAGCTGGCCTCGGATTTTAGCATGAACGTTGCATAGGCGATTTTCTGGTCTTCTCTGACTCTAGCGATGTCGAAAACTATTTCCATCTCCATAACCCAGGTTTGAGCTTCTATCGGGTTCATGGAGCCTTTAAACTCTGGCGGTCCCACCGCCTTGAAGTCTTTGAACGTTGTGTTCGGTGGAGCTTGAGGTTAGTTGTTAAGTGCTCCAGCAAGTAAGTTCGCCAACTACTGAACGGGGTTAGCATTGGCGTCGTTGTTGTTGTTAATTGACCCTTCCTGGGCCGGTCGACTGTTCGGTCTTCTCCTTAGCGGCATATTTCTGTTAAGATATACGCTTATTAGAACTTTATTCAATCTTTTAAATATTTAAGGCTTAACTTAAACATTTAGACACAATCAGTCAACACATTATCTCAAATAAACTCTGATATATTACTAAATCAAAAGTTTTAACATAATACGATAGCATCACTGCCATTTACATCTACTATCCCGAGATAAAGAATCTACAGGATTTAAAACATAAAATATTTCTCTGTTTATAAACACATTGAAATTTACATTATTAACTACCAGATAGGTTTCATAAAATCAAATGTTCCTATCACTGCCCATTAAGGCGACGAACAGCTTTGCCACGCTCTTCTTCCATAATTCGGGACATCGTCCTGCGATCTAGCATGTACGACGGTAGTCCTTCGAACTGAATTGGGTACCTCATAACCCGATCCCGGGCCTCGTCAATTGCATACTGAAGTGTAGAGTATGTCTCCTCAAGCTTGGCCATCTTCGCCCAACAGTTGTCTTCTGCGAGATCTGCTCGTCGTGATTCCCTAACCCAGGCTTCCTCTGCTATGGCCAGCCTTGCTGATTTCTCTTTTAGTTCATTCTTTAATTCCTCTATTTCCTCTGACTTCTGCTCGGTTTGGCCTTTCTCGTGAACCAAATTCCACTCTACATTTCCCAAACGTGTGTGAAGAGCCTCAACCACTCCATCCCTCAGCTCGATGGTAGACTGTTGAGTAACCGACCGCTCCCTCAGCTCCTGAACAGTCTTCCTCAGCTCCTGAACAGTATCACGTAACTCTATGTTACGGTCATACAGCTAGTCATACATCTCGGCACTGATAGAGCTCGGCGGGAACTCTTTAGGGTCTTCCTCCTCCTCTTCAGCTGCCTCAACCTGAACTTCAATCTCCTCAGGGTCTTCCTCAGAGTCCTCCTCTGAATCAGACACCGGCACATACTCTTGACCAATGACTGTGATCAAGGGTGATGGCTCTCGTCGGACTAACTACTCCCAGACTACGTGGATATCTCGGGGCTCCTCCTCTCTAGCCTCTAGGCGTATAAGGTCCCTGGACTGACTAGGTTCTCCAGCATCTGTCATCCTGACAAATAAAATTTTAAGTTTTAGTAATTACGTGATGCTAATCGATACTCGAATATATAAGTATAAGCACATAGCACATAAGGTAAATTATTATCTTTCTTAGAACTCGATAATAGTTATCATTACTATGTTCTCGATATCTAAAAAGGCTATTATCCTAAGGTTTTCCCCCCACCTAAGGTTCATAACCTACAGCTCTGATACCAACCTGTGACACCCCCAAATCCGGGTACTTCAATTCCACGGGACTTGGTGTTCACTATACGAATATCATCTATCTATCTACCCATAGTAAATGCAAACCATACAATAAATAGAATTTAAATCCTCCCCTTATGGGGTTACAATATCTGAGTAATAAATAAAATAAATCCCAGGTCATACTAATATTAAATATTTGTGCAGAACATAACAAATAAATAGTCTTACACAACTAACATAAAGCTGAAACATAAACATATAAATAAACAACAAGTCTTCATCACTTGTTGACCTTGCCCTTGCCTTTGCTAGTAGAAGGCTCTTCGGACCTTTCGTTCTTAACTGCAATGTTATTATTATGAAAGAGTGAGCACGATTGCCCAAAAGTATAATAATATGACAACAATATAATAACATGCAAGTGAATCAAAGACAGCTGAATAAAGAAACTCAACTTTTGACTCGAGGATAAATAACAGAAATCAAAATAACATCTGAGGGTCATAAGACCTTGAACTATGTCCTAGGTTGTAAAGTGTTTATACTTTAAACCTTTAACAGTCATAAGACTATGGACTCTACTTCTCGTACTTAGGGGGATCAGCCCTTAGTACCATACTGTGCACAATATCTCAACGCTAAAGCATAAATAATCCCCTTTTACAGGGTTGTTCATCTCAGTTTTGACATCAGAGTTCGCACCAAAGGAAGTTTGGTTTGGATAAGCTCAATAAGTATTTTAGAATTTAGAACGTTCATCAACTATGGACTAGTCGAATCAATAAGGGTTCACTAGTCCTATAAGGTTCAACAATAACATCGATATTCAACTTGAATAATAAATCTCAAGAGTATACAATCGAATAAGTATTGTATAACTGAATCATGTTTTTAAAGAGTTACAATATGTAATATGAATTTCAAACTGGAACAATTAAGAACACGAGCTTACTCGATATAAAAACACAAGTCTAAGACTTAATAAATGAATAAATTAGAATTTAGGGAACTTACTAAATCAATAAGTTAGGGATAGGATACTTGCCTCTTGCACAAGCTACAAATATAATTACAATTCACTTCCTCAACGTCCTACACATTACATTATGTATACGACATCAATTAGTTTTCATAACTACTATGTTTAACTGTTGAACTATTCACTTAAGTTCGACTTACAACTTGGTTTATAATATTACCCAATGGCTAACCACATAACATGAATGTAAACTCACAACATGTATATCACACATGTATAGCCCTTTAAACAATCATAATCAACTTTTACAATTACGATATTCAAGTTCGCACTTAGTTTGTTAACTTGAACCTTCACATTATCTTATACATGTCAATAACTTAATTTATTAATCATGAACTTCAAATCATATAATATTCATGTATGTAACTTAAAACATCTTTTATTATCGAGAACACTACACTTGTGTGCGTGCATATCTGAAGCCCTCCGATCGCCTCTGAAACGCATCATTCACAAAGATGGCCATTTTTACCCATTTTAACGATTTCAAATTGAAAAACTTAAAGAATGAAAGTTGTAGGTCTACTCGTTATCTTTCCGAATCATCTTGAATCGCCTTAATCGGAGTTCGTATGAAAACGTTATGCTTATTTACTACAGGAGGTCAAAACAGTCTCGGAAACCAAAAAAAAGCTCCCGGACAGCCCTTATACCCGCTGGGGCGGGTCCTAATGCCCATGAACACCCGCTGGGCCAGTCCCCCTGCTGGTGCACTCCCTGGTTCGCGATTTTGACAGTTCGTTGGCCCAATTACTCCGATTAAATGCAAATTAAACTCACACAACGATTTTTAAGAAGTACGAACTTCATAGAAACATCATACACTGTTACTAACATGTTTTTAACATCTCAAATCATGCAATTACTCGAATGTTAACAACGAAGTGAATGAGACCGTGGAGACACCTTTAATCACTAACCAGGAGAACGTGCAACAAGAAGGCAATGTTCATCCTGAAAATAACGCTGGTCAGACGATAAACGATGAGATGTTTAGAAGTTTTCTGCAGTTCATGCAAAACCAGACGAGGGAGACTCGTGTGCAACATACAGGTGGAGATAATAACAACTCGCGAATTATCACCGCCAAGCAGTTCAAAGAATTGGGACCACCAGAGTTTCTGGGCAAGCCGGACCCAATCAAGGCAGAGACGTGGATTAAGCAAATTACCAAGATATTTGATGTCTTGGGATGCACAGAGGAACAGAAGGTTCCATTTGCCACGTTTATGTTCCGTGGAGAGGCAGATTACTGGTGGGAATCTGTGAAACGTACCCAGCCTGCCGCACTCAAGATGTCTTGGGAAGCGTTCCAGAAACTGTTTAATGACAAGTACTTTCCTGAAAGTATTCGTCATATGAAGGAAGTAGAATTTATTAGACTCGAACAAAATAACATGACGGTATCTCAGTATGAGGCTAAGTTCGCGGAGCTGTCCAGGTTTGCACCTCATTTGGTGGAGAATGAGGAACGTATGACGCGGATGTTTCTGAGAGGTTTGAAACCCGAAATACGTCAATACCTCATTTCTCATAAATTTTCTCTCTATTCGGATGTAGTGAACAGGGCCCAGTTGTTAGAACGAGATAATGATTATGTTCAACCGAGGGACCACAACCAAGGTCGTACCGGTGGCAGCGGTCATCGGAGCAATGACAACCAGCAAGGAGGAAAGTATGACAGAAGCGGTAAGCACTCCGGTGATAGTCGTGGCCATGATAGTAGGAAAAGCGAATCGGGAGGAGATTTCAAGAAGAGAAGGTACAACAATGAGAACGTGAAGACGTCGATATCAGCACCAGCATCAACTGTTTCGAGGGGAGAAGAACGACCACCGGTCGTATGCTATAAGTGCGGGAAAGAGGGACACATCAGCCCAAACTGCCCACAATAGTTCAAAGCATGTTATAACTGTGGAAAAGAAGGACATATAGCTTGAGATTGTCCTATTGCGAAACCAAGTCCAGCGGGGGTGGTGATTCTAAAGGCGGTTTCGGACAAGTCAAAGTCGGTGATTCCTGGAAGAGCATTTGTCGTGACAGCCCAAAACACAAGGAATCCGCACGAGGTGATTACGGGTAAGCTGATCATAAACTCTTGTGAAGTTTACACCTTGTTAGATACCGGTGCTACCCATTCTTTTATTTCACCTGCTTGTGCTCAACGTTTGAACTTGACTTCTGATAAATTAGACTTTAACTTATTTGTTGAAACTCCGTTAGGAGAAACCTTCGTTACATCCACAGTTTACAAATCTTGCTTAATTCAGATTGGTACCCTTACCTTACCAGTTGATCTGATATCTTTGAAAATACTTGCATTTGACGTGATTTTAGGAATTGACTGGTTAACCACTTACCATGCCAAAATTGATTGTTTTCGTAAGGTTGTTAGTTTTCATATTCCTAATCAACCTGTTGTGCGAATCCAAATCACCAAACCACTAAAATCAGTCAATATCATTTCAAGTCATAAAGCTATTCGTTTATTGAAAAACGGATGTCAAGCTTTCTTAGCTCATGTCACTGATCTAAACCAGAATACATCAGATTTGAATGATATTTCTGTTGTTAATGAGTTTCCTGATGTATTTCCCGAAGAACTTCCCGGTCTATCCCCAGAACGTGAAGTTGAATTCTTTATTGACCTTGAGCCCGGTACAAAACCCATTTCTAAAACTCCATATCGAATGGCTCCTATTGAACTTCAGGAGTTAAAGGTCCAATTACAAGAATTGTTAGAAATCGGTTTTATTCGTCCTAGTACATCTCCTTGGGGTGCTCCTATTTTATTCGTAAAGAAGAAAGACGGGAGTATGCGACTTTGTATTGACTATCGGGAGTTGAACCATGTCACCGTCAAGAATAGGTATCCGTTACCTCGTATTGATGACCTGTTCGACCAGTTGCAAGGAGCGCAATTCTTTTCAAAGATCGATCTTCGTTCTGGATATCATCAGTTGAAGATTAAAACTGAGGATATTCCAAAGACTGCTTTCAGAACACGGTACGGGCATTATGAGTTCCTAGTCATGTCTTTTGGATTGACTAATGCTCCTGCTGCTTTCATGAATATGATGAACCGTTTATTTAAGGAATATTTGGATCAGTTCGTTGTTGTCTTTATTGATGACATCCTCATCTATTCTAAAAGTCGTGAAGATCATGAGCACCATTTGAAGCTGGTACTTCAAAAGCTTCGTGAGAACAAGCTATATGCCAAGCTGAAGAAATGCGAGTTCTGGCTTGAGGAAGTAGCATTTCTTGGGCACGTGGTATCGAAACGTGGAGTATCTGTGGACCCGGCGAAGATTAAAGCAATACAAAGCTGGGAGCAACCTAAGTCGGTGACTGAAGTACGAAGCTTTCTGGGCTTAGCTGGTTATTATCGGAGGTTCGTAGAGGGATTTTCTTGAATCGCTACTCCATTAACTCAGTTGACTCGGAAAGATACAAAATTCGTTTGGAGCGAGGAATGCGAGAAGAGCTTCCAAGAGCTCAAGAGAAGACTTATCTCGGCACCTGTTCTGACAATACCATCTGGTTCGGATGGATTTGTTATCTACAGCGATGCTTCGGGCAAAGGGTTAGGATGTGTTCTCATGCAACATGGGAAAGTCATAGCCTATGCCTCGCGACAACTCAAAGAATATGAGAGGAATTATCCTACTCATGATCTAGAGTTGGCAGCTGTCGTTTTCGCGTTGAAGATCTGGAGACATTACTTGTACGGAGAGAAAGTGGAGATCTATACAGATCATAAGAGCCTTAAATATTTCTTCACTCAGAAGGAACTCAACATGCGGAAACGACGTTGGCTTGAGCTGTTAAAAGATTACGATCATACCATCCAATACCATCCTGGAAAAGCGAACGTGGTAGCTGACGCGTTGAGTAGAAGATCATATGTGGGAACGAGTGCGATGATGTCAAGTATACGCGTAGAACCAACTTTGATTGATAAAGTTAAAGCTGCTCAAGCTACGGATGCGGAGCTGATGAAGATGAAGAAGAAGGTGCAAGAAGGTGCCATTCCAGGAGTAAGAATCGATGAAGAGGGAATACTTCGAGTCAACTCCAGACTTTGTGTTCCTAACGATTATGACTTGAAGCATAGAATCATGATGGAGGCACACAACACACCATTCGCAATCCATCCTAGGAGTACCAAAATGTATCGTGATCCTCGACATACATTTTGGTGGAGCAATGTGAAAAGAGAGATCGCGAAGTTTATTTCGAGATGTTTAATTTGTCAACGTGTAATGGCGGAGCATCAAGTGCCGAAAGGTCCATTGTAACCACTGGAGATTCCGAAATGCAAGTGAGAACACCTTACGATGGATTTCGTTACGGGTCTTCCCAAGGTTTCTCAAGGCATAGATGCGATTTGGGTTATTGTTGATAGATTAACTAAGTCTGCTCATTTCTTGCCGATACGAGAGACTTATTCCCTTGAACGTCATGCTCATATGTACGTGAATGAGCTTATGAGATTGCATGGCATGCCAGTATCCATAGTTTCGGATCGTGATCCAAGATTCACTTCACGATTTTGGATCAGTTTGCAGAAAGCTATGAGCACGGATTTACGATTCAGTTCGGCTTATCATCCTCAAACAGACGGACAATCGGAAAGGACTATCCAAACTCTTGAAGATCTATTGAGACTCTGTGTTCTAGACTTCAAATGGAGTTGGGATAAGTACTTACCATTGGTGGAATTCTCCTACAACAACAGTTATCAGGCAAGTATAGGCGTAGCTCCATTCGAAGCGTTGTATGGGAGAAAGTGTCGTTCTCCAGTATGCTGGAATGAGGTAGGTGAAGCAACATTGTTGGGACCGGAGTTGGTACGTATGACTTCAGAAAAAATTCAAATGATCCGACAACGGATACAAACCGCACAAGATCGACAAAAGAGTTATGCGGATCTTCATCGAAAGGAGTTACGAGGTTTGGGAAGAGAGGAAAGCTCAATCCACGATTTATTGGTCGATTTGAGATTCTTGACCAAGTAGGAAATGTGGCCTATAGACTCGCTTTACCTCCAAGCATGTCTCGTGTTCATAACGTGTTTCACATATCCGTGTTACATAAATATGTGAAGGATCCAAACCGCATTATTGAGTTAGAACCAGACGAGATAGCTGAAGATTTAACGTACGATGAGGTACCTATCAAGATCTTGGATAGGAAGGAGCATGTCCTACGCTCGAAAATTATACCTCAAGTTAAAGTTTTGTGGAGAAACCATGCAATTGAGGAAATGACCTGGGAGTTGGAATCGAAAATGAAAACGAGGTATCCTCACCTTTTCGACATACCAGGTACGTACGTCAATTTCGAGGACGAAATTTCATAAGGAGGGGAGGTTGTAAGACCCCAACTTTTATGAATAAAGATTTAATTTTTTTTATATATTATTTCGAAACAGTAAGGTGTTGTTTTGATAAATATGAAAGTTATGGGTGAAATGTGCTAATATTTTAAAATGAGCAAGTGATTATAAAATATTCTTGTTGTCGGGGAATATTCGTTTGGTCGTGGAATATTCTTGTTGTCGGGGAATATTCGTACGACGGCGCAGCTATTTGTGGGCCCCACAACAGAATAACTGTCGGATATAGAAAGCGACATAAATAACCTTTTTATAAAATAACGGCGTAGTTGTTACCGTTAGTACTGTTGAAATACCCGGTGGTTAAAATACAGTGATACGCGGTGTTGCACAATAGCACACGGTATTGCACAGTATTTCGAATTATTGAGCCTTACGTGAGAAGACACTTACTCAATTATTGTTATAGTAATTACTGTTCAATATTTTATATTATTGACTCAATAATTGCTACGTTGATATTTTATATTATTGACTCAATAATTGTTACATTGATATCTTATTGACTCAATAATTGCTACGTTGCTATTTTTTATGATTGATTCAATAATGGCTACAGTTGATATTTTGGTATTATTGATTCAATAATTGTCACTGCACAGTATTTCACATTATCAACTCAATAATTCATATTATTTGAATAATATTATTAGATAGCATTATTGACAATGTCTAAGGAAGTTCTGTCTAAAAGGGGTTATTTAATTGCGCGCCAGTAAGGAGAAGTCCTTATCGGAAGGCCCCCTATTTCCTGGGAACGACCTGGTTGTCAACATTGTAGTTCTGTAATATTATTTGTGAATAATTAATTATTAATTTATATGATAAGGAAATATTTATTTTGTGGATATTAAAGAAGGAATTAGTGCTGATGTGTTTTTATCAGTATTTTGGTGTGGAAAATCATCCGTTTATGGATTTCGGATAATTTATGTTTAGAATTTGGAAAAACTTCCTTCTACAAAGTTGTAGAGAATTAAATTTCCTATAAAAGGATATAGCATTTGTATTTTTCTGACAAAGAGACTATTTATTATGAATTATTGAAGTTTCGAAAAATATATATTTTTTAATGGGTGGGCCCCACTTTTGTTGAAAATCTGATTTTTTTTGGAAAGCCGCAAGGCGGCGGAAATTTAAAAAAAAATAATATTATTTTATTAATTTAGTCTCCTTTGGCATCCTAAGTTTTTCCTATAAATAGGGTGCTTAGGTTAGAATTGAAAATCACACCAGAATTAGAAGTTTTCTCTCTCTATAATATCGAGCGTATTTTTGTGAGTATTTCAATACTTTGAGTATTAGTATTCAGTGCAAGTTTTCTTCGGTATTATATCCGATATTCTAGTCAGAAGTACTATTCTTTTGAGGTAAGGGATGTTATTTTCTTTTGTAAATGATGTTATTCTTTTCAATATCATTATACCGAAATATTGGCATGAATTTTGTTATGAAATTCTTATTTTTTTTCCCGTCGGGGTTACTATTCACGTATACGGCACTATGCACGGGAAAATTAATTTTCCTTCTATTTGTCCAAATTGCTTGTTAAAGTTCTTATCTTTGATTGGATCTAAGTTTTGAGTTTTATTCTTGAATTTTGCTCCACAAAGTATTATTATGGAGTATTTTTGAGTTTGGATAAACTAAAATGCGAATCCTTAATCTTTGTCTTTTATCTCACTGGATTCGTTCTTTGAAATGTTTTTCATCATCCTCAGTCCTAAAAGGTGATGTAACTGAATATCTTTGGCCTGTAGAGCAAAGATGAATGATTACCTGATGAATATCTTTGGCCTGTAGTGCAAAGATGACAGGTGTTGAGATGAACATGATCACTAATGATACAAATGAATATCTTTGGCCGTAGTGCGAAGATGAATATTTGATTTGAGATATATATTGATTGATGTTACAGGGATAAAATATTGATGATGGACTTTTAAATCATAGAAGATAGTAGACTTCATTCTCTACTTAACTTTTCTAATGAATTGTTATTTCCGCTGCGAATATTGATCTAAAATTGGTTGTCCATTATATTTTATCTGATTTATTGAAGGCTAACGATAATTTATTTTCTATTATCTTAGTCATAATATTCTTTACTGAGCTAGTTGAGCTCACACTTTTCATCTGTTGTCCTCTTCAAGAAATGAGAATGTCGAAGGGACTAGTCGGGGGACAGAGTGATGGTCCGAGTTAGAGCAGTAGTAGTCCTCGCTATTTCTGATAAATAGTGTGATAATAATTGTAATGAGGACTTAGTTTGAATATTAATATTTTCTACATATTTGTATTGACACTCACAGTTATGTGATCGTATTTTGTACGACCGTGTGATATACAAGTTTGTATTTGAATTCTGTATCATGTATTTGGCGACTCAGAATGGGTTTGGTTGACTGGACCTATTCTGGGGCGTCACAATAATCGTGGGGTCATGGTCGTCAGTTAATCCCATAATGGGTTAACTGGCCTCAACCTTCACCAAGGCCTTGTTTGCTTGTCCCTTATTCCCTTTTTTTTCATTTAATTTAATTAACTTACTATTATATAGTAATTAAATGTCACACTCAATTAATCAAATAATCATATTTAAATCAATTAAAGAAAATTGCATAATTCCACAATAATTCACATAGTCACATAATTAAAATTCTTATTTATTAATTATGCCAAATCATTAAATCTCTAATTAATTATTAAATTAATTAGAATAACATTATGCTTATTAATTAATATATTAATCAAATAAGCTCAATTAGATTTATACTTTGAATGTAAAAATTTACCACATTAATTTAACTAATGTAACACATATAATTAAATTAATCTACTACAATTTTATCAATTAATTATTTAACTCAATAATTAAATCATCAAAAAAAATATTTATTTAATTCAATAAATATTCAAATTAAATTACAAAATCTCGTTCGTCACAATGAGTTGGCTAGTAAGTTGCATAGTACCATGCTGATGCCAATTTAAGTTGTTCCTGTACCTTACAACTGCTTTCGAACAACCCCTAGCCAGATCAACTAAGGGGGCCAACATATTTACAAGTTAATGGAATGATATATGTACTACAAAATACATAGTCGTAAGTGATTATAACTATTTAGTTTATTGAGGATACTGTCAAACTAAACGATCTATTAAGTGTGTTGAAGATTGAATAGAGAGTATTATTGAGTGTTGAAGATTGTGCCAAATTAAGCAAATGTTACTTAATTTATTTTATCAATGAAAAATTGAGTAAATGCTACTATTCGACATTCACTCCTACTTGTCAAACAGGTTTCTAAGTTCCAAAATATAGTGTGTGTGTGTATATATATATATATAGTATATATTTAGTTTATTGTAATTGTGAAAAACTAAGCAAATATTACTTAAAATTTATATTTTCAATGATAAACTAAGTGAATGCTACTCAGTTTATAAGAATTATTCTATGAATATATTATATTTTTTTTACTTTACTTTATGTAGGTGTGAAACTTAGTTCCAGGTAGTATATTATATTATATTATATTATAATACTTTATTTTATGATAATTAATTTTAAAATAATTTATTTCATTTATTTAAATTAATTAATTTAATTTTAATTAAATTAATTTATGTAATTACTTATATAATTTAATTAATTACTTAATTTTTATTTTATGTATTTGTATTATATTACTGTATTTTTTTAAGTTAATTTAATTTATTTAGCAAAATTAATTTATTTCATTTTATTTTATTTTTATTTATTTTGAGGTATATTATATTATATTATTTATTTATTTAATTAAAGTTAATTTTTTTATTTTATTTTATATTATATTATATAAATATATTACATTATTTTTACTTTACTTTATGTAGGAGTAGAACTAAGTAAATGCTACTTAGTTCCAAGTAGTATATTATATTATAATATTTATTTAAAGTTAATTAATTTTAAACTAATTTATTTCATTTATTTAAATTAATTAATTAATTTAATTTCAATTAATTTATGTAATTACTTTATATCATTTTAATGAATTAATTAATTTTATTTTATTTTATTTTATATATTTATATTATATTATATTAATGTATTTATTTTAAGTTATTTTATTTTATTTATTTATTTTTAGTTATATTACATTATATTATTTAATTAATTTAATTTAATTTAATATTATATTGATTATAATATTTATTTATATTATACTTATTTAAAATTTTATTTTATTTTAGTGGTAACTAGGTAAATGCTACTTAGTTGTTGGACTTGGTTTATTTTAGTGTCAAACTAAGTCCTAATAGCCTTTTATAATTAAGTGTTGATTTATTTATTACTTTCTATAATTCTCACAGAAATTTCTGTCAGAAATTCTGTCGAAAAAAATTCGACATACATTCACTATAATAACATACCAACATACAAGTAAGTTGTAATTGAAACTTTAACAAAAGCTACAATTGTGAAAATTAATCCCAAGTTTCAGATTCCATAAACATATCAAGATATATTATAGTGCAACTACATGCTTCTCAATTTCAGCAACATATCAAAATAATCTCAATTTCAGCATGATATCAAAAATAATTTGCACATATCAACAATTAAGGGCAGGGATGAAGTTCCAATTTCACCAAAATATGAAAAATAATCTCAATTTCAATAACAATTGATCAAAAGTAATCCCAATTTCAGCAAGATATAAACAAAATGAATTTTAGACAAAAAATTCCACTAAACCCAATTACAGATTCCAATAATTCCATCTCATCCCAATTTCAAACCCAAAATTCCTTTAATCCGTAAATACAGAATAAATAATTCAATCCCAATTTCAGACCCAAATCAAAAATAATCCATAAATAAAAAATAATACAATTTTAGATTCAAACAATTCAATCCCAATTTCAGACTCGAATAAAAAATAATCGCTAAATACAAAATAATATAATTTCAGATTCAAATAATTCAATCCCAATTTCAGACCCAAATAAAAAATAATCCCTAAATACAAAACAATTCAATTTCAAATTCCAGTAATAGAATGAACCCTAGCTAACTTAGCAAATTACTTTCAACATACCTTGAAAATTAGGAATTACCTATAGCGCCCCCAAATCCGGGTCCCCAGAACCTCGAACTTAGTACGTTACGATACATCATTTCTATAACTATTGCGGAAGATATAAACAAAAATTATTTATACAATAACTTTTACAACATAATTCCCAAGGTCTGTAACCTTAACTTAATACCTGCATTCAATATCCTACACGACATACAATGTCATTTGTATCCTATACTATTACCATTTTAACCATATAATAATTCCATCCTGGAACTTGTCTTTGCCTTTGACTGTGTCCTAAGTTTCTTCTTTAATCTGAAGTGTTTATCATGATATAGCAAGGGTGAGCAACAAGTTTGCCCAGCAAGTTTAAGTTCAAATGAAGATATATCATGATTGAAAAGAATAATAAGCTGACAAACTTTCAACAATATAAGAATTGTGAAAGAATATGAATTAATAATGCTGAATAACCAACAATGAACATGAATAAATTCAACTGAACAATATGGTAATGAAGGTGATAAGCCTTTCATACCTGATGAACATATATAATATGCACAACGTGCGAATCAATAAATCATAGATGTGATATAATCAACAATGATTAATGACGAACATGCTTTACAATAACAACTTGAGTTCGAGTTAGAAAACTTGCCTGAATCGTCGATTACTGCTACACAATCTAATTTAATCGTTTTTATTGAAAAGACCTATCAGTTATAAGATTTATCTTTCAATTAGCATAACATACCTTATAAGTAAACTATCTAACATTTAAATACATAGTCAAATATTAGATAACCTCAACACTATACATACACAAGTCTAAATCTAGCACACATCGAGTCTTTAATAATATTTAATATAGTATACTGAGTGGTTCCCACAAGCAACTAACAAATTAGTTTCCGTCTAGTCTACACTATTTTCACAGTGAGTTAGATCGGTTACTAATTCGTAGATCCTTTTCCCATATGAAGGAGTCGTTTAGCCAGCTACTATACATCAACCATTAAAGGGTACAACTGTACTACCTTAGACTTACCACTACTGTATCATATAACTTGTGAATTAATACTTAGTCTTTCATTTTATAAGTCCTTTATAATTTAGTAAGCCGAATTCCTAATCCAGCAACCTGGATTCAGATTGAATTTCAATTTAGTAACTAATTCCCAATCCAGCAGACTGCATACAACTGACATCCAATCCAGCAAGTCTGGATTCAAACTGATATCCAATCCAGCAAGCCTGGAGTCAACTAACCTCTAATCCAGCAACCTGGATTATTCAAACATCTAATCCAGTAAGCTTGGATTCATAAATTCTTCAATCCAGCAACCTGATGGCCAACCAATAAACTAGATTGCTATCCAGCAAGCTGGATTCCCCCTTTTTAACCAAATCAACTTATTATTTTTGTATCTTTTGTCCATACATAAATACATGTATTTCATACACAAAAATAATTTTTCAGGAATTTTTCAATTTACTTTAGTATTTTTCAAAAATTCATTTCTAGTTAATTCCTTAAGAAATTAGCTACCTCACGCTTAACTCCAGAAATTCCCAACTCTTGACGGGATCTTACACATGTTAACGTGAGCCTCCAGTTTAAATTTCATGGCCATCGAAGTTATACAACTCCGGTTCTAGCAATTTTTGTCGAAAAAATGCAAATATTGAAATGGTCATAACTTGCTCAATTTAAATCAGAATAAGCTAATTTTTGGACACAAACTACTTTATCCCATATATTTTCACGTCCCAAAAGGTTGAAATTTAATACATTAATTAAGTTAACGAAACTGCCCTTAAAATTTCCGGACAGCCTACTTTTTGGCATTTTTAGTTTTGGCGTCCTTTGCTAAAAACAGTTCACACGAAAATCTACATGAAATTTTTCAGTGATTCCACTTGGATCTGTTAGAAGACTTCTAGATCTAAGTCTAAAAATTAACCACACTCAAAAATTCAAAATATTAAGAGAGAGATGGTAGTTTGAATTTCATGTTACATTTTCTCAAAATCTGATTTTTTAATTTTTGTGTTTTCTAAGAAATCTTCCTAGATCTCTTGATTAACCCAACATTAAACATCATAAACTATTATAATACATACTAATAAACCTTAAGATCAAGGATCTACTATGATCTATGATTTATTATACCAAACATACACCAAATACAAGAAAAAAATAATCAAGGCTAAGAAAATCAAGATTTTTTAACTTTTAAAACATAGTTTCCTTTTTCTTGCTTTTGATCTAACTTTTGATCATCAAAAATGATAAATCCAAACATATAATACTTATAAACATATAGATCTAAGACTTTAGAGTTTTGAACCATAGATCCAAGTTTTGATCTAGAACAATCAAACACAAATTTCATGAACTAGTTTAAAGTTGTACATTTGCTTAAGATCTTCATTCTTCTTCTCCCTAAGTTTATTTATAAAACTTTAAGCACACAAATCTCTCTCTCATTTCCCCTCTAAGGGCTGTCGAACATCTCTCTCTCTCTCTCGATTTTATTTTGTGCTCGCTAAAAAGAAAGGAGAGAGAAATGAAATGAAATGATTTTGTGTGTGTTAGTATATTTTGTATATACAATCTATATCTCCCAATCACTCTTTGCTCTCTCTCTCTCTCTCTCTCTCTCTCTCTCTCTTGCACATGATTAAGTTGTTACTTACAAGCAATAGCAAAAGTGTTGGCCCATTAAATGAATGACACCTAACATAGTGGTTCACCTAATAATGCATGCTTATCATTACATACTCCTCCCCTTTATTTTCCTTCCCATGACCGGCCAAGTGGCTTGGATTGCCCCATTTTGTTTATTCTTTTATTACTTATTTAGTTTACTTAATGTCTAAAATACCCCCTCCCTCTTAGGTTAAAATTTGGGCTTTTATTTAATTACTTTTGGGCTTGAAATTTAATTCTTTTACTTACTAACTTGAATAAACTTGGGCCTCCTCCACTAATTAAATTGGGCCATTAATATACTTGCCCTATACATGTTGTATTGGGCTAGCTTAATAATTTAAGTGATCTTAAATCAATTATTTACAAGTCAAATGCTTAAATAAATAATTGGGCCACTTATTTAATTCTTTGGGCCATAAAATTAACTTAGTTCCATACTTTTAATTTTTATCTTACCCTAATCATTTAATTAGGGTTCCATTACATACCTTTGCAATTAAATTCCTTACTTAACTATATTTAATTACTTAACCTAATTAGACTTGCTTTAATAAAATTAATAAATTGAGATAATAAACTTAATCTCTTAGTGTTAGTTAATATTTTAAATAATATCATCCTTCCATCTTATAACCCTTATGTTATTTAATTTTCATACCTAATATATATATTAGCTTACAAAACTTTATTCTTAATTCTCTTTATATGTTAAATAACGATACACAAAACCATATAAGTCCTTCACAAAATTTTTAAATCCATACTCTATTTTCAATCTAGGTCTCTTATTACTTAACCTTTATTTAATCATTTAAAATCTTATAAATTCTCGAGTTGTCACATTATCGACTGTAGCGGCAACACCGGCAGCGGCAACACCGACAACAACAACAAGGACAACAGCAACGACAACAAGGAGAGCCTGACGAATGACGGCTAGGGGCTACGACCGGAGGCTGGGATGGAAGTGGTGGGTGGATAGAGTGAGAGATAGAGAGAGATTGAAAATGAGACGACTGAGGCGACTAAAGAAAATAAGATTGGAATTTAGGTTTATAAGTTATTTTCGACGAAATTATTGTCGGAATTACTTCTCTCAGAATTATGTTATTAACGATGGATGTTCCGTCAAACGTAGTACACATTTCGTCGATATTATAATTGGCACTGGCGGGAACCTTGGTGTAAGAACCGTGAATTTCATGAATAATTTTTTTTATTTTATAATAAGAAAATAAATACTTATTAGAATATAAGTGTTTATGAATTATGAGAAAAGTAATTCGATTATATTAAATTGAATTTATAATAATTGAGGAAATATGGAGAATTGCGACTCGTAGAATGCCTTGTGCGGCATGAGAATGGAAAAGATAATGATTTAATTAATTTAAGAGGAAAATCGATAAGTGAATGATTAATTAATATTACATTGTTAATTAATTGTTGTTAGTGATAGCCTATTAATAGGTAATTATTAATATGTTATTGTGAGTAACAAAACATTTATGAGTAAATAATTGATGAATATAATAAGAGTTATATTTATTTAATTATTTGTTGTGCGCAATACATGTTATAGTTAAAATAATGTTGTTAAGAATAATAACCTGTTAAAGAATAAATAAAGATATTAATGAAAATGAGAATTTATTTGAATATAAATAATTTTGTGAGTTAACTCAATTATATTAAATTAAGTAATTATAATAATTGTAAAAAATGCGGAGTTTATAATAAACTCGTGAAAGCCTTGTGTGGCATAGTGATGAAAAATATTATTGATGATATTAATTGAAGAAGGACTTAATAAGTGAACAATTAATCTATAATAACTGTTAATTATTATTGTTGAATATTAACTAATTGTTATGGAATATTAGTAGCGATTAATAATACGTTAATTATTATTATTTCAAACGAGAAAATAATAATAAACCACCTGTTTATAAATATGCTGAGATTTATATTTGTTAATGTGATAATTAATCCTATGATTATGAATTAAGTGTTATTAATAATTACGAGGAATGGATTAATTAATATTATTAATTAATTGATAAGATAAGTAAATTATTTACTTCTATGTGCAAGCACGCGAATTAAATGTATAGCGTATAGTAATTAACTATATAATATATAAAGTTTAAAGTGCGGTGTGACTATATTATATAGAAACCATATAATAAGATTTACTAAGTTACATGATAATGCCTATGTGACTATGTGAGTGTGTGGACATTAAAATAATGTATCATGAATATAAATAATAATCGATGATTAATTATATATATAATGGAATAATAGAATTAAATAAAGGAGATAATGTGAGGTGATTATATCTGAGTAAATTATACCAGTGAGATAAAATGTACATGGATTATATGTGTTCAAATTGCATTTACTACATTATGTGAATTCATTAGGATTACATTGTGACTCTAACTAAAGTATAACGTAAGTGTGTATATCATGAAACTAAGTATGTTGTATTGCATGGTTGCCAAGTTGCTGAGCTTCTAATTGGCTTGTCCTAAAATAACAGTCACATTCTCTTCACGTGATATACTCCAAGCTAGCCTATTCCCTATTCCCTCAAACTCAGCAAATTCTAGCTCATGATCAATGGGGGAGTGAGAATCATGATGGGTTCTACCAACTAATTACCTACCACTCCATAACTTTCATGCAATCCTTCAATCCGTTGGTTTGGTTTGGGAGAGAAAATCATTGTCTGGTTATTGTTTGTTCTATAAATTGAGCCCCCTACTTCACAAATTCATTTGTTGAGAAATTCTAAGTAAGAATTGAGAGTGTATTGTGAGTTGTTAGATAATTACAGAGGAAGAAGCTTCGATTCCAGCAAACATACTTTGCATTACAAAGGTATACTACAATTTCATTTCTTCAATTCTTGTTTTCTGTCAAAACTTTGATTCTTGAATTAAGCTTGAATAATGGGATAAGTTGATTGGATTATGTTTGTTAGCTATTATCTGAGTTAGTGGTAAGTTTAAACTACAATGTGGCATGATTATAATCAAATTCGTAGAAAGAATTGAGATTTGGCTTAGCTTCTACCGAAGCAGAAGCAATCAACTCGGTCAGGCAACGGCGCAGCTGCGCCCTGGTTATACTGGGGTGCTGCGCAGCTGCGCCAGTACCAGACTTGCGTGTTGTTGGCCAAGACCCTGCGCAGATGCACCAGTTTTGAACTGGGGAGCTGCGCAGCTGCGCCGGTCCCTGATCCTAGTTTCTGCAGATTTTGTTCCTACTTGATGTCTGCTAAGTGATAGATATTGAAAGGAATTAGGACAAGCATGCTAATGGGTTTGACCTACTTATATGAGTATATGGAGATAACATAAACATGATTTGGCTATGATTGCATGCAAGAATTATGAAACGACATATAGTGTTGAAGTAAACTTAAAGTTTAATGGACGAACGTCAACGTATATGAAGCATGATTATATTCTAATTTTGATACATGTTTATATGACCTAGAAACACATGATTTGTATGTTCACTTGCGTAGATAAGTTTCATAACGAAATACGAACGTGCAAACCTCATTAGTAACGGAAATAAAAGTTTTACAAACGAACTTTTGACATGTGTGTAACACATTGATATTTTGATTTTTGAGGCATAATAGTATGAGGTAAAGACGCATGAAAGACATAATAACTTATGTATATATAGTTCATAGTATGACAAGAGCATGTTAGACCTCACTAGCAAATATTTCTAACAAAAATGCAAGTTTTGAAGGTTGATATTGACATGAAAAGACCATATATACATTCTGATTTTTCGGACATGTTTATATAACCTTGAAATGCATATCGGACCTATTGACTTATGTATACGGATTTCATGATGTAACACGAACATGTTAGTAAGCCTTACTAATAAAAATATAAGTTTTGATTGAGAACCTTAACATGTTATTGCAAGTTTCGTATTCTGGAGTTTACGGACATATGAGATAATACTCGTAGATCCACTCATGTATCATACATGTATATATACCATGCTAGATGTCATGATTAAAATTTAGCATAAACGAAGCATGTTTTCAACTAATAACTGTAATAGTTACATGTATGAAATGTGAATACTCATAAGTATGCCTAATGCAAAGTATATGAATACCTTATGTGTTTAAAGAGCGAGCATGATAGGCCTTGTGAATTCCATGACCTTGAATGGTTTTAAATTATTGAAAGTGTTAACTTAGAATCTATTGCATGTATGATTGGAACAAGGAAAGGTTGTATACACATAAAAGTATCCTTTAAACATGTATACATGCTACGTGATATTATATGATGTTACTTGAACCCGATTTTGACGGTTAACTTATAAGAATGCCATAACTTGCTAAAATAAAATACATTTAGTATTAATAATGGTCTTATGTGATATTAATAATATGAGAGCATGTTTGCTAATTGTTGCGATCTTATATGATATGAAAATGTGTTTAAACTCAAAAAGAGGAAAGTTGAGGATAAAGGTATATTAGTCAAGAATTGTGAATTAAATATGATACTATATATGACTGTATAGTAAGGTTAAAGATTTAACTTATATGTGGATGGTATATATGAGATAAAGTATAACGTTAAACTGTATGACTAATGGATATCATATATATATATATATACGTAACTATATTACGATAGGGATTCGAAAGTGTTGATTTATTTAACGAGGATAAACTACGCATAAGGCAAGTTTCCTGACTTACACGTAGAACCAGCTTTGAACCCTACTTTTATTGTGTTGCAAGTATCCTATCCTTGTGGTTACTTATTCGAGGAACGTCGTAAGCAAGTTCCCTAACTTATACTCTTTCATTGTGCAAGTTTTCTTGAAACCGTTCTTATATATTAATTGCAAGTATCTGACTACTCTTTTATTAAGCAAGTATTTGATTCATATTGTTCATTGAAAACATATTCGAGCTTGTACTAACTTTGGTCGTACGAGTAAATAGGTGCTAGAATAATTCTTGCCTTACAAACTTATGTTTCATAGTTTGATTTAAATCACGATTATATTCTTCGAATTATTGTTGCGAGTATTAAACTCATAAATTGTTCTTATAGACATTGTTAAAATTGTCTACGCCATTTAATTCGGCTAGACCAATATCATGAATTGGAAAGCAATCCACACCAATTACCATGGTGCGGACTCCTATAAATTGACTGAGTTGAACAACCCTTGTAAAAAGGGGAACTATATAGTCGGGGTGCCGACAGTGGTGTGGTAGGTTATGCATAAATCCAGGTACGATAGGCTGATCCCCTAATTGTACTTGTTTGGGTTACCAAAAATATTTTTGGTGATTCTAGTAGAAGTCCGTGGTTCTTAGCGACCACTCAGTATCCAGTATTTATTTACTTGAAACTTTGAATTCTTTGGATTCTTTTATAAATCCTTGGTCCACAGCGACACTTAGTGATATCTTCTATTCATTCACTTGAAATTGTTGAAACATTTGAATCCTTTAATAACTTCTCGACCCGTAGTAGTCCTTATTCAACTTCACAAAATAGATTTGGAAGTCATTGCTATTTATTTTGTTCACAACATTCTTATTTGAAATCCGGAGCGATTAATTACCGTTTTACCCTTGAGATTTAGAATTGTATATATTCCTGTTCACATTTATTGGTATATTACTTGCTGAGCAAATTTGTTGCTCACTTTTGCTTCCCATAAACATTTCAGTTAGGGCAGGGCAAGGTGGAACCCCAGGACAGGACAAATGCAAAGGCAAGCCTATGGAGTAGCTGTGCTTTTCTATATTAGGATGTTTCCGTTATGTTGTATTAAGACTTATTTAATGTTATGTATTAAGATATGTTTGGTTTAAGTTATGAAGTGTATTAGTAATAGTTTCGAGACTTGGGACGAGAATATTTATGTTATATCAATGTAAATTATTCTGTTATTCCATTGTTTGAGATTTTAGTTGTTATTAGAATTAGTACGTGATGAACCGAATTCGAGATCAGTGACAGTCTGAATTTGGGGGCGTCACACTTGGTGCCAAAGACTGGCTCTTACGACAGAATTCTATCAGAATTAAATTATTTTCGACAGAACTATCTTCGACGGACTATTTCGTCGGTAATAAAGTATTTACGACTGAATATAGTCCATCAAATATAGTTCCGTCACAAATAACCATTTTTCTTATAGTGAAATAAATAATATAATGACCTAATTAATTAGAATTTACTTAGTTTCTCAATACTAAATAAAGTAAAATAAATTATTAAAAACCAAAATAAAATAAAATAAAAAATTAGTGTTTCCTTAGTTTCTCAATACTAAATAAAATAATATAAAAAAATAAAACTAAAAGAAAATAAAACAAATAAAATATGATAAATAATATAATGAACTAAGTAGTATTTAATTACTTAGTTTCTCAATACTAAATAAAATAAAATAAAATAAAATAATTACCTTATATAATATTGTTAGGAATATGCATGAGAATGTTATTCCTATTTATATTAGATTTGATTATGAACTTAATGAATGAATATGTAAATATGTCTGCATTGATGAAAGCTATAAAGTCCTTAATAGATGATAGACAATATGTACAAGGAGTTAGACTGAAAAGATCAAATATGTTAGGTTGATCCTACATGAATGAACAGCTTTGTGAAGTCCTTCAAAAGATTACAATGTACAAGGACTATGAATAGAAAGATCAATCTTGTTAGGTTGATCTTATAAAATGTAATAGATAAGCTTGTCAGATCGTGGAGCACTGCACCAGCAATCGCAGTTTGCCAAGAGAGTTAAGGCAGAATCGCAGTCTATCATGGCAGAACCGTAGTCTATAAAGATAGCTGCTCTCGAAATTGCAGTATGCAAAGAAGGCCACTTCAAGATCATTTTGACAGCCTGCTGAGTGCCTGTCGAGCGCTTGTCGAGCCAAGTCAAGAATTATAGGCTTCACTCGAAGACGTGGAGTCTGCAGATCATAATCGAGGCAGAAATCGTAGTCGGGCAGATCAGTCAAGAGACTGCAGTTGTTAAGGCAAAAATCATAATCTATCATATGATCTACTCTCAGAGTCACAGACTACACTCGGAGTCGTAGTGTCTACAGAACCAGAGCCAGATCGTAGTCTGCAGAACAAGTGCAGAATCGTAGTCTGCCAAGCCGGAGGAGAATCGTAGTCTGCAGAACCAAAGTCAAATCGTAGTCTGCAGCACTAGAGCCAAATTGTAGTCAGTCAAGTGCTCACAATGCCAAGGAAGAATCGTAGAGACTACACGATTCTCAACAGGAACATTCCTGAAGTAAAAGCGAAGATCTCACTCTGGCAAGAGTAGTCAAGGTTCAGAAAGCAGTCTACTTGAGGTGGATCAAAGAGCACTCTCTGAATGGCCTGCAAGCAAACAGAAGATCGAAGCTCCAACTCTATGAGCAAGGCTGATTGAGAAGTGAAGAGCCATTCAGGAGAAGTCTTCTACAAGCGTCCATTAGAAGACAATGAATGAAGTGACTGTCTAACAGAAGACAACGATCATAGTCGTGACTATGACGATCGTAGTGTTTGCCATACGAGCAGCAAAAACTGATGAAGCACATACAGAGTTAATGGCCAACCTATAGAGGAAAGACGAAGAGGATTGTCTATGCTCAGCCTAATCATAAAGAGTGAACAGGAGATCACAGAGCAGAAAGTTGAGAGAGCTGAGCATGACTAATCAGAAGAGTCTTGTAAACCAGAAGGGCCAGAGCAGTCAGCCAAGGTATCAGTTCCTGATGCAAGTCAAGGCAAGCACTATCGTAGAGCAGACAACAAGAGCAAAGTGCAAAGCGGTTCTACATTGTCAAATCTTAGAACACTCTTAGAATCGTAGTGTTGTCAAAGCCAGTCAACTTGCAACATCCACAGATAAACTACGATTAAGCATATGAACGTCAGCATCAGAATCGTGGAGTTCGGTCATCTGATTATTGAGTCTCAGTAATGTCTCAATATGAGGACTGACAATCGAACGTTGCTGATGTAGAGTATCGATGCAGTAGTTAACATCTTTGGTCTGGGTCGAGGAAACAAAAAGGAAACATAAAGGTGACTACCAACCTGACTTCTAAAAGTGACATCTCAGAGATGTTAGGTGAAACAGTAGACTGTAGTGTCAGGACAGTCAAAAAGGTGATGTCACGTCAACTCAACAGTCTGCATCAAACAACTCAGAATCCTTGAAGTATTTCAAATAGCTTTCAATGGCTATATTCCAACGGGAAGCTAATGGAGGAGTATTTAATAGCTGAAGCTTCGAATGTGAAGATTTGTTGACTCGACGAAAGTTCTACAAAGCTTTATAAAGAAAATGTCTCAATGGCAGTGAGACTACCATAGTAGGAGTGAAGCACATATGATGAAGGGCTTTAACTTCTAAAGGCTTCACTCAACACGAAGGAGAATGCCAACCACAACGGCATCTGAGCTGAGAACCGAGAAGGCCAAGAAGACAAGAGCTAGAGTGGCAGACCAGAAAGCAGATCTCCAGAGCCACTCTACAATTTGCCATGAAAAGATAAGAATATGCACACAAGACAACTAGTGTTCAAAGGATGCTAAGTACCAGAAGAAGTCTGCCTAAAGTGCAAAGACTTAGCAGATACTCAATGGCGATAGTGTGCTATGCTGAAATCAGATGAAGTCAAGCATCAACAACAAAGATCAGCTGCACCAAGGAGATGTATCAGACTGCTAAGTACTCAAGGATTTCAAGCTTCATGTACATCTTACCAGTCCATCAGTGGTGATCAAGTCTAGATGCTAAATTCCAAAAGATCACAAGAAGTTGTTAAGTATCAAAAGATAAGCAAGCTTAAAGTTATCTTAGCATCTTAGCACCAACAACAACAAACCAACAACCAGGGCCTGAGGGGTCCTTATCTTCATGACTAAATCAAAATCAAGTCTGCTGGGCTTGCTGAGTATCGGAGGGTACAAGAGATTCTAAGTCTCTTGGGCTTAGTCTACAGTTCCAAGTTTGCTGGGCTTGAAGAGTTCTTAGCGAACTAGAGTTCCAAGGCTTCTGGCCTTAAAGGAATCTTAGTGATTCAAGAGTTACCTTTTCCTTAGTGGAATCTCTACTTGTTGAAGCAGAAGAGTGGAGTAGAAGCTTTAGTGTCTGAACCATTTAAAACCCCTTATGTCATTTACTTTATGTTATTTACATTATGCACTATAACTGCTTTTACTTCTTACACCTAAACTAACATTAGAACTATGTTTAACAATATATCCTTTAAGGGGATCTTAACTTATTCCGCTGTGCATGAACTGATTCTTTTATTTGTCATTTGCTAATTACTTAGCAATACAAAAGAAAATGAAAAAGATTTTAAAATTGAAAAGGATCTATTCAACCCCTCTTCTAGATCTATTGTGTGCCTCCTGGGAACTAACAATTGGTATCAAAGCAGGTTCTCATGCTATATCCAAAAGCTAACGCTTTGAGTTTGGTCTTAGGCACAAATAAAGTTCTAAACTTAGTATTAGTGGTAAGTCACTTCTGAATGAAGATGAGCTCACATGTTAAAAATTGTACGTACATGTAAATGTGCATATACACCTGAAGCTGTCCAGATTGGTCCTTGTCCTTAAATGATATTGCAATCAGACCAATCGCCGCCCATAGTCAATCAGTAGTCTGCAGCCATTGATGGGAAGTCAAGAAGCATCAACAGCTAAGAATCTGACGTCCACTGTTATGAAAGATGAAATGTCTGTACATGCATGCAATGAGATGCTTATCAAGAAGAGAAAGGAGAATCCCTCAAATATGTATTTGGCTAAATCTATGTATATGAACCTTGAGGTTCGAGGGCGTCAAAGAATTCAAGTTGCCAAGACTTTCCTCTAATCATAACTCCAAGAATCTGCTTGCCTGATCTAAGGCCATAAGGAGCAACAAAAGCTGTCAGTACTAAATACAAATATATACACATCAATGCCTAATATCATTGTGCAAACAAGCAGGACAAATAACTGTCAAGAAGCTGACAGTGTCAAGGTATGTTTCCTCATATATTCACGTGCATCAAATTGCATCACCTTATGTGCTATAACAGTATTCTATCAAAAGATCATTTTCTTCCTAAAAAGAGAAAGAGAGAAAGTACATTTGAGGTTGGAAACTAATTGCTAACAAACTTTCTCTCCACCCATGTTTTAAGTTGAAAATAAATTTTTGAAAGAAATCTAATATATGCCTTAAGTCCATTACAAACTAAGAAGTTTAAGTTGTTCGACCTTTGATGATGGATTGGTATGTTTGTAAATTCATACAAACCAATGTTTTGTGTTTTTGATAAAACATAGAATGTGATCAACACTACAGGTGTATCTTGAAGGTTCTTAGAAACTGATCAACTCCACGAACCAACCAGATGCAAATAATTAATAGAGTAGATCCTCACTCTGTGAACATTCAAAATCTGTAAACATAGCAAAAAGCAAAGGGTGTAACAACCAAAGAAAAAGATTATTATATCAAAATGTTTAATCATACACACACTTACAATCATGCATTATAACTGTCAATATATCTAAAATTGATATATGCATGAATATGATTGTTGATGCTTATATGATGTAAATCCAAGAATATGAGGAACTAGGGTTTTTGAGAAAACTAACCTAGCAGTACCCAAGTAAACATGGGTACCAAGATAGAAATTTGTTTAACCTACAGGTACTTGGTCTATCTGACCTCACTAAGGAAAACTGAAGCACATGACTTCAGTCACAAAGACTCTACCAGCTGCAAGATCAAGATCCCTCAGCAATGCTCTCATTCAAGGTCATCCAATGCCAAAGCTTGCTCCTGAAGATTTGTTGAGTCCCTAAAGAATGAAGATCTCAAGAACTAAAATGGATTCCAGAATCCTTAGTATGATCATCATAAGGAAGCTGTCCATTCATGTCAAGACCTTCCATGCTTATCCATGCAAAGCATATCATCTCAAAGGAATCACCAAGGAAGATCATATCAAGGGATCATCAACAAATGATGATGAAGTATGATCATAGAAGTAAAAATCCACGAGTACAAAAGATGCTAAAGTCTGAATGATAGAAACTACATTCGTAGTGTCTAGTCAGCAAATCGTGGAGTAATCAGTTCTGAAGAAAATACTCTATGATCAAATGGAGCTGATTCAACCATGAAGATTCTAACTAGAAGGAGATAAGCAAGGCAACCCTACTTATGTATGAACAGAAGAATATCCCATCTTTCTCTAAGAAGATAATATCAACTATGGGGAAGCAGTGATCTGCTAAGTCTAGTAGCACTCATGTTAACAAAGGAGCACAGTGAAGAAAATCCTTCAGATCTTCCAAACAATGAAGTTAGCTATACTTGATAACAAGGGAAGAGCAACTGAAGATATGGAGGTGGTGAAGATTATGGAAGAGCAACTGAAGATATGGAGGTGGTGGAGTTTAAGGAGTAAATAAAGAAGTGAGATTCTTCCTAGAAGTCCTGAGATAAGCTCAAAAGACAGGTCAACCTCTCGTGCATGTCTGTTGACCACTCCACGAAAAACCAGTCCAGTTCTGTTAAGTTCCTTAAATAGAAGCTTATCCAAATGGCCGCATCCCAGTTATAGAGTCCCAAAACTCTGTGACTGATGAACCAAATAAATCTTCATCCCTACTAGTAACGTCCCAAAATGTGATACTGATAACCATATCATCCAACTACCCCAATCGAGGAGTACCTACTGTCAAACACTTGATCGTAGTGTAAGAGCATGCTGACCCCAAGATCGCAGTCTAGATAGATAGCAACATCAATGAATATTCAATGTTGGTAAGTGAATTCCATGGCGGAGAAGCCCACTATAATGACATTATTGCCACCAAGTCAAAGGAGCTCTTCTTCTAATAAGCGCCTCAAAGACAAACCTAGCCCTAAGTTTTATACTTAGAGGCCAGCCCTTTCTGAGCTACCTTAACCCAGAAGAAGTGCTGATACAGAATGCATCACAAGGACCTCTGCAAAAGCATATAGTAATCCCTCAAAAGATTGCAAGCTGCTGATGAATCATGTAACTCCCTGTTGGATATAAATGAAGAGTTGTCTGTCGAAGCATGGCTACAGACGACGATCGTCGAGTGGACAAAGAAATCGTCAAGCAGACAAAGAAATCGTGGAGTACTAAACTATGTCATCAGGCTACTCCACGAACTGAAGGAGTCAACAGTCAACAGAAGGGAAGTCAAATCTGAAAAGCTGATTTGATAAGAGAAGTTACTGATTGTGACCTATCGGACTCTTACACCTATCCTATTGAAAAGTAGAGGGAACAGTTATAAGGAAGAAAATTCAAATTTATGGCAGTTACACTTACAAGAGTCTACAAAAAATCTGCAAGCCTCTCTAGTCCATCTTCTCTCTCTGAACCCGAAACCCTAAACACTCTCCAAAAGCCTAAAACTCCTAAACATCAAACCATCCTCAAATCGTCCTCAAGTACCTCCTGCAATACTCCAAAAATCAAACACCCAGAAATTCCTAACCCTACAAATGGAAGATTGGCGTGTCGTTACAGGTATTTAACTCGGCTCGAAGAGATTCAAAAAATCAGAAAAGAAGTTCAGAGACATTCTTGAACTCGTGAAGAAGGATAGGTTTTCTGAATGCTTTGAATCGAACACCCTTCTCTATGCCGACCTGGTGAAAGAGTTCTATTCAAATGCAACGACAGGTTCTGGGCTTCTATCCACAAAGGTTAAAGGACTAAATCTGAAGATAAGAGCTACAAACATCAATTAATGTTTAGGTTTTCCTGACCAGGGTCTGAAGAGTCTTGAAGAAGTCGACATTGAAGAAGGAAAAAGGGTTATGCGCTACAAGAGGAACCCTAGTCTGAAGGACATGAAGAAAAAGGAGTTCCCTGAAGAGTTTGAGTTTCTTGCTGAGATTGTAGGAAAGTGTACACTGAGCAAGGATACTGCACATGATACAGTGAGCGATCAGCAACTGAGAATCATGTCTGCCATTGTCATGAAGCAGAGAATCAACTTTGGAGCTATATTGCTCGACTTAATGTCCAAGTGGCTAGAAAAGACAGAGAAGAAGAAGTCAACAGATAAACCTCTCACGAAGGTTTTCCATGGGAGATTTTTGAGCATCATCTTGAAGAAGAAATTGAAGAACAAGATAAGGGATGATGAGGGAGAACCCCTTAATATTAACAAGGTGATGTCTCCCAAGCTGTTTGACAACTGGAAGAAGAATCCCATGGAGAACAAGAAGCTGAAGACGTATGGCAGCAGCAACAAGTGCACTACGAAGAAAAGGAAGGCGAGCAATGTAGAGGATGAGCTATCTCACTCTGATGATTTCAAAGTTCCAGAGTTAACTTCTGAAAAGCCATTAAAGAAGAGAGCTAAGGTTGTGAGAAAGTCTCTAAAGATCCCCCAAAGAAGTCTTTCTGCTGAAGAAGAGGAATCAGAATCAAAAGAATAAGAAGCAACTAGATTTCCTATTGTTGAACCCCCAAGGAAAAGAAAGAACAATAGACTGCTTCTCAGACCAAGCCTCAAGAAGAATGAAGGATCTTCAGCAAATATCATTGATCTCAGTGATGATGATGATGATGAGCCTGAGACTATGGAAGTAGATTCAAAAGGCAAAAGGAGGATGAATTCTGACAGCTCCAGCAGTGATGAAAGTGAAAAGACTACAAATGGATCTGAATCCGAAGAGGAAGATGAAGCTAAAAGTAAGGAGACTTTGAAGGCTGCAGGGCAAGAAATGACTAGTGAGTCTACTAAAGCTAGCTCAGCAGAGGGTGATGGGAATGATGATCATATACAGGAATATACTGATGAGTCAGTTGAAAAGGGATTGTACCAGTCTGACTCTGACTCTAGATCAGGACATGGAGGAAAGGAAGTAGACTCAAGCTCTGAAGATCAGAAGTCAGTAAACTATCATGTTCCTTCTCCTACAAATGTTAGAACAAGAATACTGGTGGAAGTATTTGATGAACCACAAAATGTGCTACCTGGCAGATGGGTAAACTATAGCAATGAAAGACTTAGCGTGGTAAGGATGTCCACAGTCGATCTGCTCAACAATTTTCAAGACATGGACTTGGACCTTACAACAGTGCTGTATGATTCTGAGAATCATATGATAAAGTGGTTCTACCCTTTGATGCCATGGCTGAAGGCCTACACTGGTGGAGAAAAAAGCTACATCAGCTGGTGTTTCTCACACTTTCCTAATATGGAGCTGATCTCACAAAACTTTCCAAGAGTTAAGTCATTTCCTACCAAGCTGATCAGAGACAAGCCTCACTTCAAGGTCTACCGATAAGCCAGCAACATCTACATTCCCTACGATCTACGAGAAAGCTTAGATGGTGGAAGGATCACATCAAAGTCTACGATCGTAGAGCCTTTTCACTCTACCAGTGCACGTGATCTAGCTCATCCTGAGAATTCAAACCTTATTCCAGCAATTCTATTTGATAACCCTTCTTCCTCCAACACCGACTGGTATTAAAATCTCATTGAGATTCTCACTACTTTTGAAAGCCTCTCTAAAGTGAGAAATGTGGTGTCCAACCAGATGCTCAGCAGGAGGCTGTCCAACTAGATGCTTAAATTCTTCAAGACCAAGAGTTACTGAAAAACTCTGAAGAATTGGTTGAGAAATTCTCTTAGATTGCTCAAGAAGCTAAGGGCCTGTCAGGAGGAGAAGACAGTGAGTCCCACATCAAGCTTCAGGCAACAATCTCAAAAATATCTCTCAAGCTTCAACAAAGAGATCAAATCTATCTGAAGTCTATAAGGGATCAAAGGAGAGAAGCTCTTTAAGCTCCGAAGAAAAGTGAAGAATCTATTCTGTCTCTCTCTGAGAAAATAGATACTCTCAACCAGTCTCTTTCCCTAAAGCTAGAGCTTAGCCAACAGGAACTCAATATTAAAGTTAGCAACACATCTCACCTGATGGAGCAGCTTATGTCTAATGTCCAGCATCTCTCCCAAGTGATTTATGACAAAAAAGGGGAGAAAAAGAGGCACTCAAGGAGGCACTCGAAGAGAAGAATAAAGACAGAAGAGAAGAGCCAATCAAGAAGAGCAGAAGAGCAGAAAGGGAAGCAGAAGAAGGAAACAGCAATAGAGTCATCATCTGAGGGGGAGCCAGAAAAAGATGAATCCATGAAGACAAGATGTGAGGGGGAGCCAAAGCAAGATGAAGCAATGAAGCAATCATCTGAGGGGGAGCAGAATCGAGAAGAACAAAAGGATGAGTAGCTGCAACAGAAAGTACATCCAGAAGACATACAAAGAGCAGACAATGAAAAAGAGAATGTACATCTCTAATTGTAATAGTAAGTTCTGAATCCAAGACTTAGAGTGTCATATCATTTGTAAGTTAAATTCTCATTAATGACATTCATGATTATCTGTTTTAGTAATACAGCAACTCGCTGTATATTAAGATTCATTCATCTCATACATATGCATTTAATGTTTTTGTCATAATCAAATAGGGGGAGATTGTTAGGAATATGCATGAGAATATTATTCCTATTTATATTAGATTTGATTATGAACTTAATGAATGAATATGAAAATATTTTTGTATTGATGAAAGTTGTAAAGTCCTTAATAGATAATAAACAATATGTACAAGGACTTAGACTGAAAAGATCAAATGTGTTAGGTTGATCCTACATGAATGAACAGCTTTGTGAAGTCCTTCAAAAGATTACAATGTACAAGGACTATGAATAGCAAGATCAAGCTTGTTAGGTTAATCTTATAAAATGTACTAGATAGGCTTGTCTGATCGTGGAACACTGCATCAGCAATTGCAGTCTGCCAAGAGAGTTAAGGCAGAATCATAGTCTATCAAGGCAGAACTGTAGTCTGTAAAGATAGCTGCTCTCAGAATCACAGTATGCCAAGAAGGCCACTTCAAGATCTTTTTCACAGCCTGCCGAGCGCCTGTCGAGCCAAGTCAAGAATTATAGGCTTCACTCAAAGACGTGGAGTCTGCAGATCATAACAGAGGCAGAAATCGTAGTCGGGCAGATCGGTCAAGAGACTGCAGTTGTTAATGTAAAAATCGTAGTCTGTCATATGATCTACTCTCGAAGTCGCAGACTACACTCGGAGTCGTAGTGTCTATAGAATTAGAGCCAGATCGTAGTTTGCAGAACAAGTGCAGACTCGTAGTCTGCCAAGCCAGAGGAGAATCGTAGTCTGTACAACCAAAGCCGAATCATAGTCTGCAGCACTAGAGCCAAATCGTAGTCAGTTAAGTGCTCACAATGCCAAGGAAGATTCGTAGAGACTACACAATTCTCAACAGGAGCATTCCTAAAGTAAAAGCGAAGATCTCACTCTGGCAAGAGCAATCAAGGTTCAGAAAGCAGTCTACTTGAGGTGGATCAAAGAGCACTCTCTGAATGGCCTGCAAGCAAATAGAAGATCGAAGCTCCAACTCTATCAGCAAGGCTGATTGAGAAGTGAAGAGCCATTCAGGAAAAGTCTTCTACAAGCATCCATTAGAAGATAATGAATAAAGTGACTGTCAAACAGAAGACAACGATCGTAGTGGTGACTATGACGATCGTTGTGTTTGCAATACGAGCAGCAGAAACTGATAAAGCACATACAGAGTTAATGGCCAACCTACAGAGGACAGACGAAGAGGATTGTCTATGCTCTGCTTAATCATAAAGAGTGAACGGGACATCACAGAGCAGAAATTTGAGAGAGCTGAGCATGACTAATCAGAAGAGTCTTGTAAACCAGAAGGGCCAGAGCAGTCAGCCAAGGTATCAGTTCTTGATGCAAGTCAAGGCAAACACTATCGTAGAGCAGACAGCAAGAGCAAAGTGCAAAGAGGTTCAACATTGTCAATTCTCAGAACACTCTTAGAATCATAGTGTTGTCAAAGCCAGTCAACTTGCAACATCCACAGACAAACTACGATCAAGCATATGAACATCAGCATCAGAATCGTGGAGTTCGATCATCTGATTATTGAGTCTCAGCAATATCTCAATATGAAGACTGACAATCGAACGTTGCTGATTTAGAGTATCGATGCAGTAGTCAACATCCTTAGTCTGGATCGAGGAAAAAAAAGGAAACATAAAGGTGACTACCAACCTAACTTCTGAAAGTGACATCTTAGAGGTGTTAGGTGAAACAGCAGACTGCAGTGTCAGGAAAGTCAAAAAGTTGTTGTCACGTCAACTCAACAGTCTGCATCAAATAACTTAGAATCCTTAAAGCATTTTAAATAGCTTCCAACGGCTATATTCCAATGGGAAGCTAATGGAGGAGTATTTAACAGCTGAAGCTTCAAAGGTGAAGAGTTGTTGACTTGACGAGAGTTCTACATAGCTTAACAGAGAAAATGTCTCAGTGGCAGTGAGACTACCATAGTAGGAGTGAAGCACATATGATGAAGGGCTTTAACTTCTAAAGGCTTCACTCAACATGAAGGATAATGCCAACCACAATGGCATCTGAGCTGAGAGCCGAGAAGGCCAAGAAGACAAGAGCTAGAGTGGTAGACCAAAAAGCAGATCTCAAGAGCCACTTTTCGATTCACCATAAACAGAGCAGAATCTGCACACAAGACAAACCAGTGTTCAAAGCATGCTAAGTACCAGAAGAAGTCTACCTGAAGTGCAAAGACTTAGCATATCCTAAATGACGATAGTGTGTTATGCTGAAATCAGATGAAGTCAAGCATCAACAACAAAGATCAGCTGCACCAAGGAGATGTATCAAACTGCTAAGTACTCAAGGATGTCAAGCTTCATGTACATCTTAGCAGTCCATCAGTGGTGATCAAGTCTAGATGCTGAATGTTAGAAGATCATAAGAAGCTGCTAAGTATCAGAAGATGAACAAGCTTAAAGTTATCTTAGCATCTCTGCACCAACAACAACAAACCAACAACCAAGGCCCGAGGGGTCCTTGTCTTCGTGACTAAATCAAAGTCAAGTCTGCTGCGCTTGCTGAGTACCGGAGGGTACAAGAGATTCTAAGTCTGCTGAGCTTAGTCTACAGTTCCAAGTCTGCTGGGCTTGAAGAGTTCTTAGTGAACTAGAGTTCCACGGCTGCTAGCCTTGAAGGAATATTAGTGATTCAAAAGTTACCATTTCCATAGTGGAATCCCTGCTTGTTGAAGCAAAAGAGTGGAGTAGGAGCTCTAGTCTTTGAACCACTTAAAACCCCTTGTGTCATTTACTTTATGTCATTTACATTATGCACTATAACTGCTTTAACTGCTTACACCTAAACTAACATTAGAACTATGTTTAACAATATATCTTTGAAGGAGATCTTAACTTATTTCGTTGTGCATGAACTGATTCTTCTGTTTGTCATCTGCTAATTACTTAGCAATACAAAAGAAAATGAAAAAGATTAGAAAATTGAAAAGGATCTATTCAAACCCCCCTTCTAGTTCTATTGTGTGCCCCTTGGGAACTAACAAATATCATATGATAATTCTTAAAAATAAAGTAAACTAAGTAACATTCACTCATTTGACATTTATTCATTACTTTGTTAAACCTCATGAGTCTACTGGGGGTTGAGTAGGCCAAGAACTGACCTGAAAGGGGGAGAACTCAGCCATATAGAGCTAGCTCTTCCACCCCCCACCCCCCAAGTTGTGTGCATTGTAAGGAAGTAACAGTCCAATAGATAGTGAGGAAGAGAAGGCCACGACTGGTAACTGTTGAGAAGGGGGATGAGCATCAAGGAGCCACCATTCTTCTTGCCATTCCCCGATTAGAATTTGGCAGTCTATCCCTTATATTGAGTTGTTCATTCTTTTCATTACAGTTTGAACATATATGGCTGGAGTTGTGTTGCTGTTTATGTTGTGTTGGGGACCAAGTAGGGTCCGAGAGTTATAAGGGGGACTATATGAAGAAGTTATGTGTTAATGTCATACTAGATATGCAAGAACGCTCAAGTAATATGCTTACAAGTATGCTTAATTGTTAATCATATGCTTACAAGTATGCTTAGAGAGTTATTCATATGCTTACAAGTATGCTTAAATATTAATCATATGCTTATAAGTATGCTCAAGTTATTTAAATCAGGAACAAAACAGGTAAATTTTTTTGGGAAATTCACAAAATAGGCAAATTTTTTTAAAATTAAGTATCAGCGACCGTATATGGCTTGAGGGTATTAATGACCGATTCGATCGCTATTATTGGTCGCTGACACATGGGCCACGTCACCTTTGATACCTGACTCACGGTGACTCAGCTTAGTGACGAAATCGGTAGCTATTTGGCGATTGCTGATATTGCGGTAGCTAAAAGTGGTCGTTGATGTCCACCCAGCGACTAGATTATGTGCAACCTCTATTAGCGACTGCAATCAGTCGTAAATGTCCATTGGCAGCCGAATGCGGTCACTGATGTGCGGTCGCAGAAAAGCCTTTTTCTTGTAGTATAACTCGCTCGGTTAGCCAAAAAATTGACTTTCGATTTTCGAAAATCCGATTTCTCCATCTGTTCCCATTTTTCGATTAAACGTTATGTCGTATTTAGAAAAGACGTTTTTAACTTGAATATTGTTTTTACTTATGTTCTCGAATTTTTTTTATTTTCCTCGTACAAACTCAGAACATACATAAACGCTCACATAACACATTTCGTAGTCATATTACGACCATAAGTCACATAAAACACAAATTATCCATAAAAAACCTCATTTTATTAGATAATTTCTTATAAATCCTATTTACAAGGATATTCGATCTTTGTGATCATTATATTTACTTGTCTGTCAATAAGAGTTCCTAAGGTGATAGTAGTACAAGTGATCCTTGGACTTGAGATCATCATAGTACCTTGTGTATTTTGAATTATACTTTGTCATATTCTTTAAGACTCTTTGGGTATATCAAAAGGTATGTTCGGGTATAATAAAGCGTACATGGAGCTAAGTGAATGATCAACAAAAGATCTACCACTTCCAGTCTAGGGAGAGAATGTCATATGCGATTCGATAAATGACAACTCAGGAATCCTTGACCAAGGTGGAATGAAATTAAAAAGAGTTTCTAATTTGCATTAATCAGAGTTGTGCATTTGAGAATCAAAATACATATGTTCAAATAAATAAAACTTGACAGTAATTCCATATTTTTGTTTGATTGAGACATTATATGATAGAATGATTGAATTTTATAATAATTATTTACGAAATAAGTTCTTTGTGATTAAATATTAATTTCATATTATCCGGATAGTCATGATATACTGAGACATGTCACTCATGATGTAGAATAAATATTATTTATTTATATTTGAATTAAAAGAGTTTAATTCATTATAAATAATATTAGAATGGTTCTAATTTATTTATTCTACTACCAGAATAATATTGAACCTAAAAGGTCACACCCTAAAAAATATTATTTTAGAAGTAATTGACTTAATAATAATAATTTAATATTTAGAGAAATACTAATATTTATAATTAAGTATTTGGAGAAATACTAATTATAAAATAATAAGAGGATTATAAATAATCTAGTTCCTAAATAGTTTTAAAATTAAATTAAAACTCTAAGTCCTAAAAAGTTTAGGAAGGGGAGAAGTCTATATAAAGAGGGGACTTATGATAGATTAACGGTTGATATAACTGTGAGTATTACTTCAGAACAATTCTCTACAACTTAAGAAGTTAGGAGAGAATTAGGGCTAGCCTGTAATACCCGAGAATTTCCTAATATTATTAAATAGATATATTAATGAAAATAAAAATTTATTAGAATATAACTGATTTTGTGTTATGAGATGAATTAATTCAATTATATATTAAATTGAATAATTATAATAATTGAGAAATTGATGGAGTTTGCGATAAACTCGTTGATAGCCTTGTGGGGCACAGTGATGAGAAATATTAATGATTATATTAAATTAAGCAAATAATTAATCTATATTAATTGTAGAATATTAATTAATTGTTATCGTAGAATATTAATTAATTGTTGTGGAATATTAACTGTGATTGATTAATAATATGAGATTATTATTATTGCAAGAAACATAATAATAATAAATCACTTGTTTACAATTGTGCTGAGATTTATATTTGTTAATGTGATAATTAATCATATGATTATTAATTTGGGGTAATTAATAATCAATGAGAAAAGGATTAATTAATATTATCATTAATTAATCAATGAGATAAATAATTTATTTGACAAATAAGTGAGTTATTAATATAATAAGATTATATTAATTGATATGTGCAAATGTGCAATACTTGAATATATAAAGTATATGGAATACAACTATATAGTGTAGAGAGACACTTAAGTGTAACCATGCATGTATGTATAAACTATATAGTAAAGTTTATTAAGTTGTAAAAGTTACATGAAATGTGTATGTGACAAAGGTATGTGAAGTGTATATTAAAATAATATATCATGGATAATTGGTGGACAATTTAATAACAACGGAGATAATATAACGTAATAATATCCAAGTAAATTATACTGGCATGATAAAAATATACATGGATTATATATGTGTAAATTACACTTATTACATTATGTGAAGTACATTGTGATTTAAATTATAACCTAAGAGTACATATAATATATAACATGAGTATATGGTGTATATATACAAGTGTAGCATGTAGTCCATTTGTAAGAATGCTGAAGATAATTTGCGTGTCCCATATTATTAGTCTCAATCCTTGCACACGTGAATGACAAAAGGTTAGGAGCCTATTTCCCTTTTCTCCTCCCAAGCTCAAGCTAGCCAACTAGATAACAATGATCAATGGGGAGTGGCTATCATGATGGGTTTCAACTACCATCTAACAACTCTTTCATAACCTTCATGCAAACCTATAATCCATTAGTTTGATTTGGAATATATTTGCATTGTCTGTGTAAGAATTCGTCTATAAATAGCAGCCATGTTTCTTCATAATTCTAATTGCTGAGAATTGTTTGAGAGCATATATAATATCAGTCTAGAGTTGTAAGAAGTGAATTAGCAGCAAGTTTCATTAGCTAACAAAGGTATAATCACATGTTATTGTTCTTCATTCTCCATTTTCTGTTTCTGTGAGTTCTTGGATTCTTGGTTTTGGTTGTAAGACATGTTAATTGGATTATAGGATGATTATTAGTTGTAATATAGACTTGGTAACATGTTAGTATATGATGTAGCATGTTTAAAAATCGAATCGGTGAAGGAATTTCTGTGATTGGGCTGATAACTGCCGAAGCAGATTGCTGTCCGGCCGGAACCAGGGGTGGCGCAGCTGCGCCGGTTTGGCCTTGGTGTGCTGCGCAGCTGCGCAGGGCCCTGTGTCCAATTCCTGCTTCTGTTTAAAAATATATTATGTGCTACTTGCTAAAATGACTTAGATAAAGCATGCTAGCTTGTGTAACATACATATATAAACATAATGAGGCAATGTAAGCATGTTTTAGTATATTAGTATGCATGGTTAACAAAACGACATATAGTTTGAAAATGCACTTAAAGTTTCCGAAGTGAACACAAGGTTGATAATTGAACTTTAAGCATATATAACTTACGTCGGTATTCTGACAATGCAAACATACTAGTATGATCTAGAAAGGCATGAAAAGCATGTTAATAGGTGTGTACATATTTCATACGGCAATATGAACATGTGAACCCAACTAGTGCACCTTTTTTTAACAAAAATATAAGTTTTGAAAAGAAACTTGGACATGCTATGACCATGTTGATATTCTGATCTTATAAGCATGTTTATATGGCCGTAAAATGCATGTCGGACATGATAACATATGTATGTAGATAGCATGAACATGTTAGGCCTTATTAGCAAGCTTTACTAATGACAACATAAGCTATAAACGTGAACATTGATATGTTATGTCGAGAGTTAGAATCTGATAATTTTGAACGTGTTTGATGGTAATCTTAGACTCACTAATGTATTATACATGTATGCCTACCATGCTAGATATCATGAAATCAAGATAGGCCTAAGTGAAGCATGTTTTCAAACTAATAACTATGATAGTTACATATATGAAATGTGAATACTCATAAGCGTGCCTAAATAGGAGTTATATGATTATCTTAAGTGTTTTGAAGGCGAGAATGATAAGTTTGTAAATTTCGTGACCTTGAATGACCATAAGTGTCGACTTAGAATCTATATCACATATGTTTGGAACAAGGAAAGGTTATACGAATATAAAAAGACTCTTTAACATGTATATATACTATGTGATATATGTGAATCCGATTTTGACGGTTAATTATGGAAATGCCATAACTTGCTAAGATGAAATATATTTAGTATTGATTGTGGTTTTATGTGATATTAATAATATGCGAGTATGCTTGCTAATTGTGGTAATCTCACATGATAGTAACGATGTATGAATATGATCAACTAGAGAAAAGAGGAAGTTAAGAATAGAAATTAGATACTAAATAATTGTGTAGCTAGGTTAGAACTTAGCTTGTGTGTTGATCGTATATTCAAAGATATAATGTGAAGTTAAATTATATGACTAATGAATATCATATATATACGTAACTGTATTACGATAGGAATTCGAAAGTGTTGATTTGTTTTTCGTGGATAAACTACGCTAAAGGCAAGTTCTCTAACTTACACTCTTTTAAAGTGCAAGTTTCCTTACTTACACTCATTTATAAGTGCAAGTATCTTACACCTTCGTGTTTTACTATATTCAAGGAACGTGGTAAGCAAGTTCCTAACTCTACTATTTATTGAACATTCAATTGGCTTATGCTATATTGTCGTACGAGTAAACTCTTGAGATTAAATTCAGATATTATGAATCATATACTTCATGAATAGGATAAGAGTCGAACTATATTCTTTGGACTTTAAATCTTGAAATTAAATTTCTAGTTGTTGAGATCTATGCCATTTGATTCGGCTAGACTTATATTATTGAAAAGCGACCCAAACCAATTGATTGGTGCGGGATCTTGTATTTGACTGAGAAGAACAAAATATAACTGTCGGAGAACCGACGCGCGCACTTGAGTATGATTGATTGTTATGCATAACGATGGTACTTTAGGCTGATCACCTGTTGTACCTAGTTTTTGTTGGATTTTCAGTTTATTACTGTAATTCTAGTAGAAGTTCATAGTCCTTAGCGACTGCTCAGTATTCAGTTATCTTGAAATCTTGAATTGATTTATTATTGAATCACATTGATATTATTCTGTCCTTAGCGACTGTTATTGAAAACTGTTGATATTCTTGTTATCCTTGAACTATCAAAACTTGTTATACCCTTTCGAGAGTTAAGAATTATATCACTTACCCTTATTGTATATTACTTGCTGGGCAATTTGTGCTCATTCTTGCTTTCCCTAAAATATTTCAGTTAAGGCAGAGCATGGTGAACCTTCGGGCGTTGATAAGGGCAAGGGCAAGGCTACCAACTAGCTTGTCTCTTTTATGTTTTTAAATATTTTAATGTTGTATTAAGATGATGCAGTAAGACTAGTTTTGATTATGTTTAAGCTTAAGTTAGATTATGTAATAAGTCGTTAATTGATATTATTATGTAATCTATTAAGTACTGTAAGTTGCGAGACTTGGGGGAATAATTATAATAAATGATTGTAAATTATTCTAGAATAGATTTTCCGCTGTGATTGTGTGATATTTAGTTATTATTATTGTGATGTATTAACATGAGCACGTGATGAACAGAATTTGAGCGACCCCGTGACGGTCCTGGAATTTGGGGGCGTCACAGATTGGTATCAGAGCTGTAGTTATAAACCTTAGGAACGAGTGTCCTTAGATTATAACTTAGGAGAACTTAGAAATTGGAAAGGAGATAAAACTCACATAGAATTTTCCCTAGAGCGAGACTTAGCGTGTTATGAAATGTAACTTCATTCTATACAATGAACTTATATTTCATTAACATTCTAATGGAGTTGTTGTTTGTTTGTCTTATGTTTGTGATTGTAGGATGAAAGACACAGGTGTACCTAGTAGAGTGGCAGAGGAGGAGCCCAGGGATATACATGTAGTATACGAGGCACCTCTAGAGGCTACACCAGAGCAGGCTGTTGCACCGTTCGAGTCTGACGACGAGGACGAGATTGAGATAGAGTCTGATCCAGAGGAGGAGCCGATGGAGGATGAGCCAGTAAAGGACTCTGATGAGGCTACTGTAGAGGAGCAGATGCTAGGCGAGTATGAGGAGCGGATCCTAGAGTTAGACTGCAGAGTACAAGAGCTAGAGGAAGAGGCCAAAGAGAGAAAGTCTGAGTTTCAGAAGCTGAGGGACGAAGACCACCAAAGGAAGCAGGCCATGCAGGAGTTAGAGGTGGAGATTGCCTACCGTAGGGAGGCAGGGATCCAGATGGGGAATCTGTTCCATAGGTCGGTGGCAAGAAAAGTAGATCTGGCAGGGAAGGTGGAAGAAGTAGAACAGAGAGAATTGAGTGAGAAGACTGAGAAAGAGGCACTCCTTACTCAACTAGAATTGGAGGTGATGGATAGGATACACTTCGAGGAGAAGTGGGAAGCGTCCAATGAGAGAGCTGACGACCTAGAGGACGAGGTCAGGTGCAAGAAGAGAAAGATGAACAAGATGGGGTATGTGTTCCGTTTAGCTTTTGAGAGGGTGATTGATGGTGTGTACCACTACCCGGCAGAGCAGGAACAGACTCTACATACTTTGAGTCGAGAGCTGGTTGCGTATATAGCACAGTTGGAGTACAAAAGCGCAGTGGAGTGCGGGATGATGGGATGAGATTCCCTTAGTCAGTCTAGTAGTAGTTAGTAGCATTTATCTTTATGTGTTGTACATTCTATGTTGTAATCCCGATCTTTTGTGTAAGATGTGGGATAATGATGTGAACCCTGTGTTAGCTTTTGTTAGAGGGGTAGTATGATAGTAGAATGGTATATTCCCCGTCTTTTGTGATATTAGGGGATATATGTGATAACATTTATAGCAGTATGCTAGGGAAATCATGTAATGAAACGATTTGGCATATGAATATAAATGGAGTTTATTTCTGAAATGTGTTATAAATTTATTCTTTTACTATTAAAAGAAATACTTAAGTAATATACTTGAATAATAATAAAATGAAAAATTGTGATGCAGATAATGACGCCCAGACGTAGATTGACTGCACCTGAGGAGTCAGTGAACAATGAGAGGGAACAAGTAGACCCGATCCAGAAACTGGTAGACCTGTTAGGAGAGGCATTAAGGGGAAGGAATAATGAACCCGTTCGCCCAAACCCTCAGGCTGTGCCAGTAACAACCTTTAAAGACTTTAAGAGTGTAGGACCCCCGGAGTTCGAGGGAACTACCGACCCAATCGTCGCACAAACCTGGATCAAAGAGATCGAAAAAGCTTTCACTATAGCTAGCATAGGCGAAGATCAGAAGACGGGTTTGCCACGTACATGATGAGGGGAGAAGCGAACTACTGGTGGGAGGCTAATCAACAAAGAGCTGGAGAAGGGATAATAGCTTGGGATAAGTTTAAGACGCTATTCTTCAAGAATTACTTCCCGAAGAGTATGAAGAATAGAATGGAGGTGAAATTCCTAGAGTTAAAATAAGGTGAGATGACGGTGGCGCAGTACGCGGCTAGGTTTAACGAACTAGCGCAATTTGCGGAGCACCAAGTTGGGGATGAAGAGAGAAAGGCTAGACGCTTCGAACAAGGGTTGAAGTCATGGCTATTCAATAAGGTATCAGTTCTTCAAATTGATTCCTTTGTAACATTACTGGAGAAGGCAATCATTGCGGAAGGTGGCAGTGAGGCCTTAAGTCTGTATAACAAAGAGAAGAAAGGAAAGAATGCTGGAGGAGAGAACCGTACCGGAGGAAGAAGTAGCGGAGGAAGCAATTTGGGAAAGAGAAAATGGGAAAATAACAACAAAAACAACAATAATCAATCAGGGAATTTTCGTGGAGGTTTCAAGAAGAAGGCTGAAGGATGCCCAAAGTGTGGGAAGAATCACCAGGGCGAGTGCTAGAAGGGACGTGGCACTTGCTACAACTGCGGACAGGAAGGGCACATCTCGCCAAACTATCCGAAGCCAAAGAAGATCCAAGGTTGTTTTGCTTGCGGCTCAACTGAGCACCGTATTAAGGATTGCCCAAAGAAGGAAAGTGGCGGGGGTAGCAATCAGTAAGGAGGCAACAAGCTGATGATCAATGGGCCGGCACAATCCAACCGCCCAACCGCCCAACCGCCAGAACCTTTAACATGACCGTCCAGGACGTCGTGGCTGCGAAGGACATGGTGTCAGGTATAATCCCAATCAATGATATAAATGCTTATGTATTATTTGATTCGGGTACCACCTGTTCTTTTATATCTGAAGAATTTGCTAGTAAACTTAGCACACCCCGAGAACGATTAGAAAATCCTTTGATCATAGAAGTTGCTAATAAGGAAGTGATCCCTGTAGAATACGTTTATCGAGATTATCGCGCAAACATTATAGAACATGAACTGAGCGTAGACTTGATTCCTATTAGACTGGGAGAATTTGACGTAATACTGGGGATGGATTGGTTGTATAACCATGCTGCGATTATTGACTGTCAGAACAAGTGTGTGAACCTTCAGACTCCGAATAAGTCTAAGGTAGTGTTTTATAGTAGTTCATCGCTTAAGCAATCGTGTTGCGTTATGATGATGCAGGCCAAGAAATTGTTAAGGAAAGGATGTGTAGGTTATCTAGCTTACATCGTTGATACTCGAAAAAAGGGAGTAGAAATTAAAGATATATCCGTAGTTAATGAATTTCTAGATGTGTTTCCGGACGATCTGCCTGGTCTTCCGCCAGACAGAGAAATCGAATTCGTAATAGACTTAGCACCGGAAACGGCACCGATTTCGAAAGCTTCATATCGTATAGCGCCAGTAGAAATGAAGGAATTAATGATACAATTGCAAGAGTTGTTGGATAAGGGTTACATTCGACCGAGTGTATCTCCTTGGGGAGCACTAGTGCTATTCATTAAGAAGAAGGACGGATCGATGAGACTCTGTATCGATTATCGAGAATTGAACAGAGTAACGATCAAGAACCGATATCAGCTACCGAGGATAGACGACCTGTTTGATCAACTGAAGGGAGCAAAGTGTTTTTCAAAAATCGACCTACGAACAGGATATCATCAACTGAAAGTGAGGGATGAGGACATACCAAAGACTGCGTTTCGAACCCGTTATGAACACTACGAGTTTTTGGTAATGTCATTCGGATTGACTAATGCTCTGGCAGCATTTATGGACTTGATGAACCGAGTTTTCAAGGCATACTTGGATAAATTTGTAGTGGTTTTTATCGACGACGTTTTGATCTACTCGAAGACAGAGGAAGAACACATCGAACATCTGAAGATTGTTTTGGAGGCACTAAGGAAGGAAAAGATGTATGCAAAATTTTCAAAGCGCGGATTTTGGATGGAGAAGGTTCAATTATTAGGCCACGTGGTGGATAAGAATGGAATCTCTGTAGACCCTGCGAAGGTTGAAGCAGTAAGTAATTGGGAACAACTGAGAACACCGACGGAGGTGAGAAGCTTTTTAGGGTTAGCCGGGTACTATCGAAGATTCATCCAAGATTTTTCTAAGATAGCAACCCCGCTGACCAATTTGACTAGAAAGACGGTGAAATTTGTATGGACCGACAAATGCGAAGAGAGTTTTCAGGAGTTGAAGAAGAGATTGAGCGAAGCGCCTGTGTTATCACTACCAGATGATGCGGGAAATTTTGTGGTGTATAGTGATGCATCGCAGAAGGGGCTTGGCTGTGTGCTCATGCAACACGGCAAGGTTATTGCATATGCGTCACGATAATTGAAGGATTACAAAAAACGATACCCTACTCACGACTTAGAGTTAGCGGCAGTAGTTTTTGCATTAAAGATATGGAGGCATTATTTGTACGGAGAGAAATGTGAGATATACACGGACCACAAGAGTCTGAAATATATCTTCACACAGAAGGAGTTAAACATGCGGCAGAGAAGGTGGTTAGAATTAATCAAAGACTATGACTGCGATATTCTTCATCACCCGGGAAAGGCAAATGTGGTTGCCGACGCTCTGAGCAGGAAAGGAAGGGAAAAGTTGTTTAATTTAACGACTCAGGAAGAATTGATAAGAGAGATGGAGAAATTGGAGATAGAAGTGAAAGAACCAGAAAAGTCTGGTGAGAAGTTATTCGTAATGGAAGCTCATTCGACATTGTTGGATAGAGTGAAGGAAGCCCAAGAAAAGGATGAAGAGTGTGAGAAAATCCGAAAGAGGATCACAGAAAATGAGAAAGTGAAATTTCGAATGGATAAAGACGGTATCTTAAGATTCGAAGGAAGAGTGTGGGTACCATCGGTAACCGAGTTAAGGGAAGAGATTTTGCACGAGGCATATAATACGATGTATTCCGTTCATCCGGGAGGCACTAAGATGTACCGAGATTTGAAGCAACATTTTTGGTGGCCCAATTTGAAACGGGAAATCGCAGAGTGCGTCAGTAGATGTTTGACTTGCCAACGCGTCAAAGCAGAGCATCAACGGCCGAGTGGTTTACTACAGCCGCTAGAAATACCAGAGTGAAAATGGGAGCATATTACGATGGACTTCGTGGTAGGACTTCCAGTTACACAGAAAGGTTATGATGCCATTTGGGTTATCATGGATCTACTAACAAAGACCGCACATTTTCTACCAATCAAGATCCGCTACAGTTTGAATCAGTTAGCAAGCCCATACGTAAAAGAAATTGTCTCACGACATGGAGTGCCGGTGTCAATTGTCTCTGATCGAGATCTGCACTTCACGTCTAATTTTTGGAAGAGTTTGCGAGAAAGAATGGGAACGCAGTTGAGGTTGAGTACTGCTTACCATCCTCAGACAGACGGACAGAGTGAGTGAACAATACAAACGCTGAAGGACATGCTTAGAACTTGCGTGATGGATTTCAAGGGAAATTGGGACGACCACCTACCCTTAGTAGAATTCGCATATAATAATAGCTACTATGCGAGTATCGGCATGCCACCGTACGAAACTCTTTACGGAAGAAAGTGCAGAACGCCATTGTGTTGGAACGAAGTCGGGGAGCGACAAATACTCGGATCAGAGCTAGGATAACAAACCGCAGACGTGGTGACAGTTATAAGAGCCAGATTAGTAGCAGCTCAAGACCGCCAGAAAAAGTATGCAGATTTGCATCGGCAGGATCGAGACTATAAAGTCGGCAGTTTTGTTTTCTTGAAGGTATCTCCATGGAAGGAAAAGATCCGTTTCGGCAAGAAAGGAAAATTGAGTCCAAGATTCATAGGACCGTTCGAGATACTGAAGCGAGTGGGCGAAGTGACATACAAAGTTGCGTTACCACCCGAACTGGAGCACATCCACGTGTTTCACATTTCCGTGTTGCGACCGTATAAGGCCGACTACAAGCACGTGATTTCTTATAAACCCATTCAAGTGGAGAAGAACTTGGCGTATGAAGAAATTCATGTCCAGATATTAGATAGGAAAGAGCAAACTTTGAGGAATAAAATTATTTCATCTGTAAAAGTACTTTGGCGTAACCACGATGTCGAGGAGGCAACGTGGGAGTTAGAAGATAGGATAATGAGGGATTATCCACATTTATTTGTGTAACCTTGTAGCAATTACGGGACGGAATTTTTATAAGGGGGGGAGGATGTAATACCCGAGAATTTCCTAATATTATTAAATAGATATAATAATGGAAATGAGAATTTATTAGAATATAAATGATTTTGTGTTATGAGATGAATTAATTCAATTATATATTAAATTGAATAATTATAATAATTGAGAAATTGATGGAGTTTGCGATAAACTCGTTGATAGCCTTTGTGAGGCACAGTGATGAGAAATATTAATGATTATATTAAATTAAGCAAACAATTAATCTATATTAATTGTAGAATATTAATTAATTGTTATCGTAGAATATTAATTAATTATTGTGGAATATTAACTATGATTGATTAATAATATGTGATTATTATTATTGCAAGAAACATAAAAATAATAAACCACTTGTTTACAATTGTGCTGAGATTTATATTTGTTAATGTGATAATTAATCCTATGATTATTAATTTGGTGTAATTAATAATCAATGAGGAAAGGATTAATTAATATTATCATTAATTAATCAATGAGATAAATAATTTATTTGACAAATAAGTGAGTTATTAATATAATAAGATTATATTAATTGATATGTGCAAATGTGCAATACTTGAATATATAAAGTATATGAAATACAACTATATAGTGTAGAGAGACACTTACGTGTGACCATGCATGTATGTATAAACTATATAGTAAAGTTTATTAAGTTGTAAAAGTTACATGAAATGTGTATGTGACAAAGGTATGTGAAGTGTATATTAAAATAATATATCATGGATAATTGGTGGACAATTTAATAACGGAGATAATATAACGTAATAATATCCAAGTAAGTTATACTGGCATGATAAAAATATACATGGATTATATATGTGTAAATTACACTTATTACATTATGTGAAGTACATTGTGATTTAAATTATAACCTAAGAGTACATATAATATATAACATGAGTATATGGTGTATATATACAAGTGTAGCATGTAGTCCATTTGTAAGAATGCTGAAGATAATTTGCGTGTCCCATATTATTAGTCTCAATCCTTGCACACGTGAATGACAAAAGGCTATGAGCCTATTTCCCTTTTCTCCTCCCAAGCTCAAGCTAGCCAACTAGATAACAATGATCAATGGGGAGTGGCTATCATGATGGGTTTCAACTACCATCTAACAACTCTTTCATAACCTTCATGCAAACCTATAATCCATTAGTTTGATTTGGAATATATTTGCATTGTCTGTGTAAGAATTCGTCTATAAATAGCAGCCATGTTTCTTCATAATTCTAATTGCTGAGAATTGCTTGAGAGCATATATAATATTAGTCTAGAGTTGTAAGAAGTGAATTAGCAGCAAGTTTCATTAGCTAACACAGGTATAATCACATGTTATTGTTCTTCATTCTCCATTTTCTGTTTCTGTGAGTTCTTGGATTCTTGGTTTTGCTTGTAAGGCATGTTAATTGGATTATAGGATGATTATTAGTTGTAATATAGACTTGGTAACATGTTAGTATATGATGTAGCATGTTTAAAAATCGAATCGGTGAAGGAATTTTTGTGATTGGGCTGATAACTGCCGAAGCAGACTGCTGTCCGGCCGGAACCAGGGGTGGCGCAGCTGCGCCAGTTTGGCCTTGGTGTGCTGTGCAGCTGCGCAGGGCCCTGTGTCCAGTTCCTGCTTCTGTTTAAAAATCTGTTATGTGCTACTTGCTAAAATGACTTAGATAAAGCATGCTAGCTTGTGTAACATACATATATAAACATAATGAGGCAATGTAAGCATGTTTTAGTATATTAGTATGCATGGTTAACAAAACGACATATAGTTTGGAAATGCACTTAAAGTTTCCGAAGTGAACACAAGGTTGATAATTGAACTTTAAGCATATATGACTTACGTCGGTATTCTGACCATGCAAACATACTAGTATGATCTAGGAAGGCATGAAAAGCATGTTAATAGGTGTGTACATGTTTCATAAGGCAATATGAACATGTGAACCCAACTAGTGCACTTTTTTTTAACAAAAATATAAGTTTTGAAAAGAAACTTGGACATGCTATGACCATGTTGATATTCTGATCTTATAAGCATGTTTATATGGCCGTAAAATGCATGTCGGACATGATAACATATGTATGTAGATAACATGAACATGTTAGGCCTTATTAGCAAGTTTTACTAATGACAGCATATGCTTTAAACGTGAACTTTGATATGTTATGTCGAGAGTTAGAATCTGATAATTTTGAACGTGTTTGATGGTAATCTTAGACTCACTAATGTATTATACATGTATGCCTACCATGCTAGATATCATGAAATCAAGATAGGCCTAAGTGAATCATGTTTTCAAACTAATAACTATGATAGTTACATATATGAAATGTGAATACTCATAAGCGTGCCTAAACAGGAGTTATATGATTATCTTAAGTGTTTTGAAGGCGAGCATGATAAGTTTGTAAATTTCATGACCTTAAATGACCGTAAGTGTCGACTTAGAATCTATATCACATATGTTTGGAACAAGGAAAGGTTATACGAATATAAAAAGACTCTTTAACATGTATATATACTATGTGATATATGTGAATCCGATTTTGACGGTTAACTTATGGAAATGCCATAACTTGCTAAGATGAAATATATTTAGTATTGATTGTGGTTTTATGTGATATTAATAATATGCGAGTATGCTTGCTAATTGTGGTAATCTCACATGATAGTAACAATGTATGAATATGATCAACTTGAGAAAAGAGGAAGTTAAGAATAGAAATTAGATACTAAATAATTGTGTAGCTAGGTTAGAACTTAGCTTGTGTGTTGATCGTATATTCGAAGATATAATGTGAAGTTAAATTATATGACTAATGAATATCATATATATACATAACTGTATTACGATAGGAATTCGAAAGTGTTGATTTGCTTTTCGTGGATAAACTACGCTAAAGGCAAGTTCTCTAACTTACACTCTTTTAAAGTGCAAGTTTCCTTACACTCATTTATAAGTGCAAGTATCTTAGACCTTCGTGTTTTACTGTATTCAAGGAACGTGGTAAGCAAGTTCCTAACTCTACTATTTATTGAACATTCAATTGGCTTATGCTATATTGTCGTACGAGTAAACTCTTGAGATTAAATTCAGATATTATGAATCATATACTTCATGAATAAGATAAGAGTCGAACTATATTCTTCGGACTTTAAATCTTGAAATTAAATTTCTAGTTGTTGAGATCTATGCCATTTGATTCGGCTAGACTTATATTATTGAAAAGCGACCCAAACCAATTGATTGGTGCGGGATCTTGTATTTGACTGAGAAGAACAAAATATAACTGTCGGAGAACCGACGCGCGCACTTGAGTATGATTGATTGTTATGCATAACGATGGTACTTTAGGCTGATCACCTGTTGTACCTGTTTTTGTTGTATTTTCAGTTTAATACTGTTAATTCTAGTAGAAGTTCATAGTCCTTAGCGACTGCTCAGTATTCAGTTATTTTGAAATCTTGAATTGATTTATTATTGAATCACATTGATATTATTCTGTCCTTAGCGACTGTTATTGAAAACTGTTGATATTCTTGTTATCCTTGAACTATCAAACTTTGTTATACCCTTTCGAGAGTTAAGAATTATATCACTTACCCTTATTGTATATTACTTGCTAGGCAATTTGTGCTCATTCTTGCTTTCCCTAAAATATTTCAGTTAAGGCAGAGCATGGTGAACCTTCGGGCGTTGATAAGGGCAAGGGCAAGGCTACCAACTAGCTTGTCTCTTTTATATTTTTAAATATTTTAATGTTGTATTAAGATGATGCAGTAAGACTAGTTTTGATTATGTTTAAGCTTAAGTTAGATTATGTAATAAGTCGTTAATTGATATTATTATGTAATCTATTAAGTACTGTAGGTTGCGAGACTTGGGAGAATAATTATAATAAATCATTGTAAATTATTCTAGAATATATTTTTCGCTGTGATTGTATATCTTTATTATTATTGTGATGTATTACCATGAGCACGTAATGAACCGAATTCGAGCGATCCCGTGACGGTCCTGGAATTTGGGGGCGTCACATAGCCACCCAAGATTTTAGAAAAAATCTAAAATTACTTCTTCAATCAATATACTATTCGTGGATCACCTTTAGAGCGCTGCACACACTTAGTAGTTTACGTTTGATCTGAGAATTTGAAGAAGCACATAGGAGCAAAGAATTGAAACTTGAAGATCAAATCAAGAAGTTGATTCATCTTCATAAGGTATATTTTTTATCCCTACTCGATTAATAATATCACATCAAGGTAATCCTGGGATTGCAGTAAAAAATTTAAATATGTTTTATGTCATGCTTCCGCTGTTTTACAATATTGATTGTATGTATGTTAACGTTTCTCCAAACCAACAATTTTCAATTAATTTATTCCACTGCAAATACTCTAAATTAACTTATTTAATTATTTGCTAAAACTTTAAAAAGAATTTTAAAGAATATATTCAACCCCCTTCTAGATCTCTTTTGTACTTTTGGAAAAAGTGAGAGAAAGTCATCCTGGCTCAATGCACATATTTTTTACTCATCTCCGTCATTAAGGTTATAACATGAAAATATACTCATAATAATGCTTCCATCGTTATTTCCGTAGATGATGATATTAGCAACAGAAAGTAACACCCATCCTACTTTTCCATCATTACTTTAATACTATTGTTAATAAAAAAAAAAATTTATAGAACCCTTTCCCTCATATTATGCCAAACCCTACGATGAAATACACTTTTCGTTCTCCCAAGTGTGAGTTCGTCCTTCTATCATTCCAACCTTTCGATTTTCTGTTCCTCTTATTCATGTTCAGTCATGTATAACATAACAACCCATGAACACACCTCAAAATCCAATATAGACTTGACAGTTGTTATTGGAATTATAAGCTTACTCATTATGTTACCACCAACACTAGTACGTGCTTCGATCAAGGACGAAAGATTCTCCACCAAAATCTTTTGTGAAACAAAAAAATGAGATTAATGGACTCAAGTATGGCAACATTGATGACAAGCTTGAATGGAACATCAAGTTAAACATCAACTTCATATTAGAATTATTCATTTAACTCCAGGGACGGATCCAGGAATTTTTTCCTACCGGGACAAAACTTTAACGAGACTAGTATTATTGGGTGGTGGTGGGCCTGGTGGCCGGAGTCTTTGGTGGCGTCTCCGGTGGCCCATGAATGTCTGATAGCCTTCTTTGCCATGCTTGTCATCTAAACCCTATCACACCCTCTTCTTCTCCCCCTTCTTCTAAACTCGTTTTACATGGCCTTAAAACTGGCCTATTGGTCAGTTTTCCAACTGAACCCAACATCAACACTTGCTCCAAAATAGTTTTTAAATTCAATTCTAACTTGCCCAATTTATTTAAACTACTTCTATATACATATATATAGCTTACTTTGATAATAGCCTAGCCCATTTCTTTCTTTTTAGACCAAATAGTTCTAAGAGGAATTTTATCAAACATCACTTGTGCATCCATTTCCGAGACAGAGTTCATATAGGTTTACACATGTCTAAACCCAAATTTTTCCTTCCATTTTTAAGCCCAGATCAGCTTTGTTACAGCCCAAGAGTCCAACCATGTGTTTTGTTCCTAGATTCGTTATCATTTTCATATTGAAAAAAACTTTCGAAATTATTTTCCGACGAAGAAAAGTTTGTTGTTTAACCACTGTTTTACCATCTTATCTTCATCTATTTTGACTCTAAAACATTTCTGAGTTCAACCCATAAAATTTACTACCAATTTTAACAATTTTATAGCTATTACCCATTTCACAATGTAAAGGAAAGAAAATCTCATACCTTTTGATGGGCGATGAAACCCACTGGAAATGGAGAAGCTACCGGAAATGGAGTTTACCACCATGAAAGCCGACAAACATACACAGAAAAGCTCAGATCCAAACATCTCTATCGTCGTAACACCCGGGCTACCGCCCAACTCAGCAAGTGTGGCTCTGCGCCTTTGCCCCTGTTCGGACTGATCCACGTCTCTGCCGCTCCGCCCCTGCTGCAGGGACATAACTGGAGCTCTCTTTGGAATTTTTTGGCGGCTGCCTGGGCAGTTACCCAGGTATGCTAAAGCATGGATCCGTCCCTGTTTAACTCACTCCCTAAAGTATTTGAAATTTGGGACAAAAACCTCATTGACACCTGAAGTATAAAACAATCATCGCCCTCTATATACGAATCATCAAGAATAATGCCCAGATGAGAGTTTCAGACTGACTCTCATTTTAATGTTTTATATAACTTATAAAAAAAATAATTTTGAGACCAAGAAGCTAAACTGAAGCAACAATTGTTGAAATATTTTATTCCTTATGTGGCCTCTATTATTTATGTAATTATTGGGTTTAAATATTATATTAATTTATTACTTTATTTATGAATTTGATAATTAATTATGTGGCTTATAAATAATATTATTAATAGCATTTGGCATAATGGGCACTAGAGTTTCATAATCTTGATGGACGATTTTGACCCTTACCTATTCTATAAATAAAACATATAGGGTTTAGTTCCTGTTGTCGTCTCAAGAACTTTATACACAGCTATACATCCATCATAAGATTGAGAGAGACAATTAAAGACCTTCACACTTACGCGCAGCAAAACGTGATACATACAAGATATCTTCTCTCAATTCATGTAAGTACTTAATTGTTTATTTAATTTTATTCTATACAATAGCACGTTTTGAAATAATTATTTAATATTTGGTATCAAAGTTATGGTTACGCTACTGTATAAAATAATTAATTATATTGTTATGATATAAATTTTAATGTTGTAAAATAATTTAATCATGTTGTTTCGGAGAGAGAATGCTTTTCTTTTCCGATTATAATTATGCACTGTTCTTTTCCGAAATATCTTGTCTATATATATATGCACTGTTCCTTACTTTTCGGTACAAATCAATGCCATACAATTATATCATATTCCAGGATGCCATATATATATATATATAACATGGATAGGAACAGGCTTTTTGCTTTCAAATTCCAGACTCATATTTTTTGTGACGTTTCAGTACCTAAAAAAAAGAAAAAAAAAGAAGAAGAAGGTAGGTAGGTACACTCTGCATTACAAAAAATTACTTGAACGAATTATTCAGCAATACTATGCTCATTGAACCTGAGCATTGATATAAAATCTGCCCTTATTTTGGACAAGTATATTGATTTCAGAAAATTAAACTGATAGTCAAGAAAATAATTTAAATATTTTATAATTGCGTCATGTTTATAACTATATATATCTTAATTTAAGATTCCAGAACATGATGCGATATATTATTAGGGCTTTTAAGTTGTTACATGTAAATTATAAATAATGTTAATTTCCAAACTTGATTAATATGTTGTTTAAAGAAAAATTGAGTTTGATCATAATAATTTACATGTATACGTGACTCTTTTATTGTTAAAATTAATAATCAGCCCAATGGAAGGTTATTAATTGAAACAATTAAGGATTAAGAAAAGTCACATAATGTTACATTTAATAAATAAAGATTTTAATTTTACCCAAAAGAAAAATTAGAATTAGAATTTATTAAATGGAATTTTATTGCATAAGTAACATGTTTATTTCATTTCTGCCAACGGTGATGCGTGGATAAATGTGTTATGCATTATTTTATAGAGATGTTATTAGCATATTATTAATTGAACCAACGAAAGATTGATAATTATGCACCAACATCTTATTAAAATCTATTTTTGGGTGTTGTAAATAGATTTTATGTAACTAACTACTTGCCCTACAGTTGGTTTTATTATGATTAATTATTGATTGTACATTGTGGATTTCTTTTAGTTTTCTGTAAGCATGCTTATGAGCTTGATTATGTTTCAGTATTGACTCAAACTAGTATTTCTGCTTATGTTGCTCATTTGACTACCACTAGATCTCATAAGAAGAAGACTCATAAAAATGACAAAAGTTTTAAGAATAAGGATAAGCAAATTTCTATTAAAACAAATAAGATAAATTATTCAGGTAACAACTCTGAGGTAGGTCCTAAATGTCACTTCTGTAAGAAGCAAGGACATATTAAGAAAGAATGCCCTAAATTCTGAGAATGGCTTGAAAAGAAAGGTATATCGTTATTCAATTATGTAACTTATGAATCCTTTCTAATTGATGTTCCTTCTAATACATGGTGTCTTAACACTGGTGCTATGGTTCACATTACTAATTCATTGCATGGATTCCTTTCAAAGAAGACAATCCAAGAGGGGAAAGAACAATTAAAATTGGCAATGGAGAGTCTATACAAGTTGAAGCTGTATAAACTCTTCCTTTAGTTTTGGAGAGTGATTTCACCTTGTATTTATATGATACTCTTTATATTCCCAGTATGACACGGAATTTAATTTCTGTATCTAAACTTGACGTTGATGGATTTTCATTTAAGTTTGGGAATAATAAAATAATTATTTATCATTACTCTCATGTTATTAGTTTTGGTTCTTTAGAGGGAAACCTCTATAAAATAAATTTGGATAATGTCTTTGCTGAATCCAACAATGAATGTGACAGAAAATACCTCTAAAAGTGAAAATAAGAGAAAACTAGATAATGAGAATTATTCAAAATTGTGGCATCAACGCTTAGGCCATATTTCAAAAGACAGAATGTAACGTCTTATAAAGGATGGAATTCTTTATTCACTAGATTTTTCTGATCTTGACCATTGTATTGAATGTATAAAAGGAAAATTTGTGAAAGGTAATAAGAAAGGAGCCACTAGAAGTGGTGCACTTCTTGAGGTGATTCACACTGATATATGTGAACCATTTTCTCCAGGAATTGGTGGATACAAATTTTTCATTACATTCATTGATGACTATTCTTGTTATACTTATGTCTACCTGATTAATGAAAAATCCGAATCACTAAATATGTTTAAAATTTTCAAGTCTGAAGTTGAAAATCAACTTGACCGAAAAATTAAAGTAGTGAGATCAGATAGAGGCGGATAGTATTATGGTAAACACTCCGATACAGGTCATAGTCCTGGCCCATTTGCCTTATTTTGTCAAGAAAATGGAATCGTCACTCAATATGTAATGCTTGGTACACCGCAGAAGAGCTGAGAGGCAAAATTGTACCCTTATGGATATGGTACGTAGTATGTTATGCAATTCTAACTTACCGATATTTTTGTGTACTGAGGCATTAAAGACAGCTGTTCATATTTTAAACCGGGTTCCTAGCAAATCTGTCCATAACACTCCTTATGAAATTTGGAAAGGTATGAAACATAGTTTAAAATACTTATGGGTGTGGGGCTGTCCAGCCAAGGCTAAGATTTTTAATCCACAAATAAAAAAACTTGACTCTAAAACCATTAATTGCCATTTCATTGGATATCCTGAGAGATCTAAGGGTTTTCGATTTTACTGTCCCTCTCATACCACTAGAATTGTTGAGACTAGGCATGCAGAGTTTTTGGAGAATGGTGATTTAAGTGGGAGTGGTGAGCCTAAAAAAATTGATCTTGAAGAAAATAGGATTTATGTTTCTAATCATGTAATTCAAGAAGGTGAGGCACAACAACCTCCTATTGAGGCGAATGATGCCCCTGATATAGCTGAGCCACCACCTAATGTTGAAACCCACATTATTGAAAATCATATTCCTGAAATTATGCAGCCGTTATGTAGGTCCAAAAGACCTATAAAGCCTGTTAATTTTGATAATTTTATAACCTATCTTAAAGAGATTGACTATGATTCAAGTAAGATTAATGATCCTATCTCCTATAAAGAGGCCATTACGAGTGCTCAATCAACTCAATGGCTTGAAGCCATGAATGATGAGTTGAAATCAATAAAGCTTAATAACGTTTGGGATCTTGAAGAATTACCAAAAGGTATTAAACCTGTTGGTTGCAAGTAGGTCTATAAGACCAAATTAGATCCTAAAGGAAACGTTGAAAGGTATAAAGCTCGATTGGTTGCTAAGGGTTTCACTCAAAAAGAAGGTGTGGATTAAAATGAATCTTTCTCTTCAGTATCCAGGAAAGATTCATTTAAAATAGTCATGGCTTTAGTAGCTCATTATGATTTAGAGTTACATCAGATGGATGTTAAAACTGCATTCCTTAATGGTAACTTGCATGAGAATGTCTATATGGCACAACCAGAAAGATTTATGGTTAAAGGCAAGGAACATATGGTATGTAGACTTAAGAAGTCCATATATGGGTTAAAACAGGCTTCTCGACAATGGTATCTTAAGTTTCACGAGGTGATGAGTGTTTTTGATTTTAATAAAAATATAGTGGATCAATGCATATACTTAAGGTCAGAGGGAGTAAATTTGTTATTCTTGTTTTGTATGTTGATGATATACTACTTGCAAGTAATAACTTAGACATGTTGCATGAGACCAAACGTTTTCTTTCTGAAAATTTTGATATGAAGGATCTCGATGAAGCCTCTTATGTTATAGGTATTGAAATTCATCGAAATAGATCTCGCGGGATATTAGGATTGTCCCAAAGAGCTTAATTGACAAAGTTCTTAACAAATACAACATGCAAAATTGATCCTCTACTGTCATCCCTGTTGTTAAGGGTGACAAATTTGACTCATATTAATGCCCTAAGAATCAACTTGAATGTGATCAAATGAATTTTATTCCCTATGCTTCTGTGGTTGGGAGCGTTATATACGCTCAAGTTTGTACACGTTCAGATATAGCGTATGTAAATGGCATGCTTGGACGTTACCAATCAAATCCAGGTTTGGATGACTGGAAAGCAGCCAAAAAGATTTTACGCTACTTACAGGGTACTAAGGATTTTATGCTTACATTCAGAAAATAGATAACCTTGAAGTTGTTGGTTATTCTGATTCTGATTTTGCTAAGTGTAAAGACTAAAAGAAATCTACATCAGGGTACATCTTTATGCTTTCGGGAGGCCCTATTTCGTGGAGAAATCATAAGCAGAAGTAAACTACCACTTCCACGATGATGGCATAATATGCGACTTGTTATCATGCGACTTGTTATCATGCTACTTGTCACGCCATATTATTGAGGAATCTTATTTCATGACTTAAAGCTATAGATTCCATTTCAAGGTCATTGAAAGTATTTTGTGATAATGATTCTTCTATTAGTTTTCCAACAGCACCAGTTCGAGTGGTGCTGGACTATACCTCGACACTAAGTACTTATTTGTCAAGGAAAGAGTTGAAGATCAAAGCGTTGTCATTAAGTATATTAGTACGCATGATATGTTAACGGATCCACTTACGAAAGGTTTACCACCCAAGCTCTTTTTAGAGCATATTGTCGTCGTGGGTTTAACTGGTAGTCTTAATTAGTGAGTTATTTTGATGTAAGACAACAATTTTGAGCTCGTTGTTTTGAACTTCACATTATGTTTATGGTTTGCTATTCTCTTTATTGTGCACACTTGAGAATTTATGAGCAAACGGAACGATTATGTTTTGGACCATATGAATAAGTTTAATCTATTACCACTTATGTAAACTCTATTCATACCTGTTATGCTTAATGTTAATCTTTGTTCTAATAAAAGTACTAATTGTGTAACTAATGGGGATCTTGTGTTAACAGTGACACAAAGATTGTATTAATTCGCATTGGTATTTTTATTTGAACAACATGTAGACATTAAATTAATACTTGGCCAAATTAATGATTGTAAGCATTATGTTTTGTATATAAATAGTATTTCGGCCAAGTGGGAGAATGTTGAAATATTTTATTCCTTATGTGGCCTCTACTATTTATTTATTATTGGGCTTACATATTGTATTAATTTATTACTTTATTTATTGGTTTGGTAATTAATTATATGGCCCATAAATAATATTACTAATAGTATTTGACATAATGGGCCCTAGGATTTCATAATCTTAATGGACGATTTTGACCCTTAGCTATTCTATAAATAAAACAGATAGGGTTTAGTCCCAGTTGTTGTCTCAAGAACTTTATACACACCTATACATCCATCATAAGATTGAGAGAGACAATTGAAGACCTTCACCCTTACGCGCAGCAAAACGTGATACATACAAGATATATTCTCTCAATTCATGTACGTACCTAATTGTTTATTTGATTTTATTCTATGCAATAGCACTTTCCGAAATAATTATTTAACAACAACTTCTACTAGAGTTGCCTTTACTAGAATTAAAACCATTAACATGAAAAGGAAATCTGATTTCGGTAAGACTTGATCAGGATCGTAGTTCAAATTCAAAAGAAGTCAAATGTTACAACGGTATGATAATATGATATGATGTTTACATTCCTAATTGCACAGGGGAAACTCGAAGCAGCAGGCACATTAATTCGATTTGATTCTCAATTAAATGTCTTGCTATCGAATAGTTTGGCAAGCAAGTTAATACAGTGATGAAGAGGTGAAATTCAATCTTTTGGACATAAAGGATAACACAAATCCATGAAATAACGTGAAAACAAAAATACTGACATAGATATTGGCATGTCATATAATCCATGAAATTGCAGCTTAGTGCCTATAGCTTTTTGTAAGTTGATCCAAAATCGTGAAGTGAATCTAGGGTCTCGATCATAATACTGACATTCCATATAATCTCACAATCTCAGTTATGTAATGAAATGGATAACCAACAGATGATAGCAAAGCTAAAAAGATTCAAGATTCTTGATCAGATGAACAGACATGGCAAGCACATACTACTTTATGGCTAGAAATAATAATTATCGATTTTAATAGTTTGGTTGCTTGAATTTGCATAACAGGTTGATTAGGAATATGAAAACTAATGATCTTATGAAAGTAATCAATTTTGGCATAATGAGTAGTCAATCAATTAATTTCTAAAAGAATATTAGTTCATACATTTCTAATGAAATAAGACCAACAGATAATATGAGGGTGCTGATTTGGACCAAACAAGATTTATTGACAATAGATGTAACAACTATTTCTCCTAATGGAGTTTCAAAGGAAAAGTTAAAGTCTAATTTCTCAGGAGTCAAGTTCAAACGTTGAGCACATGCAGGTGAAATAAAAGAGTGGGTAGAGCCAGTATCTAACAAGGTATAAACTTCGTAAGAGTTTATGAGTAATTTACCGATTATAACTTCATTTGGGTTACACTTTTAGGGATGTCACAACAAAAGCTTTTTCCTGAGCCATAGGTTTTGGCTTGTCCATGTTAGCCTTAGGTGTCACCGTTACAATTGGATTTGATTTTGCTAAAGGACAAAATTGAGCAATGTGGTCCTCTTTTCAATAATTTTAGCAAACCTTAGATGGCCAAGTACAGTTTTGGTTGATATGTCCCTCATATCCACGCTTGTAACATTTGACTTGTACTCGTTCCTCTCCCTTTGAAACCGATGCTGGTGTTATTGTCGGTGTCTTTCCATGATCATTATTGAATGTTATTTTCTTGAAGTTATTTCTATTGGGCTCGCTCCTTCTATTATCTGTGTCAGGATAACCACCAGAGTGGTTTTATTTTTGGCGTGGTGATTGCCTCTTCCATGGTTCTCTCTCATTCACGGTCATTGCCTCCTAGTTGAAACGCCTTTTTCATGCTCCAGTAACTAAGCCTTATCCAAGATATCTGAATACAAACGAAGTTAAAGAGAAATAATGTGTTGACAAATTTAGATTTTAAACCTCATAAAAACATTCGAGTCATACGCTCTTTATTGTCCACCAAGTGTGGATACAAATCGGGATAATTCAGAAAACTTGGCCTCGTATTGTGAGACAATCATGTTGTTTTGTTCCAATTTAATGAATTTCACCTCCTTCATGTGGCGAATACTCTTTTGAAAATACTTCTCATTGAACAATTCTTGAAACTCCGCCCAAGACATCTTGAGTGCCAAGTTATGAGTACGTTTAACTTATTTTCACCAATGATCTGCCTCTCCTTAGAACATAAAGGTGGCAAAGGGAACCTTTTGTTCATCAGTGCATCGTAGTACATCAAAAAATTTCATCATTTGCTTGATCTAATTCTTTGCCTTGAGTGGGTATGGCTTCTCGAATAATCCAGGCGATCCCAACTCCATGACCTATTTATTAGTAACAATTCGTGAGTTACCAGCGTTTCCATCGGTATTATAAATAGGATTTCCTCTTGTCTGGATCTACATGAATTTTAGAAAGCCCCTTAAAAAGCCATCATACATTATGTGGTCAGTAGCGCTATTTTCTGGGGTCACATGAGGATTATTTCCCACTTGATTCACAGTTTCTCGATTTTCAGCTTCTTGGTTAATGGTTAGATGAGTCTCAATTACCACATGTATTCCATTGTTCATCTCTTTATTGTCCAAAAAGTAGGGGTACAAATCGAGATAACTGAACAAACTTGGCTTCGTACTGCGAGACAATCATGTTGTTTTGCTCCAATTTAATGAATTGCACCTCCTTCATGTGGAGACTACTATTTCGAAAATACTTCTCATTGAGCAATTCTTGAAACTCTGCCCAAGACATCTCGAGTGCCGAGTGATGAGTACGTTTAACTGATTCCCACCAGTGATCCGCCTCTCCTCACAACATAAAAGTGGCAAAAGGAACCTTTTTTCATCAGCGCATCGCAGTACATCAAATATTTTAATCATTTGCTTGATCTACGCCTCTTCCTTAAGTGGGTTTGGCTTCCCGAAAAACTCAAGTGATCCCAGCTCCTTGAACTATTTAGTAGTGACCAGTCGCGAGTTACCAGAGTTTCCATCGGTATTATAAACAGGAGTTCCTCTTGTCTGGTTCTACAAGAATTGTAGAAAGCTGTGACAACCCGAGTTTTTTGAGAAATATTTTTATAAAATTAAAATAAGAATTTAATAAATAAAATTCTTATTATGAGATGTGTCGAATTTTAATGTATAAATATATGTGTTATATATATTTTGAAATATGTGATTTTGTGTGAAGAGTTAAATGTGTATAAATGTAAAATATATACATATATTGGGAAAATAAAATTTAATAGTTAATTAAACTATTAAAGAAAGTGGATGAAATTAATTATGAAATGAAATATGGAGGCGAAGAAAATTAATTAATTAATTGAGATTAAAATTGAAATTTTATTATGAAATAATATAATTTGAAAATTAAGCCTTGAATGACAATATAATTATTATGAATTAAATTTCATAAAATGAGTTGATTAATCTACATACTTAAAATTAGTGAATTAATGTATGCATTTTGTTTTAATAAAATGAGGGAGTTAATTAAACTCATTATTTTAATATATTACATATTAATGTAATATATTTATATAATGGCTTAATATGTTATCTTATACCAAACAAATATAAATTAAATATGGAATGAGGTAATTAATTCACTGTTTGAAAATTGGTGGATTAAAATATTCATTTTAATTTATTTAGTTAATGATGATAGTTGTATCATGAATAATGGTATAATATTTAATATTATGTCAAATTGATGTAAATTAAAAATATGAGATAAGATCCATTATATAAAATATATATATTGGTATCAAGTTAGTAAATTAAACTCATAATTGGATAAATGATGAAATAAATAAATTGTTTGAAAAAAATTTATGGAGAGAAGGAGGAAATTAAATTTAATTATACAACATAGATTGTATAACTTAAATAATTTATTTAAATTAATTAATGGAGTGAATGTTAATTATGTAAAAAGTTAATTCGTTACGCTAAGGTGCTGTTTGTTTACCTCTGAAGAGGTCTAAATGGACTGCCTCTTATTCGCTAAGAGGCAGTGTGCTATTTGTTTTTTTTGTTACCTCTTAATGCTTTTAACCGGTTAAGATATCAAAATCAAGTCTAAATAATTAAGAGGCAAGTCTGAATGAACATTGCTATTTTTTGGACAAAAATACCCTCGTTAATATTATCATTTTTCTTTCCTATCCACCAACCAGATCTGCCACCATGCCACCACACCACCACCACCACGCCACCACGTCATCACCACGCCACCACGTCATCACCACACCACCACACCATCACCACGCCACCACACCACCACGCCACCATCACCAAACACCACACCATCACCACGCCAGATCTGCCACCACACCAGATCTGGGAAGGGGAAGGGAAAGGGGGAGGGGGAGGGGGAGGGGGAGGGGACAGGGGAGAGGGGCGGGGGTAGATGAAGATAAGGAGCAGTGACTCCTTTTGTTTTTTTATAGTTTTGTTTAGAAGGTTAAAATGGTAAAATACTTTTATTCAGACATTTTGAAAAAAGTAATTATCAAACAACATTTTTTCATTTAGATACAATTCTATTCAGATGCTCTATATTATTCAGATGTCTAAACAATTCAGATCTTAACCATCAAATTTATCAAACACAACTATGTTCTAGCCAAAAAAATCCCCCACCTCATGCTTTTAAAAATGACTTAGCATACATGCATTTTGGATATACACACTAGCATTATAAGAAGCATACATATATACATTATACGTATATACATAATACATAGGATATATCCATATATGTATTATTATAAAACACCATTTTGTTAATTTATACATTTATATTATGTATAAAACTATTCCACCAATTATGGAATTAATCCATAATAAAGTTAACACTTTGATAATGGATTAACTATTTACATAATTAACATTCACTCCATCAATTAATTTAAATAACTTATGTAAGTTATACAATCTATATTGTATAATTAAATTAAATTTCCTCATTCTCTCCATAAATTATTTTCAAATAATTTATTTATTTCATCATTTATTCAATTATGACTTTAATTTACTAACATGATTCAAATATACATATTTTAGATATTGGATCTTATCTCATATTTTTAATTTACATCCAATTGACATAATATTAAATATTATACCATTATTCATGATACAACTATCATCATTAACTAAATAATTAAAATGAATATTTTAATCTACCAATTTCCAAATAGTGAATTAATTATCTCATTCCATATTTAATTTATATTTTTTGGCATAATATAATATATTAAGCCATTGCATAAATATATTACATTCATATGTAATATATTAAAACAATGAGTTTAATCACTATACGAAAAAGACTTAATTTCGACGGACTATTCTGTCGGAAATGACTCTATTCCGTTGAAATTAGACTATTTTCGATGGAATATTTCGTTGGTAATTCCGTCGGATATACAGGCGTCAAAATTAATTCTATCAAAAATTCTGTCGAAAATATCTAAAATCAACATAATAATGCCGACTAATATTCCGTCGAAAATAGTCTATTTTCGACGAATATTTTCGTCGTTATTATTACGTTGATGTTAAGGCAAGTTAATTCTGATGGAATATCCCTTGGAAATAGTCATTTTTTCATCGAAAATACTAATTTTTTTAAATAATGATAAACTATAAGATCGACGGAATTTTTATCAGGAACACCTTATTCCGTCGAGATTAATTGAGATTTTTTTAATAAAACTTTTTAAAATTGCATTTTTCATGTTTTTAAACCCTATTTTTGTACGTGTAACCTGCTTTATCCCAACAACATATACAATAATATATTTCACATCCAACATAACTATAAAAACTTGTTTTATTTCATCATATCAAACGTAAACTAAGCAATTAATGTGAATATGAAGTAACTAATCAACAATAGCAAATATACATCAATGTTCCATAAGTTATACAATATGATTTACAAAACTTGTACAAACTCAACTAAACTATAAATGATCTACACTATTAATGAATAAATCTATACAAATGATCTACAATTTAATAAATAAATCTATACAAATGAACTATAAATTAGCAGGAGGAATATCTTCGGGCGAGGGTGGACGACTGTAAGACCCCGAATTTTATGAAATAAATTATTCAATTTTTCTTATAATTATTATTCTAAATAGTAAGGTGATAATTTAATTAATGCTATAGTTATAGGTGATATGTGCAAATTTTACAAAGTAAGCAAGTTGTCATAAAATATTCGTTTTGTAGGAGAATATTCTTTTTGTCGAAGAATATTCGTACGACGGCGCAATCATTGGTGGACCCCACAACGGAATAATTGTCGGATATAGAAAGCAACAGAAATAACCTTTTTATAAAAATAATGGCAAGACTTTTACAGTTAAACTACAGTAGCACACGGTATTGCACAGTATCTCTGATTATTGATTCTTACGTAAGAAGTCACTCAGGATTCAATAATTGTCACAATAGTTGCTGCATAGTATCTCATATTATTTGTTCAATAATTGCTACAGTAATATTTGCACAATATTTTATATTATTAAATCAATAATTGAGACGACATAATTATTCATATTATTATTTTTATTATTGACAATGTCTAAAAAGTTCTGTCGAGAAAAAGAGTTAGGTTATCTAATTGCGCGCGAATAAGGAGAAATCCTTATCGAAAACCCCCCCTATTTTCTTGGAACGATCTGGTTGTCAATATTGTGAATCTATAATATTAATTGTGAATAATTATTGAAGGATTAAAAAGCGTTGATTAATTATGTGATGAGTAACATATCCATTAGAAGAAGTTGCCGACACTCGAATGAAATAATGGTGATATGTGGCATTTTGTAAGTTTGGGACCCATAGGTCATCATCTAAGAGTCACTTTCGCCAATAGTACTTACCTTTACCAGACGTCAAATCACTTGCCTTTTCACATTACAAGCGTCAAACCACTTATCTTTTCACATTACAGGCATCAAGCCACTTACCTTTTCACATTACAAGCATCAAGCCACTTGCCTCTTCACATTTCAAGGGCCAAGCTAGAATTCTTCTATAAATAGAAGCTCACTTCTTTGTTCTTTCTCACCAATTCACAAAAGCTATAGAGAGAGAAACTATAGAGAGAGAATAAGAGAGAGAGAAGAAGAGTATTCTGCTACTACACTATTGTAGTATCCAATCTCCTACTAAAGTAAAGACATGTGATGAAAATTCTCTTCGTCTTGGGTGCAAAGAGAAATTAATCAACATAATTATGATCATGAACTATTGTGGGCAGGAACTGTTGATTGATGTTACAGGGATATAATATTGTTGGTGGACTTTTAACATGGAGAAGATAATAAATATTATGGTCTATTTGACTCTTCTAATGGATTGTTCGTTCCGCTGCAGTGGTTGATCTAAAACTTGTTGTCTATTATATTCTGTTAGATTTTCACTGTTGAATACTAAAGATAATTCAGTCTTTATTATCTAAGTCATGATATTCTTTACTGGGCTATTCGTGCTCACCCTTTTGCTTCATAATTCCTTTCAGGTAATAAGAGTGTATAAAGCAATGGTCTATAACTGTTGAAGTTTCCCATAAAATAGTATGGAAATAATTGTATTGAGGACTTAAAAATGTGTGTGTCGTATTTTATACGTCATTTAATAATTAATTTTGGTGAACAACAATAGGGTGATGAGAACTCGACTTTGGAAAGGTGTGTTGCCACTATCATACAATATGTTTAACCACATATAAATTGGTGTTATCATAAGACATGGTTGTGCGCATTCACTTGCTGACTATATCTATGAGCACTATCTATATAATCTTGGAGTATGGTTGGAATATAATCCTCAATTTGAGACAATAGAGATAACTATATGGCAAAAAAATACCCACCATTGGAATGAATAGGATAGTAATCTTCTCGTTCTTCTTTGGGGTCTATTGGGTCAACCAAGGTTAATTCTCAAGTCCTATGATATCTATTATAACTTATAAGCCTGGCCGCCTATGTATAAAGGCTTCCTTGAGCATTTTCCAAAGATTTTAATTCCTAAAACAGTTATTGACTGTACCTTCATGTAAGATATCATTGATTTGAAGTGTGGGTACTGTTATTTGTATTGAAACTCACAGTTTATGTGTGGTCGTATTTTGTACGACAGTTTAATAGTTGGAATAGGAAGTTTGTATTTGAATTCTGTACTATGTATTTTGGTGACTTAAAATGGGTTGTGTGGACCTATTTTGGGGGAGTCACAATGACGGTGCTGCTCTGGTCTATAAAAATTAGTGTCATCGTGGCCCCGCTCGCCATCGCCATTGCCATCGGCATCTCCACCATGCTCTGTATCACCATCCCGCTAGCCATCGCCACCCTGTTAATAAGATTAAAAATATAAATCATTAGTCCGATCAGTATGTATGCAAGAATTAAAGAGATTGCTAATTGAAAATAAAATAACATGCAGAATACCTAAGTAGGCTGCGAGGGCTGACCTAAAGCCTCCAATAGTAGGTTAACCACCATCCGTAGCACCTCGCCACTTAACGTTATGAACTTCTCTTGCGGCAATCCCGTACTCTCGACTGTGGCCCCTGGAGCAATATCATGAGCTAGTTGGTGAAGGCGAGCCCGGCTAGGTAACTACTGATGACGAAAAACCGAAACTGTCTGAAACCTATCTGACAGCGCCGCTATAACCCTCTAGAATAACGCATCGTCCAAACTAACGCCCATATGAGATGGTCCAGCAGATGCTCTCGGATGATAGCGCTGGCTAGAGCCTGCGAAAGTAAATAGAACATTACGCAGTACATATTAATTTATATCATTTTTATAAATTAAGATATAACGAGAAATATAAGAAATATATATTATCCTCCAATTAGGGTGTTCGCGGATATCCTCGGTAGGCCCAACACGCGATACCTGTCGGTACTGCTAGTAGGGGGATCTTGAGAAGTGACCCATAGTCTCAGCTCTTCATCTCGAGATAATACAATCTCGAGCGTGGGATGGTGGAATCTAACGGCTCAGAATCCTCCCTACCAACCTCCAACTCAACTATACGCTAGTTCCAAAGCTTCTGAAATCGGTCCTGTAATTTATTTTGTATACGTGAGTTAAATATATCATTTTATTAATGAGTGAATATTAATAATTACTTAAAACTAAGATTAGTTTTACCCATATATCTACTGCTACCTGAGACATAATGCTCTCATTAGGCGTATGGGCTCTATACCAGAACTCTACCATGGACGGAGTTCGGCCCAAGGTCCTTTCCATAGCCTAATAAATACATTTATAAAACAGTTATTGAGTATTCATGTGAGAATTTGGTAACTAAACAACTAAACACATGACACTTACCGACTTCACCTCCTCAAAAGTGTGTGAGCCAGTAGTGTGTACGACTCGGAGCTGGCCACGGTTCTTCTTTGCTTGCTCGGACGTCTTCTTAAACTCATCAGTAGACCAGTGCACACATATAGCCTCCCATAATGAATTGGAGATTATACGGGTCTGATGATCTCTGATGGTGGTCCCGGACTAGAGCTTAACTGCCCGGGCTGCCCATTTTCTCATCTCATACAACTAGCCGGTGTAGTTCTTAGCGATATGTGCAATAATAACATCTTCGTCAGCTGCCTCAAAGATGTCATCCTCATATCTAAAATAAAGCTATAACGAAAGTTTAAAGTAAGGAACATTTACTTTATTGGGAAATGACTATGTACGTATAATTATTAGGATTTAAGGAAATTAACTTATGTGAAACTCCCACATGACAGTATTCATAAACGAGGCATCTTACTGCCCATACTGACTGAAGTACAAGCCGGCCGACGACTGAAGATTCTGAGATTAGGCCCTTGGTGTCGTCGACGAACAATATCTATAATTATAAAAAAATTAAGTCAAATATAACTAATGTAGATTGAGATATATTGAAAGAGTATGTTCAAATAACTTACTAGCTCCTGAAGACGAGCCTCTAGCTGAGCTACCCTCTCCCGAACTGGATCGGCCACCACCACGGCGACCTCCACTGCTATGTCTAGTAATAGATATACTAATGAAATAACAAAAATAACGCATATGAATTTGAAGTTAAATAAATTAAATATAATGTATTAACATTGCATTTTTTTACTAATTTGAAATAAGTTCAAAGTGCGTACATCATCAAACCCGTTAGATTCAACATCGATATCATTCTCGAATTCTGTCTCTTCCTCATCATCATCATCATCGATATCAGTTTCGTTGTCGTTATCATCTTCAACGACTACGTACTCATTGACGACCACGTCATCCTCGACTTCCTCATTATGGGGTACGTCAAGCACATCATTTGTCATCATATCTTTCATCATTTAGCACTTCCTTCCTGGGATTGCTAACATCATCTTGTAACGCCTTATCATTCCCAAACATATTAGCATCATCAAATGCACGTGTTTTTGTAGTAACAACTATATACAAGGGGCTTCTACTATTTACAACATTAAGAGCGTAGTACACTTGAGGCGATTGACTGGCTAACACGAATATGTCATCATTTCTTAACTTGGACTTGATATCTACTGTGACGATTCTATTACGATCAACTTTAACACCCTTTTCAGTATCAAACCAGCGACACTTTAATGTAACTACCCTTTTACCCCGGGATAGTTGAGCACAACCACCTCCTATAAGCGTCCATGGTAATTAGACTCAGAATCATGGTAAAAGCTTTCCAACACCACAACCCCAAAATTGACTAATGTGAGTTCATTCAAGTCATCTACCTTAAATCTCTAACCATTCACGATGAAGTCGGGAAAAGAATTAACAACTTTGTAAGGACCTCGGATGACATCTCTAAAACGGTTAGAAATGTTCTCTTCCTCACCCTTCTCTTACACCACTGTTGGAAATTAGCAGTAGTGAATGTTTCCATCTGTGCTGTAGTTAAAGACGAATTAGAAGTATATGTTTCCTGTTGGAAAGAACTGAAAGCATTAGTTGTCTTGGCTTTCTTCACAACCCCTCCTCGCAACTGCATTTTGGGATATGTATAAGTTATCCCCTCTCTACTTCATCTTCACTTTTACAAGTATTATAACTTTTATCATGTAAAAACATACAACTAATAAATTATAGGATTAAACTATATACGAATGACCAATACTAAACAACTAATTAACCGGTCAATTGTAGAACTTGTGATTAGGATTCTTGGATGTTCCAGAAGTCTTGAGTGGGCAACGAATACCGCAACGAGGGTAAAGAACGGAAGGTATAGAATACTCTAAGTCGTCGCATCGCATAAAGAGTTGACCTGAACCCATAAAGTGTGGTGACAGGTTAGAGTATTTTCCACCTTACTTTCTTTGCACTCATTGCTGTATTCGTTGCCCTCTCAAGACCTCTAGAACTTCCAAGAACTCTAATCGCAAGTTCTACGATTGACTGGTTAATTAGTTGCTCTTCTTTGCTCATTCATATATAGTTCATTGTAATTTATGAGTTTTTTGTTTTAAAAGGATAAAAGCTGTAATAATTTTAAGTAGGAAGATTAAGTGGAGAAGGAGAACTTATAAATGTCCCAAAATGCGGTTGCGGGGATGGATTGTGAAGAAAGCCAAGGCATTTAATGCTTTCTTTACAATAAGTGGGGTGATAAGTTGCATAATACCATGCTGATGCCAACTTATGTTGCTCCTGTACCTTGCAACTACTGTTAAACAATCCCTTGTTAGCTCAAATAAGACGGTCAACATATTTGCAGGTTATTGGAAGAATATACAAAATAAAATGTATAGTCGTAATTGATTATAACTATTGAGGATAATGTCAAACTAAGCAAATTAAGCGATCTATTGAGTGTATTGAAGATTGAAGAGAGAGTATTATTAAGTTTATTGAAGATTATGACAAACTAAGTGTAAGACCCCGAATTTTATGAAATAAAAGTATTTAATTTTTCTTATAATTATTATTCTAAATAGTAAGGTGATAATTTAATAAATGCTATAGTTACGGAGATATGTGCAAATTTTACAAAGTAAGCAAGTTGTCATAAAATATTCGTTTTGTCGGAGAATATTTTTTTTGTTAAGGAATATTCGTACGACGGCGTAATTATTGGTGGACCACACAACGGAATAATTGTCGGATATAGAAAACGATAAAAATAACCTTTTTATAAAAATAACAGCAAGACTTTTACTGTTAAACTGTTAAAATACCCGGTAATAAAAGTATAGTAATACGCGTTGTTGCACAGTAGCACACGGTATTGCACAGTATCTCTGATTATTGATTCTTACGTAAGAAGTCACTCAGTATTCAATCATTATCACAGTAGTTGCTGCATAGTATCTCATATTATTGATTCAATAATTATTACAGTAACATTTGCTCAATATTTTATATTTTTAAATTAATAATTTAGACGACACAATTATTCATATTATTATTTGCATTATTGACAATGTCTAAAAAGTTCTGTCGAGAAAAGGGGTTAAGTTATCTAATTGCGCGCGAATAAGGAGAAATCATTATCGAAAAACCCCATCTTTTCTTGGAATGATCTGGTTGTCAATATTGTGAATCTATAATATTAATTGTGAATAATTATTGAAGGATTAAAAAGCGTTGATTAATTAAGTGATGAGTAACATAACCATTAGAAGAAGTTGCCGACACTCGAATGAAATAATGGTGATATGTGGCATTTTGTAAGTTTGGGACCCATAGGTCATCATCTAAGAGTCACTTTCGCCTATAGTACTTGCCTTTACCAGATGTTAAACCACTTGTCTTTTCACATTACAGGCGTCAAACCACTTACCTTTTCATATTACAGGCGTCAAAACACTTGCCTCTTCACATTTCAAGGGCCAAGCTAGAATTCTTCTATAAATAGAAGCTCACTTCTTCGTTCTTTCTCACCAATTCACAAAAGCTATAGAGAGAGAAACTATAGAGAGAGAATAAGAGAAAAAGAAGAAGAGTATTTTATTACTACACTATTGTAGTATCTAATCTTCTACTAAGGTAAAGGATGTGATTTTATACTTGTAAAGGATATTATTTTTCTCGTAAAGGATGTTATTTTCTTTCAATACTCGTAAGGGTTGTCATTCTATTCCTTATTAAGTTGTGGGAATAACCTGTCTACGCGAATTACCGCATACTTTGTGAATAACCCATCGTATTCATTCTTTATTAATCTGTGGGGATAACCTGTCTACGCGGACTACCGCATGCCTGGTGAATTACCATTTGTATTCATTATTTATTAAAGTTATGGAAATGATCTGTCTACTCGGAATACCGCTTGACGGGTGAAAATCCATTTGCAGTTTCGTATATTATTTCATTTCATATTCCTAAATCTAAACTTACTATGGTAAGTATTGCTTCTATAATTCCTGAAATGATTAGAAATTGCTTAAGATTTTCGCTTCATCTAATATCATTTCATTGGAATATTGGTCTAAATTTTCTTATTAAATTTTAATCTTTTCCTGTCGGGATACTATTAATCCAGGGTACTATTTATACCGGAGTAATATTCATCCGGGGTACTATTTACGACGAAATTTAGTTTCTTTTCTTTGTCCAAATTATCTTTTATGAAACTTATTCTTGAAGTTGAATCCATGTTTTTATCTTCATGTTGACAATTTGGACATTATTGAACTCTTGATAAATTGAATTATAAGTCTCTAATATTTGTCCTTGATCTCACTTGATTCATTATTTATATCATTGTCATAATCCTCAGACTTAAATTTTGGTTAAAGTTATTTTTGGCCCGTAGTGCAAAAGATGAACTGTTGATTGATGAATATCTTTGGCCTTTGTGGCAAAGATGAAATGTTGATTGGTATAATTATGACAATTGATTTTATAGTTGTATGTCTTTGGCTCGTAGTGCAAAGATGGACTGTTGTTTGGCATGATTATGACCATTGCTATTACAGTTGAATATCTTTGGCCCGTAGTGCAAAGATAGACAATTGATTGGTATTATTATGATCATTGTTGTTACGTTTGAAGGTCTTTGGTGCAGGGTGTAAAGGCGATATGATTATTAAGTATCTTTAGCCATTGTGGCAAGGACATTGAGTGTGACACCCCCAAATCCGGGTACTTCAATTTCCACGGGATTTGGTATTCACTGTCCAATCATCAAATATCTAACTACCCATAATAAATGCGGAAACATAAATAATTAGAAATCCTCCCCTTAAAGGGTTACAACATCTGAATACATAATGAATCCCAGGTTAAACTAACCTTAAATCTCAAATGCGAAAACATAAATAAATACATAAGTCTTAAACAATAGAGTCTTAAACATAACATTCATAAACAAATAACAAGTCTTCAACACTTGCTAACTTTGCCCTTGCTTTTGCTAGTGGAAGGCTCGTCGGTTCTTTCGTTCTTAACTGCAATGTTATTATGAAAGAGTGAGCACGATTGCCCACAAGTATAACAATATAACAGTAATAATAACATACGAGTAATCAAAGAGTTTTGAATAAAAGAAAGCTCAGCTTTTGAATTAAGATTGAATAATAAGAATCAAAAGTACATCTGAGGGTCATAAGACCATGAACTATGTCCCAGGTTATCAAGTGTTTCTACTTTAAACCTTTAACAGTCATAAGACTATATGGACTCTACTTCTCGTACTTAGGGGGTCAGCCCTTAGTACCATAATGTGCACATCATCTCAACGCTAACGCGTACAAATCTCCTATAAAGGGTTATTCATCTCAATTTGACATCAGAGTCCGCACCAAAGAAAGTTTGGTTTGTATAAGTTCAATAATAGTTCTAGAATTTAGAACGTTCATCAACTATGGACTAGTCTAATCAATAAGGGTTCTCTAGTCTTACAAGGTTCAATAATAACTAATAATCAATTTGAATAATGAATCTCAATAGTATACAATTGAATAAGTATTGTATACTGATGTAATGCTTAACAAAGATTATTATATCTCATACTGAAATCTTGACTTGAATAAACAAGAATAAGAACTTGCTCAATATAGAAATATAAGTCTAGAACTTCCTCAATGAATAACTTAGAGTTTAAGGAACTTGCATCATGATAATGAGTCAAGGGTAAGAACTTGTTTAATTAAAAGTAAAGTTTAGGAAACTTGCTCAACAATAGTAAATTTAGGGATAGAACACTTGCCTCGTGCACAAGCTACAGTTATAATTACAATTCACTTCCTCAATATCCTACACATTTTATTACGTTTACAATATCGATTAGTTCCATTACCACTACGTTTAACTATTGAACTTTTCACTTAAGTTCAACTTAACACGTGGTTCGTTATCTTAACTTGTTAACTAACCACATAACGTGAAACTGAACCCACAACATGTATAATACATAATATGACTCTTAAATGATCATAATCAAATATTACGACAACAATATCCAAGTTCACACATATCTTGTTAACATGAAACTTCAAATTGTCTTATATATCTCAACATGTTATAGTACTGTGTTACATGCTCATTATGTTATCAGGTTCATTAAGTTACGTTAACTCATCACGTTATGGATAAAAACTACATAAAACAAACAATTTTTCTCTATACCCCCCGCCGGGGCGGGGGTTTACTTGGTAGGTAGGCCGCCGGGGCGGGGGTGTCCTAGGCTAAAAGGGCCCGCCGGGGCAGAGGTCTCCTGTTCGGCGAACTGCAATTTGCGAACTACACTGTTCATAGCCCAATTAAATCCAAATTAAACTAACACGACGATTTTTAATGCTACCCATGAAATATAAACTTCACAGAACATGTACTAACATATATGGCATGCATTTAACACTTTAGATTACGAAATCGTTCAAATTAGAACACATAAATTCACTATTTTTGGTATTTTAGAAAGTTTCGAGAGAAATCATAAAATTTGACATTGCAGATTCATTATAACTCTGAATCTGTCCGTTTAAATTCCGTTTTGTTCATTTAAACATGCATAATCATGATCAACTATCAATTTCAAGTTAAATAGACAATTAAAGCATGCAAATTTGTACATATGGCCATATTCAAACTTTTCATACTCTATAACGTATGAAATTCCAATTAAAGCATAATTACATGGATTTAGTTACTTTAAATCATGCATACATAATATAAAACCTGTTATGGACATATACTAACATACATATAATTATATAACCATCAATCATCAATAACCTTAGTCACAAAGAACTTTGAAGTAGTTTTCATGGAGAAAATATAAAAACATGAACCTAGAATATATGTTGATGGAAACTTTGAAAATATAAATTTTAGAACCAGATAAGGAATTACCCCTTTCTTGTTTGTTTGATTAGATAGAACTTCTCTTCTTTGATTCTTCAAAACTTCTTCACTCAATCTTTCACTTAATTTCTCTCTATTTCTCTTTATATATTTCTCTGATATGGATATGATATAACTTAACTGATATAATATATAAGATCTATACATATAAAATACGTATATATAATTTAACTTGTTAGTTCCTAGTAGACACATAATAGATCTAGAAGGGGGGTTGAATAGATCCTTTGCGTTTTTAAACTCTTTTCCATTTTATTTTGTATTGCTAAGAAGATAGCACATGACAAACATAAGAATCATTTCAAGCACAGCGGAATAAGTTAAATGTCCCCTTTAGTGATATATTGATAAACATTGATACATTGTTCTTGGAGTTAGTTTAGATGTAAGTAGTTAATACAAACACAACAATTATAGCAGTTAAGTACATAATGTAAAGACAGAATGTAAATGACAGAATGTAAAAGGCATAAGGGGTTTTAAGTGGTTCAGAGACTCAAGCTCCTAATTCACTCTTCTGCACTCTCGCAGGAAATCCACTAAGGAAGGGCAGCACCCTGAATCACTAAGATTCCTTCAAGGCCCGCAGCCCTGGAACTTCAGTTCACTTAGAACTCTTCAAGTCCTCTAACTTGGAACTCCTTTAGTTCACTAAGAACTCTTCAAGTCCTCTGACTTGGAACTCCTCTAGTTCACTAAAAACTCTTCAAGACCCGCAGCCTTGGAACTCATTTAGTCCCTTTGGACAAGGACCCCTCAGGACCTGGCTACTAGTTATTGTAGTTGTTGTTGTTGTTGTTTGTGCTTTGCTGCTAAGATGTCTTTAAGCTTGATCATCTTTGTACTTAGCAGCTTGGCTTGGTCCTCAGCATTCTGCTTTGAGTCTGGACCTTTTCTTCTCTGGTGCAGCTGATCTTCACTCTGTTCAGCCCATCTTCATCCGATGTCAGCTGTGCACCATCACCACATAGGACTGCTAAGGCTTTTCATTATGGGTCACCTTCTTCTGGTCCTTAGCATTCCTTGAACCCTTCTTCATAGATAAGCAGACATGGTTCTGCATCTTTTCCTTTTCAGCTTCTAGTTCTTCATGGTGATCCATAGAGTGGCTCTTCTGATCTTCATTATACTTAGCCACTTTCTTGAATGCTATATTCAAGGCTTTCTCAGCTCTCAGCTTGGCTGCCATCTTCAATGGCATTCTCATCCTTGTTGAGTGAAGCTTTAGTCTGTTCAATCCTTCTTCAAGTCTGCTTCACTTCCACCTTCGTAGTCTCACTGCCACTGAAGACTTGTTCTGTTCAGCTCTGGTGGAACTCGTAGAGTCAACAATATAGCATTCCAACAACTCAACGATTCTACAACGCAGCAACTTTTTTTATCCTTGAAGCTCTGTCCTTTAAATACCCTTCCATGATCTTCCCGTTGGAAAGTAGCCGTTGGAAGCTATTTGAATTGCTTCGCAGATCTCAAGTTATTTGGTGCAGACTACTGATGTGACGTGACAGCTCCTTTTTGACTTTACTGACACAGCAGTCTGCTTTCTCACCTACCACCTTAGAGATGTCACTGTTTCATGTCAGGCTGGTAGTAGTCTTTATATCTCCTTTCTAATTCTCTAATTTGAATCTACAGGAGTTGTCCTTTTGCATCGATGCTCTCAATTAGCAACGTTCGGATGTCAGTCTTCATTTTGAGACGTTGCCAGTGCTTCAACATTCAGATGCCCGAACTCTACGATTCTGATGCAAATGTTCTTGGACCTTGATCGTAGTGTGTCTTGTCGAATGTTGCTCTTTGACTGATTAAGACAACACTACGATTCTGAAGAGTGTTATTTGGGTCTGCATTGTAGAACACCTCTTCCTTCACTTGTGCAGTGCTTCAACACTTCTGCTTGCCTTGACTGATCTCAGGAACTGATAGCTTAACTTGTCGTTCTGGCCTCCTTCTGAATAGTAAGACACATCAGATTTGTGGCATACCCAGCTCTCTTTCTCCTGGTGATCTCCCGTTCACCTATCAACAATGGTCTGACCCATGCTTAATCATTTCTATCTTGTTCTTTATAAGCTGGCCAGTGTCTCTGTGTAAACTGCATTAGTTCCTGCTCGTTTGGCAAACACTACGATCCTGGTTAATCCCAAGATCGTTGTCTTCTGTTCTCTTGACAGCTACTGCACTTGTTGACTTTCTCTAGTCAGTTACTTTATCTGAAGTCTTCTTCTGATCGGCTTGTGGAAGACTTCATCTCGAATGGCTTCACAACTTATCCTGGATGACGATTGAGTTGGTGCTTAGATCTTCTGTTAGCTTGCATGCCATTCGTTGAGTGCTCTCTGGTTTCCTTCAGGTGGAATGTATCTTTGCAGCTTAAACCAGAGGCTTCATCTTTGGATTCTATGGGAGTGCTCATCTGTTGAGAATCGTGTTGACACTACAATTCTACCTTGGCATTGTGAGCAACCTCTGTAGACGCCTTAGTCCTGCAGACTACGATTTAGCCTTGTTTCTGCAGACACTACGACTCCGAGATCAGATCTTGACAGACTACTGATTTCTGCCTTCATGCTTGTTGTCCTCGTCTGATCTGGCTCGACTACGATTTCTGCCTCTGATATGATCAGTAGACTCCACTACTTCAAGTGTGATCTACGATTCTTGACTTAGCTCTGGCAGACGCTCGGTCGGCTCATAGACAGGCTGTCTCTACGATTCTAAACATGACTTCCTCAATAGACTATGGCTCTGAGAAAGTTCTTCTCGACACACTACGATCATTTCTCGTCTCTCCTGGCAGACTACGAACTCCGAGATCTACTATCCTTGCAGACTACGATTCTGCCTTGATAGTTCTCGAGTCTTCCTTGTCTCTCCTGGCAGACTACGATGCTAGTGCAGTGCTCGACGATCAGACAAGCCTATCTATTACACTTTATAAGATCAACCTAACAAGCTTGATCTTTCTATATTTATAGTCCTTGTACATCATTTCTTTTTAAGGACTTTACAAAGCTGTTTTGTTTATGTAGGATCAACCTAACATATTTGATCATTTCAGTCTAAGTTCTTGTACATATATTCCTATTATCTATCAAAGGACTTTACAGCTTTTATCAATGCAAGCATACTTGCATATTCATTCATTTATATCATAATCAAATCATAAAAAAATAAGAATACCATTCTTATGAATATTCCTAACATAACTGTCAGATCATGGTGTCAGTTAAATCCATGATGGGATTAACTGACACCCACTTTCCTAAATGCTTGTTTGGTTAGGCACTCAAATAATTCATTTTCCATTATTTTAATTAAAGTGTTATTATATAGTTTAATTGTCACACTTTAATTAATCAAATAATCTTATTTAAATTTAATTAAATAAAATATAATATTACACATTAAATCACATCATTATATAATTAAAATTCTCATTTATTAATTATGTCAAATCATTAAATCTCTAATTAATTATTAAATTAATTAGAATAACATTATGTTTATTAAATAATTTATTTAATTAAATAAACTCAATTAAATTCATACTTTGAACTATAAAAATTCTCCACATTAATTTAATCAATGTAACACATAATTAAATTAATCTACTACAATTTCATCAAATAATTATTTAACTCAATAATTAAATCATCAAAAATATTTATTTAATTCAATAAATATTTAAAATAAATTACAAAATTCTCGTTTGTCACATTGAGTGAAACACCTATTAAGGGCATGTTTGATAAGGTCTGAATAAGGCTGAATGGCTCTGAATCTGAGCGATTCAGCCATTCAGACTGTTTGTTTATAAGTTTTGAAATCTGAATTGGGCTGCATACATCTGAGCGATTCTTTTAAAAAAATTCGCCTGAATGGGTTGAATAATCGTGTTTTACCCAAATAGCCTCGTTGCTCCGCATCTCCATCTCTTCTCTGCTATTTACCTGAAGTTGTATTTATGTTCTTTTGCCTTTCTAAATTTTGTTGCTTCAGATCGAAACATCCAAAATTTCTTCTTCTTCTTTTTTAGTTTAATATTTAAAAAGTTATACATATGTCACCAATAATAATAGACAATTCTTTAGTATTCTCCGATATCTCAATTAAATACACAATGCACCATCTAAAGATAAAAATGGTGAAGAAAAATAGCAAAGAAAATGGTAATTTCTAAACATGCAAATTAAGAAGTATAATAAATAGAGCTACAATATGACCGCGACCTGAATAGAATAACATATATTATCATAATATTTGTGAGGGCACGTATAGAAAGCACACTGAACTAATGACCACCTTAACATGGTTTGAGCAAATTTTAGTTTGTTATAATATCCAAACTCAATTCGCATGAATTTTCCCAATTAATACTTATTCTTTTGACCAGGGATCATGCGATTTCTGTTTCAAGTTATTTTTTTTTAAAATGAAATTTTTGTTGACCGTTGTTCATAATTCCACCAATACTAAAAATAAAAATATATTAAAAAAAATTATTTATTTAATCTATCATCTACGGCTCTCCGCCTATATTTATAGATTTCGACGTTAATGTAATTTTATTATTATGTTGACATGTTTGTTTAACTCGTTACATTTCTTATTTTCTATGAAACTTGGGTTAAAATTGTTTGAATTTTTTAATACTTTGTTTGAATTATTTATTTTTATTTGTTGTACAATGAATATTTGTATTAATTTTTTTAAATACGTCCAGACAAAATTATATACTTGTTCAACATAGTTTAAAGGGGTAAAATAGTAAAAGACTGTTATTCAGATATTTCAGACGTATCGATTATCAAACAAATTTTTTCATTCAAATTCAGATTCAGATTCAACTCATTCACATTCAGCTCATTCAGATTCAGATTCAGATTCATTCAGTTTTATCAAACAGCCCCTAAGACTTTGTGGCAAGAAAAAACTGTTGATTTACATGATTATGAACATGAATTGTGAATTAATATAACCATAGTCTTTGATGTTACAGGTAAAGACATGTGATGAAAATTCTATTCGTCTTGGGTGCAAAAAGAAATTAATCAACATAATTATGATCATGAACTATTATGGGCAGGAACTGTTGATTGATGTTATGATTATGAAGATAATAGACATTATGGTCTATTTGACTCTTCTAATGGATTGTTCGTTCCGCTACAGTGGTTGATATAAAACTTGTTGTCTATTATATTCTGTTAGATTTTCACTGTTGAATACTAAGGATAATTCAGTCTTTATCATCTAAGTCATGATATTCTTTACTGGGCTATTCGTGCTCACCCTTTTGCTTCACAATTCCTTTCAGGTAATAAGAGTGTAGCTGGATCGAGCGGGGATAACAGAAAAATAAAGCAATGGTCTATAACTGTTGAAGTTTTCCATAAAACAGTATGGAAATAATTGTATTGAGGACTTAAAATGTGCGTGTCGTATTTTATACGTTATTTAATAATTGATTTTGGTGAACAACAATAGGGTGATGAGAACCCGCCTTTGGAAGGGTGTGTTGCAATTATCATACAAGATATCTAACCACATACAAATTGGTGTTATCATAAGACATGGTTGTGCGCATCCACTTGCTGACTATATCTATGAGCACTACCTATATAATCTTGAAGTATGATTGGAATATAATCCTCAGTTTGAGACAATGGAGATAATTATATGGCAAGAAAATACCCACCATTGGACTGAATATGATAGTAATCTTCTCGTTCTTCTTTAGGGTCTATTGGGTTAACCAAGGTTAATCCTCAAGTCCTATGATATCTATTATAACTTAGAAGCCTAGCCGCTCATGTACGAAGGCTTCCTTGAGCATTTTCCAAATATTTTAATTCTTAAAATAGTTATTGACTGTACCTTTATGTAAAGTATCATTGATTTGGAGTGTGGGTATTGAAACTCATAGTTTATGTGTGGTCGTATTTTGCACGACAAAGTAATAGGTATAAATAGGAAGTTTGTATTTGAATTCTGTAGTGTGTATTTGGCGACTCAAAATGGGTTGTGTAGACCTATTTTGGGGGCATCACACTAAATAAATGTTACTTAGTTTATTTTACCAATGCAAGACTAAATAAATGCTACTTAGTTTATGAGAACTGTTATTTGAATATGAGGACTACTATTCGACATTCACTCCTACTTGTCAAACGGGTTTTTAAGTTACAAAGTATAGTACATATATGTATATATACATATATTACTTATTTAGTTTATTTTAATTGTGAAAAACTAAGCAAATGCTACTTAGTTTATTTTACCAATGGGAAACTAAGTAAATACTACTTAGTTTAGTAAATGCTACTAAGTAAACTAAGTTTATTTTAAAATTTATTTTTACTTTATTTTATTTAGCAATGGAATTAAGTAAATGGTACTTAGTTTATTATATTATATTATTTCCAATTATTTGAATTAATTTAATATATTATAATGTGATAGTAGTTTCTTTTAATTTAATTTATCTAATTACTTTACTTTACTTTATTTCATTTCATTTTTTGTTTATTTATATTATATTATATTAGAATTTTTTATTTTATTTATTTATGTTAACTAATTTATTTCATTTTATTTTCTTTATTTTATTTTATTTTATTTTCTCTTATATTATATTAATTAATTAAGTTTTTTAAATAAATTTATTTTATTTATGTGCTATTACATTTAATTTAATGTATTTTTATTATATTATATTATATTATATTATTTACTTTAATTTAATTTAGTTAATTTAAATTATATTTATTTATTTATTTTGATTTATTTTATTTTATTTTATTTTGTATTATATTATATTATATTATATTATATTAAGTTAAATTTAATTATATTAAATCAAATTAAGTTATTTATTTTTTTATTAAATTAAATTTATTAAAATAAAATATATAAATTTAATTTAATTTATTATTTATTTATTTATTAGATATGATTTAAGTTATTTCATGTAGTTTTATTTTATTTTGTATTACATTATAATATATAATTTATTTTCATTAAATTATTTTATATTAATTAATTTATTTTAGTACGAAGAAACTAAGTAAATGGTACTTAATTTATTTTAATATTGGGAAACATAAGAAATATATAAACATGCAGGGCCTCCAAATTTTGGAATTGAATAATTCTGACATTAATTCTATCTAGAATTCCGTCAGAAATAGTAAATATACTTACATCCAACATCATCATCAAACACTTACTGAACATTCAGTACTATACCTAAACATAATCCAAATTTCTTCCAGCCCAAATTGCAGTAAATATCAAACCTAAATTGCAGCATATCAAACCTAAATTACAGTATAAATATCAAACCCAAATTATAGCAAATCAAACCCAAATTGCAGTAAGTATAAAACCCAAATTGCAGCATATCAAACCCAATTTGAACAATATTATTCAACCTCAACATCTCAACAATTAATAACAAATTAAACCCTAAATTATATATCAAACCCAAATTGAACTACAATTCAGCCAAGTTCATCAGTTTCATATATAACTAAATAAATTAAACACTAAATTAAGCCCAAAATCCGTTGTTTAATATACTAAAATACAAACCCTAACCCTAACACTACTGAGTTTAAGTTAGAAATTTACCTCACCTGATCGAAATGCTAGAGACAGAAGAGAGGAGATACCCATGACGTTGCCGCCGATTCCCATGACCACCGGAAATCCAAAGTCCAACGGGTTTTAGTTGGGATCCGTTCGACTATGATAGAAAGAGAGGGAGGACATCTAAGTTGTATGGAGGGGCGAGGGAGCGAAAGAGGGAGGAGGGAGGAGGGAGGAGGGAGGGAGGAGCTATCGGGCTGGAGCGCGAGTGAGGGAGAATGGAGATTTTTGCCGTCGCTAGAGAGAGAGAGAGAGAGAGAGAATGGAGAGCGAAAGAAATGATCGAGAGAAGGTCTGATCCCTAATTAAAATAGATTATTTTCAATAGAATGTCCATCGAGAATAGTTTCGTCAATATTACGCTATTTTCGACGGAGTTTCCGTCGACCATAATTGATATTCCGTCGAAATTATAATTTTCGGTGGCGCGAAATGTTGGCGCTTTTGGGCCGGCATTATGCCGCCTGAATTCCGTCGAACTTACAAACCTCTGACTGAATTATGTTCGACTGAATATTCCGTCGAAAGTACATTAATCTCGACGGAATATCATCCGTCGAAAGTAATTCCGTCGATATTAATTGTTTTTCTTGTAGTGAATTAACTCCCTCATTTTATTAAAACAAAATACATACATTAATTCACTAATTTTAAGTAAGTGGATTAACTAACTCTTTTTATGAAATTTAATTCATAATAATTCTATTGTCGTTCAAGACTTAATATTCAAATTATATTATTTCATAATAACAATTCAATTTTAATCTCAATTAATTAATTTTCTTTGTCTCCATATTTCATTTCTTAATTAATTTCATCCACTTTCTTTAATAGTTTAATTAACTATTAAATCTCATTTTCCCAATATATGTATATATTTCACATTTATACACATTTTACCCTTCACAAAAAATCACATATTTCAAAATATATTTAACACATATATTTATACATTCAAACCCGACACGTCTCATAATAAGAATTTTATTTATTAAATTCTTATTTTATTTTAAAAAAATATTTTTTGAAAAATTCGGGTTATCCCATTCTTCCCATCTTACAAGGATTCCGTCCTCGGAATTACAAATACCGAACCTCTCTTACTCGATTTTTTATCTAATTTTTCTTCTAAAATTTTATCATTGAATAATTTCAACGTATTATTTCCACTTAGGTGTTATATTATCTATTCAATCAATTTCCTTTAATCAAACTCAATGTTTAACCCATTAATGTGACGCCCCTAAATCCGGCTCCCTAGAACCTCGGACCTGGTACGTTACGGTGCTACAAACATCTTAACAAATACCAAACCTCTCTTACTCGATTTTTTATCTAATTTCTTCTGAAATTTTATCATTGAATAATTTGAACGTATTATTTCCACTTAGGTGTTATATTATCTATTCACTCAATTTCCTTTAATCAAACTCAATGTTTAACCCATTAATGTGACGCCCCCAAATCCGGGTCCCTAGAATCTCGGACCTGGTACGTTACGGTGCTACAAACATCTTAATAAATACTATCTTTATTCATAATTAAATGAATACAAACTGGCTTTTATACTAATTAATACATTATTCCCTTCTGTTCAAGAATCTGTAACCTTTATAATTGGTTGTTACATTTATTGAAAAGACCTATCAGTTATAAGATTGATCTTTCAATTAGCATAACATACTTTATCTCACAATACTATTACTTTATAAGTAAATTGTCTAACATTTAACCACATAGTCAAATATTAGATAACACCTTAACATCATATGTATTCACAAGTCTAAACCTAGCACACATCGAGTCTTTAACAGTATTCAGTACAGTATACTGAGTGGTTTCCCACAAACAACCAACAAACTAGTTTCCGTCTCATCTACACTGTTTTTCACAGCGAGTTAGATCGGTTGCTAGTTCGTATATATCTCCGCTCCCTGAAGGAATCGTTTAGCCCAGATAGTATACATCCACCATTAAAGAGTACGACTGTGACACCCCCAAATTCTCTATAATCCCTGTAGCAGATTTGGTGCTCACGTAAATATTTCATAAGATAATAATTCCTATCAATTCAAGATTCACAGTATTCCACAACGAACAGTAGTTCTCGTCAGAACATTTACTGTGTTGGGATACCCTCACTTGGATGAATAGGTTTATAATCTCACAGGATATTTCTTTCATATCAATAATTCTCATCTATCTGACATTCGTAGTATTAATGTTAGAGTCGTTCTTGGAATCTGAGGGGTGCGACCGACCTCAGTGCATTAGAGAACCACAATATCTTTCAATACTCCCAATTCAGATGTATAGTTCATATAGATACTGTATTTCTTCCTATGTTCTAGAAAGGTAAAAAAACTACGCAATTGTTAAAAATGATAATACAATATTATATATTCTTAAATTTGCTTACAAATAAATCCCAACTTACTATTACATCAGAGTATAGTTCCCGAGGATATAGACAAATTTACATTGACTGAGTTCTTCCATCCATATTATTGATCTCCAGAACCTTCGACATTTCAGCTAAAGCTGCAAAGGAAAAGAATAATTACAAAGATGAGCTACAGAAAGCTCAGCAAGTTTTAATCAAGTTGTATATTATACTCACACTGAATCTGAATTGAATGAACATATATAGTTCAGAGATTTTCAAGATATATAATGAAACCCACATATTACGAGTTTCTGTCAGTCATATAGACTTAGCAACACGGGTTAATTCGGTTAACCACACCACACTCCTAACAGTCACAAAGACTTATAGGAGCTACTGGATATCTCACATTATGAGTTTCTGTCAATCATATAGACTTAGCAACACGGGTTAATTCGGTTAACCACACCACACTCCTAACAGTCACAAAGACTTATAGGAGCTACTGTTCGGATATCTCATAGGTGATCAGCCTAATCATATCCTAGGAGTATGCATATCATCCTACCAATTTAACAAGGTCAGTATTCTTTTAACTACCTGTAATTGAAACCCAGGGTCAGTATTATAACTACCCATAAATGTAAACCAAGGTCAGTACTATGACTGCCAATATAATCTTGGGACAAGTATCAGTATATATATGTACCAAATAATATTGGATTTTCCACAGTTTATGCTTTGATATCATATCAAACACATTTTACGCAAACAACAGCTCATATAATTTGTTATGCTTGAACAATAAGCAATAACCCTTTTCAAATCACAGATATCACGAATAATGTTTATAACAGTTCGTATATCAATATATATGACTTTCATTTAATATAGAATTAAATGAAATTGAAAAAACTTGCATAACAATAAAAAGTTTGCACATAGTGCAGAAAACTTGCCTGAACCGTCGATTACTGCTAAACAATCTAATTTAGTCTCTTGATCTTTCAATCAGCATAACATATCTTAATTCTACTATCCTTAAAATAAATTATCTAACATTTAGTCACATAATTAAACATTAGATAATTTCTTAACTTATTAGTAATATTATCATTCTTTGATAATATTATCATTATCTTAAGACCCTAGTCTAACATCATTAACCATATAATAATATTTTATTTACTTTTTAATATTATTAACCATTTAATAATATCTTTAATCCTTTATAGATATTATTAATCATTTAACAACATCTTAATCATTTATAAATATTATTAATCCTTTAATAATATTTTAATTACTTAGTAATATTATTAATCATTTCATAATATCTTAATCATTTATAAATATTATTAATCCTTTAATAATATTTTATTCATTTATAAATATTATTAATCCTTTAATAATATTTTAATTACTTAGTAATATTATTAATTATTTAATAATATTTTATTCATTTATAAATAATTTAATTTAATTATTTATCTCTTACTATTTAATTTATTTAACACACATAATATGCCATTCATATATTTTTTTATTGAAAATAATCAAAATACCCCCATAAAGTCTTATTATAACATATAATGATTATTTAATTATTAAAATCACATTTTTAAGTTTTATAACTCAATATAACTTAATTTTCTCATTTATTCTTAACTCATTCATAGACATGAAAAATATCAAAACAACTTATTATTTTTTTATATTATGGGGAATATCAATATATGAGATTTGAGTCACAAAATAATTTTCTTGAAATTTTCCAAATTCGTTTGGTATTTTTAAATAAGTTAAAATAGTCCAAAATAGTAACATTTATCATAAATTATCCTTTTGTCCAAAAATTCTAAAATTTATATGGTAGCTACATTTATTCGACAGAGCCTCATGTAAAAATTTTACATTTTTCTGAGTTGAACTCACTGAGTTATTACAGTTTACTTTTAAAATCACACTTTCTTGTAAAATTCATATCTCCCTTTCTAGACATCAAAAAATCAATATCTTTGGATAGGACCTAGTTAACTTGATATAGTATCATACCACAAAAGGCCCGAATTTTCAGACCAACAACACTGTCTGAAACAGCCTTCACCAAAAATGGCCAGAAAAATCTCCATATTTTTATCGGCAGGAAGTGTTTTACGAAATATGACACCACGGTTGATTCGTTTAACATTTTTGAGTTCTACCACTTGGGTTCATCAGATAACTCATGTATCTAACTCACCTCTTTGACGGATCACAAAAATAATTTGTATATTTTAAATGGTAAAGCCTCAAAATAGATTGAAAATTAGGGTTTTTGAGTGTAAAAACTATTTTGGTTCTTCTTCTTTGTTTAAGCTCATCAACTCTAAAAATGGCAAGATATAAGCATAAAACATCATATATCATGTAAATCTACCCTCATATGGTTTAAGACCTTAAGCTTAACATTTGATCTAAAACAACCATAACAAAATAAATTACAATAACTAAGGTTTTGAGTTTAAGAGATTTTTATACCTTTAGAGTTCTTCCTCTTGATTTCTCCTTCTTTTCTTCTCTCCCACTCTTCTCCCATGGTAGCACTCCCTCTCTTCTTTCTCTTCTATTCTCGGGTGGGGGTGAGAGAGATAAGAGAGAATTTCTTCTCTTTTTCTTTTTCTTTTTCTTTCTTTCTTTCTTTTGTTTTGTTTAAGTTAGTATAAAATTAAGACCAAGGGCAAAGTAGTCTTTAACCATCACTAGGAAAGGGCAAAATGGTCTTTAAGTCATCTTAAGGAAATTTTCTAGAAATTTCCTCATAGGACATATTGGTCATAATTAATTTTTTTAAGGGCAAAATTGTCATTTTACTATAATTAGGAAATTTCTAAAAATTTCCTTCAAGGATGCCATGGTCACTATCAAATCTCTCTTGGGGCAAAATTGTTATTTCCCTATTACTAGGAAACTTCGTAGCAATTTCCTTCCTAGGACATAAAAGTCATTATTAATTTTCTGTTAGGACAAAATAGTCATTTCCCAAAATATCCACTAGGTGACATCATCATGACATCATTATGATGACATCATCTTTTGTGTTTCTTTAATGCTGATATCATGCTTGCGTCATGCTTGCATCATCTGTGTTTTTTTAAGGATGATGTCATGCTTGCATCATCTCTTCTCTGATTGGTTAATTTAAGTTTACAAGGATTGGAGGGTATTTTGGTCATTTCACATATAATTTTAAGGGTAATTTGGTCATTTTGCCTCCAAAAGGGTATTCTAATAATTTTCTACACAATTTTAAGGATAGTTTTGTCATTTCCCATGTTTCCATTAAAATTTAACCTTTAGGGTTTGATAAATAATATTAGAGTTTGCTAATCACCATTAAGGTTTATAAATTAGGGTTTAGGATTCCCGAATAAGAAATTAGGGTTTTTAACTGTAGATTAGGGATTCTAATCTATCATTTGGGTTTACTAAGGTTATACCTTATCTGATCAATATCTGTTAACTATATGTCTACACATATTTCTCAGCTAATACCCAGTTTGACCAACTTACTAAACTCGTATCACAGATACTCAGCACAATTATTGATAATCAATACAAAAAAAAAATTATTCGTAAAATTTGAATTATTTAAAATTATGGGTCCTCACAACGACTGTACCACTACTTTATCGTATACACTATAATTTAATATTTAATCTTTTATTTTATAAGTTCATCTTTATAATTCAGCAAACCGAATGCCTAATCCAGCAACATGGATACATAATCCAGCAACCTGGATTATTCACACATCTTGCCAAGTGCATTACAACTTAATTCATTTTCTTTTCAACATTTATGAGTAAATATAACTCACCATCTAATTTCAACTTCCTCGTAACGTATACAAATCATTTCTTATAACTAAACTAATTATCAATTTACTAACAATTAATTAAATTGTCAGAATAATTACGTTGAATGATCTTTATCACAACATACATCTTCTAGAATTCGATATCTTCAATGATTTCTTCAACATCTGCAAAGTTTTTATTTTTGCAAGGAATGAGCACGACGGCTCAGCTAGTTCAACAGTCTACACCTTTCATGCTTCACATAGCATACAAATTTTATATATTCATGCATCAAAAATTTTAGTCAATGCATCTACCCATGCTTCATGCATTTCTATATGCATTCTACCTTTCATGTTATGCATCTCTATATCTTTCATACTTATCATACAACACAATATATTCTTCATGTTGTAAATTTAACACATACTTCACATATTTTATGCTTTGCATTGAGTCACATAACATTCATGTAATCAACGAGTTCACATAAAGCACGTATTACATTAACAACCATAACATGGTTTAATACATATTATCACATAAGAGCAAGTTACTTAAGAACTTGCCTCTAAGCGTTCCTTGCGCGATTAGTAGAATTTGTCCTTCTATTATCCTACACGATTAACTGCATATACAACCACAACTAGCTACATAACGACGTTTATTAGTCATTTATGCTAGCTCTACTTTATCTTTCATTATTTTTCCTTTTTAGATCTTGAGACACAATGCGCAATCATGTGTTCAAGTCTTTATGGGACTCTTTATTATCCATTCGATTTATTTACGTTAAACCTCATTGCACGTCTTATTACGTCATAAGTGGATCGACTCTAGTCGATTTAATTTACTTTGACGATTTCTAACTTAACAGTTTATAATTACTTTTTATTCCGATGAATGCCTAATACTCTCATGAAGCCTTCTTAACCTCTCTATCATTCATCTTAAACTGTCGTATAATATTATTAACCATTTAATTTTTTTTATTCCTTTAGTAATATTATTAATCATTTAATAATATTTTAATTATTTAAAACTCATAAACAATTTTAATTTAATTGTTTATCTCTTACTATTTAATTTATTTAGTAAACATATCAAACCCTTCATATAACATTTTATCAAAAATAACCAAATTACCCCTATATGGTCATAATATAACATATTGATTATTATTAGTCACTAAAATCATATTAACGAATTTTAGGACTTAATATAATCTAATTTTCTCAATTATTCTTAACTTAATCGTAGGCATGAAAAATATCAAATCATTTTAGTATTTTTTTTAATCTTTTGGCCACACACACACACACACACACACACACACACACAGATATATATATATATATATATATATATATATATATATATATATTCCATTCACAAAAAAAATTTATCTGAAATTTTTCAATTTCATTTAGTATTTTTCAAAAGTCCGTTTTTAGTTCGTAACTTAAGAAAATTAGCTATACCTTGATCAACTCCAAGAATTCCCAACTCTTGGCATAATCTTACTCGTGTTAACATGAACTTTCATTTTAAATTTTGTGGCCATCGAAGTTATAGAACTCCAGTTATAGCCATTTTCGTCGAAAAAACCTAAAAATTGAAATGACTATAACTCGGCCAATTTAAGTCGGAATAAGTTCATTTTTGGACAGAAGCTACTTTATATCATATATTTTTATGTCCCAAAAGACCTGATTTTATTTCATGTTCTAAGTGGCCGAAACTGCCCCCAATAGTTTTGGGCAGATTTCACTTTCTTATTTTTTAGATTTTGCCTGCTTTGCTAAAAATAGTTCACACAAAAATCTACATGGATTTTTTCAGTGATTCTACTTGGAAATATTAGAGGACTCATAGATCTAACTCCAGGACTTGACCACACTCAAAAATACAAAATATAATTAGAGATATGGTTGTTTGAATTTCATGCTTCGTTTTCTTAAAATCTGATTTTTCTAACCTTTGTGTTTTCTAAGAAAACTTCCATGATTTCTTGATTAATCCAACATTAACCATCATAAATCATCATAACACATTCTAATATTTCTTATACTCAAGAATCTAACATGATCCATGATTAATTTCATCAAACTCTTACCATAAACAAGCAAAACAAAATCTAAACCAAGAAAATTTCAAAGCTAAAGTTTAGGAAACTTTTAAACCTTCTATGCTTGGATGATGGATGATCTTCCTTGGTAGTTTGGCTTGCTAGATCTTCTCCTTCTTAGCCTCTTCCAAACTGTGGCCTCCCCTTCCATTCCCTCTCAAACTCTAAAGTTTTTCTTTAAGGTTTTAGGTGAAAGTTATTGAGAAACCCATGGTTTCTTCTTTCCTCTTCTTTTTTTTCCTCTCTCCTCTCCTCTTCTTCTCTAATGATGGCCATGGCTACCACTTTCTCTCTCTTCTCCTCTTGGTGGACGGATGAGGGGTGTGAGAGAAAGAGAGAATGATTTCCTTTCTTTTCTTTCTCTTTCTTTCTTTCTTTATTTTTCTTTGTTAAGTTAGTATAGAAAATTAAGACCAAGGGCAAAGTAGTCTTTAACCAACACTAAGAATGGGCAAAATGGTCTTTAAGTCATCTCAAGAAAATTTCTTAGAAATTTCCTCATAGGACATATTGGTCATAATTAATTTTCTTTAAGAACAAAATTGTCATCTTACTACAATTAGGAAATTTCCTAGAAATTTCCTTTAAGGATGCCATGGTCATTAACAAATTTCTCTTGGACAAAATTGTCATTCCCCTATTACTAGGAAACTTCCTAGAAATTTCCTTTCTAGGACACAAAAGTCATTAATAATTTTTGTTTAGGGTAAGATAGTCTTTTGCCACTTCAAGAAAATTTTCTAGGAAATTTCTTAACAATCATCACCTATTATTACTAGTGGGGCCCACCCTTATATACCAATACTTTTCTACATTTAACTCAAGTATGGATAGTTTCTAACCATAGTTATTCTGCTAGCACATATCCCATTATTTTGGGTTACTAAATAAATCCTCCTTGGGCTACCTAAATAATTCCTTGGCCATGTAATTTAACATAGTCCAATATTTTTAATCTATCTTACCCTAATTATTTAATTACGGTTTTTATTCACTCAATTGTGATTTAAATCCTTACTCGTGTACTTTTAATTTCTTAACCCAATTAGACTTGTTTTAATTAGGTTATAAAATTAATTAGTTGAGATGTATAAGATAAATCTCTTAGGGTTAGTATATATTTTAAATACTATTATTCTCCCATACCATAACACTTAAGTTATTCAATTTTTTATTCCTAATATATAATTAGGTTACATTAGTTTCTTTTATTTGTTTATATAATTAACAAATATAACCATCACATAATATTCATACCAAATAATTTATAACTTTGAGACATGTCCCACAAATCTCATACTGTATTTATCCTTATCATTCCTCTTGCTAAAATATATATAGCACATCACTAAGTGTGTATACATATATATATACTCATCTTCTTTTAAACTCATAGCAACCCTTCATGTAAAATTTTATTTTCTTAATAAAATTTCCACATGTATCATTATAAAATTTCTTACACTATTCAGTTCGCATTAAATTTATAGTTATCATAATACCTTATCCTTGACATTCCTTCAAATACATATAACTCCATTTCTAGGATTTTAAAATTTTGTAAACCCATATTAATTTTCTCTATTCTCATTCAAATAGTAAATCATATAGGTTTTACTTAAAATTTTTAAGTAAATCCTCAAATTACCATCTAGGTTGTATTCTTTAACTTTTATTTTAATCATTTAAAATCTTATAAATTTTTGGGTTGTCACAATTAACTTCCCTTTCAAAAGATCATTGTATGCCACAACCATTATAAGTTTAGCATCATGATTTACTAAACTCATAATCATTCAAGATATCACATTCACACATTTTTCTAACAATTTCGTCCTCGAAATTTCAACATTGTAACTTTACTAGTTTCTTTACCCCCATTTTTTCTAAGAATTTGTCCCTTTCTCGGAATTTAATCCCTCTTTTTCTAGGATTTATTAATCCCATAATTATTACCCTTTGCTCATATTGTTCATCAATATGGATTTTCAAACTAACCTTTACACTTTCCTTATCGAAGGATTTAGTTAGAATTGTCGCATTTTACGATTACTTCTTTTTGGAGAAAACTATCTTTTCCACATTCAATTTCTAAAATAATAGAAATCTTCAATAATTGTTCAGTAATTGTGAAACAGTATGAATAACTAGAAATTTAAAAGACTCCTTTAAAATTTTGATATTATGTTGAGGAGTCGTAGAGGCTTTGAACTTTGTCATAGGTTAATAAGTATTTCTACCGTAACCTTTAAAAATCATAAGACTATAGATAAATTCTCATCGTACGACAGGTGATCAGCCTTTTGTACTCATACTTCGTGCACAACGTATTAACACATAAGTGTAGTTTGGAACTATAGTCTCCGATAACATGTTCCCCATTACAAGGTTGGTTCACCTCAGACTTAGTACAAAATGTTGCACCAAAATAATTTGGTTTGACATAAATTCTCAAAGAATGTTTGAATTTCATAAACATATTTCAACATTTGTCTAGCCGAATCAAATAGTTTAGACTTATATCAACAATTCGGACATCAATCAAAACATTTGTTTGGCCAACTCAACTGGCATTGATATAATTTTAATAAACTGAAAATCATACTACAACATACCATAGTGGATTGACGATTCTATGATCACATCTAACTCTAGGTTATATTACATTGATGACTCCATCATTTTTCATTTCTATACTATGTTTAATGAAGCATTAATGATTATATAAAATACATTTTGATATTTTTAAATCATTTTGTCTAGCCGAAACAATTAGAATATACATATGAATAATAGGATTTTTTAAACTTATTGGTTCAATAATTTGATCCAATATTTTTCGAAGACATAAAAGTGTAAATATCATAACGATGTCAATAAATTTCAAAATCTAGTATAGCTAGAAGATTTGAAATATCTATTTTTGTTCACCAACCTCAATTTTTCCCATTGCTCCATAATTTTATTTAATTCCAAACTACTTTTCGACGCCGAGAGTTTTTCCTAGGTGCGTTTCTACCCTTTTTATTTCTCTATATCGATTAATTTATTTAAAGGGTCTTATTTTAAGAAAAGACCGACATAAATGCTGACGAAGTTTTAAAAGATTGATTTTAATGATGGACCAATTAGACAGCGCCGTCAATTGGTAAAAGTTTAAATGGATGTACAGACTTATCCGTATTTTTAAGGTTTTTCCAATATGGCCCAATATATGACTCTGTAAAATTGGTCTTGAAACCGATATTCATAGAGTTCGGGGGCTTGCTTAAGCGAGGGGAATGTGTTAGACACCCTCCGACTTCCGTGAAAACACGATTACCGTATCTTAATATTTTCTCTAAATTTGAAGTGTGTGTGTGTAAGATTTTAAGAATGTCTAGATATCTAGTTTGGACTCAAAAATCGTGTTTAAGTGCGCTTATTTTAAAAGTAATTCTGAACCTCTTTGATCCTATGCAAGGATGATTTGATTTAAAGAAAGGTACGTTCATTCTAGATTTAATTTTGATAAAACATTTGAGGTGATATTTTAGAAAACTTGGTTTTCAAACCCTTTGTCAGATAGGAATCGAGATCCTTTGTTACTTTTAGCCTTAAATTCATCTAATAGCCCGAATCAATATGATTATAAAAGATCTTTATTTTATTGGTAAATCGTTTTTTGGTGATAATATCAAGCATTGAAAAAGGAAAGGGTCGGGACCGTCCGTGGGCATGAAAGCCATCTTGACAATCCCGAGCACTTGCAATCATAATTTTTTTACTATTAAGGGGCCTTAAATTCAATTTTCTTGGGATGAAACCCTCGATACAGTTTTAAGGCACAAAATTACATTTACAATGATTTGGATGATAATTATTACAATCAAAGCTACGTCCATCGTGGGAATTTAGTCAAGATCCGATTCGTGGGTCTCGACTCTAATATTGCTAGGCTCATATCATAATAGATAATATATCAAAGCAAAAAGAAAAATCAGATTTAAGGAAGGGCTCCCATAACCATATCTCTTAGATTGCAAAATCGAAGCCGACATCACAAGGGACTATATGTATTGATGCGATCTAATCGAAGGAATAACTTCATAGATCTAGGATCCCCTAGATCCACACAATAACATAATCGGGAATAAAATAGAAAAAATATATCCTAAACGGGCTATCAGGTGATTCAATTGTTAGAATCCCTTGACGCGGCGGGTAGGTGAGACCCCCTTACCACTAGATAATGATCTAGGGTTTCTTGGGGTGAGCAAAATCAACTTAAAATATTGAAAACAACTAGATCTATACTAGATCTAAGTCAACCTAGTATATAGATTCAAGATTTGAGCTCTGGAATTAGAAACGAGCTAGATATGAGCTAGATCTAGAATGAATCTAGTGAAAGGATTCAATCTTTAACAACTTTCAATAAAAATAACTGGTAAAACGAATTAGATCTATGGAAAGTCAAAAAGTATATACACAAAGATTGAAAATTGAACAAGATCTAGACACAATAATAGATAAAAACACAAGAGAACTAATAGATCTATATAAAATATACAAGAAATATTAGATTTTTTAACTTTAAGAGTGGAGAAACAAGCTTCCTAGCCTTTGATCTATGCTATTACACTCAAATATATGAGAAATCTATATAAAAAGAGCTAGATTCATATGGAATCTAGAGCATTTTTTCTCTTCCTTCTCTCTCAAGACTCCCCTCTCTTTCTCTCTAAAACTATTAAATTTTGCTCTTCCCTTCAAAAAGAGCTGAAATCATCCATTTAAAGACTAATTAAGCTTGACTGCGGATGCATCTGCGGCTGGCCCAAGTGGGGCCTACCTGCCTCAATTTTCTTATCTTGTAGTCGGCTTTTCACCCTGTTCGCTGAAACATCCATAACTTTCAATACTGGAGGATTTAGGAGACATGCAATACCATTTCGGAAAGCTCTTTACAATTCCAAGTTATGAAAGATAGAGAAAAAAGGGGAAATCCATCCCTAGCAGATGTCGACTAGTCATTCGTCTTGTTTTGTGTAGTCCGCTGCTCGAGAATCGATGTGACATCTTTTATAACCTCATCCTCAGCACCGTGATCCCTATTTGAATATCTTGACGTTGGGGTGAAATGACACTTTTACCCTCCTGCCAGGGTTAGTGAAAGAAAGATAAAATTTTGGGTGTATACAGATGCCCCTCTTTGTCATGTTTATGCAATGCAATAAAATGAACATGAAAAAGATATAGACACCCAATGCATGACAGGGTATATCGATGATGCAAGATAATATGGAATGATGCAATGATGCAATCCAATTATAAAATGAAGTGATTATCATATCACTCCGCTGGGGAAACCGTTATCGGATTGCCATTACCAGGTCTCGTCGCCGACGGTATTGTGTCGTAATCGCTGGGAATTTGTTTTCAATGGACTCACATCATCATCACTGGGTATCATTACCGATGGCATCATTGGGTATAATCTTCAATGGAATCATATCGTCAATGCTAATTTCATCGCAAATTATATATTGTTGCCAATCACATATTATCTCCAATTGCATTGCAAATCGAAAATCATATATCGCACATCGCAAATTGCACGTCACAAATCTCACATCGCACTTCACAAATCTCATTTCGCACATCGCACTTCGCAAATCGCACTTTGTAAATCACTCTTCGCACATCGCAAATCACATATCAAATCACACATTAAGTCAAATCGCATATCAAATTAAATCAAATCTCATATGAAATCAAATTGCATATCAAATTAAATCGCATATCAAATTGCATATCAATTTAAATCGCATATTAATTCATATATCAAATCTCATCTCATCGTAACTCTCATAGCAAATCACATCTCCATCACTGGGTATCGTTTTTGATGCCTTTGCTGGGTATCGTCTCAAACGGATTCATCACCACCAGGTATCATCTCCGATGCCTTTGCTTGGTATCGTCTCTAATAGATTCATCACCACCGAGTATTGTCTCTGATGCTTTCGCTGGGTATCGTCTCCAACGAATTCATCACCATTGAGAATCGTCTCTGATGCCTTCACCGGGTATCGTCTCCAACAGATTCATCACCATCGGGTATCGTCTTCGATGCCTTTGCTGGGCATCGTCTCCAACGAATTCATTACCACCGGGTATCATCTCCTATGCATTCGCTGGGTATCTTTTCCAACAGACTCATAACCACCGGGTATCATCTTTGATGCCTTTGTCGGATATCATCTCTAACGGATTCATCACCATCGGGTATCGTCTCTGATGCCTTTTTCGGGTATCTTCTCCAACGGATTCAAATCGCTAATTATAAAAGAGGGAATACCCTTCCTTTGCTTTCTTTCTCGCTCTTCGCTATTTTGTAAACCGCTTTTTACCCTTTTTTTCTTACTTTCAGGCCTCAAGACCTTTCATTATCATATTGTAGATTCTTGCTGAAATATTTCTTTTAATAAAATATGATTTATAATTCAAAATTTATTTTTCTTTCATCTAATTTTTATGTATCTTAATTTCTTAGTATACCTATTTTCTTTTAAGGGAAACTCAATAACCGTTTGAACAAAATTGAAAGGAAAACGTACCTGATTAGTCGCTTGAAGTTCTTCCCCAAAAATTAGATCTGGATCCCCATGCGTCAAGTAGTTTTATGATTTATAGGGCCTCTTTAGGGGTATATCCTCGTAGATCGACTACGACATCTATTCTCTTTGTTTGACGGTCCATCCTCGCTTATTAGCTGAGTATTGCATTCGTCCGATCCTTGTTGATCCTTAATAGTATCCCATCGCAAATTGTATCGCCTCGCCCATAGCATCGCATCACATTCGTCAATTGTATCATCACCGTAGATATCTTCATGTACATCTTTCTTTATTTTTGACATACATATATATAATTGAATTTTAATGTTTTATGAGTCAATGATGCCAATAATAAATATGGATGTATAAATGATCAATATACGAGGATTCAATGAAAAAGGTATGAAATGACCCCTGCTTAGGTGAATAATATATTTTTACCGATGAGGCGATCGTTTTTGAGTTACAGATTCTCTTGGGTTGGGAGTTTCTTCTTTTCCCTTCCTTTGTCGTAGCGAGCTTACTTCATCGTAATTTCTTTCGGGAGTCCCCCTATTTCTTTTTATGAGAAGCTTGGTCCAAACTTAGACACATTCCATTTCATTGAATCTCAAAAATGACCCAGCCTTTTCACATGTTTATATCGGGGATTCATATAAGAAACTCGCTTTGTTAACCGCATCAAGTTACCAATAGTGAGCAATATCTTTCCTATCAGACGAATAACAAAATGCGCCAAAATCTTGACGGCTCCGACCATTGGGGATAACTTTGATATTAAGATTAGTATAATCTCATCAATGAGGCATATAAAGTTAAAGTACAACGAAATTGAATGCTCATCGGCTCTACAACTTAACTCGTATTCGAAGTGTTTTTAACTTATCGCTAAAGATCTTGAAATCGACTAGGAAAATAATTTTTTCCTAAACAAGTTTTGAATCGTGAATGATGTGCCATGTATATACTAACTTCAAGGTTATTTTTTTTATTGTATCTTGATGAAAAAATTATTTTTAACAAGTTATGAAATCAAAAGATAACTTTTACGCATCCATGGTCATTATACATGAGTATGATCATATCTAAAACAACTATCTCCCTTTATCAAAGATACTCCGTCTTCATTCTAGATGTCGTTCTTTACAGAATTGATGTCATATGACATGTACACTTCCATGACTTTAGATGATCTTATTTCCATCTCTAATTTTTTTTCTGCTTGACTCTAAATTTTCTTTTCTCTTTTCCCCTCACTTAATTTGTCTCGTTTTCTTTGGCTATTCGGAGTTACCCATTTAACGAGGTTTGGACCAATGACTCCCAAATCAAATGGCTTTAAGGCATTAGGTGTAAAGACACCCCTTAAGGTTTAGTTGCTTTAGTAACAAAGGTCACACTTCGAGACAAAATAGGTTGTCTACTTTTTTTATTCCTCGCTTGACCTTATGCAAGGTCCGTTTTCTTAGGCTGAAATTACCCATGTAGCGAGTGTTGGGTCGGTGACTCCCAAATCAGACGACTTTAGGGCACCAAGTGTAAAGACACCCCTCAAGGTTAATTACTCCAGTAACCTAGGCCACGATTCAAGACATTAGATTAGCCATTATTTACCTTCTGATTTTGCCCTAACTGCCATTGTTGTCGTCATAGTTTCATACCCCCCAACTACGTGTCAGTGTAAACGCAAGGTGCAAATATGCATATGAGGTCAATTCTGCTTCAAATAGCGCTTTGAACTAGGATTTTGTGCCTAATCAAAATGTTGAATAATCTTAATTCTCTAATCGTACTTATGATTCCTGCTCTACGAACGCTTATCAGAGTTAATCCAATTCATAACAAGCCAAATAAAATTTTCTCTTTTCAAAATCTTTTTCTAAGTTTTTAATGCAAGATTTATCTGTACTTAAAATGTCTATCATCGCTAATGTATGTAAATGGAGACAGAAATAAATAAAGAGATAAAAAAGTTGTACCTTATATGTGGATCGTTATATTCTAAGAAAATTATAATTGAAAAAGGCCAAATGATCATACTGAATCACCAGTGAAATGATATGAGAAAAACTCTGATGATGATGGCGCATGGTGATGGGATCGCGCTATGGGCACCAACTTGCGCATTTTCCCATTTTAGGGGTTTCGATGAAGGCCCCTATGTCGAGTTGTCATTGTTTCTGAAATTACCCTAGTCTTGTTTGTCCTCAGGGTAGTCGCTTCGTTGTATGTTTGTGTTTTCCTAAAACACTACTAGCAATAACACGCAAGTATATGTGATCACTTATGCAATATAGTGGCAAACGAAGTATTGTTCCCACGAAGAGCGATGCATAACTAAATCACTAATTTCTAAATATGCACCAGTTTAATTCTATTTAGACAAATGAAATGAATAATTAAGCTAACTAATAAAATATTAATTCAATAAACATTAAGGAATCAATTTCCCACGATGAATCAGTTAATTAACAATATTCTAATTTCATTAAATTGATTATCAAGAATTGTCAACGAAAAATCACTAATAATTTATATAATTATTTTCCACATAATTATATAGAATACTTATTATCATTAATTTCACTATATTCATATGAGAAACAATAATAATAAATTCATTAAGATTCATTTTATACTTGTTGATTGCGGTATTCAAGTATAGTCCTATCTCGTCTACAAATTAGCATTCACTCCTAGGAAGAATTACTAATCACAAGTTATTACATCCAGATCTTAATTTAGAATCCATTGTCAAATTTCATCTAAATCCATCCAATAATTGTTTATCATGGAATTATAACAATAAACACAAGACAGAATAAACAATCACATTCCATAATCAATTTAAATAAAAATAAAAATAAATATTAAATTAAATCAACATCAGGTTCCATTGAATCCTTAAATAATAATTTAGTTCATAATAAAGGTTAAAAACATAAATAAATTATCAAAAGCCAATCTAAATACAAGATATAAAAGTTAAAGAATAAAGAATAAAACTCTAATGAATTCTGTCTTCCTTTTCCAACTCTCTCTTGCTTCTAGAAATGAACTCTGATAACCCTTATTCATAACTACGTACTGAATGATAATGAATGATAATAATAATCTGCTACATGAATTCCTAATTATTAGTCTTTTAATAATTATCTGATAAAAAGTCTCCAACCCATACAAAATAAGTGTAAACCAATCACAGTGTCAGCCTTTAAGAGTTTGAGACAACTTCAATTATCAAGCGTCTAATAAAAGTTGGAATCAAATAATCAATTTAGTCTTCAAAATCTGCGGGGGGCGTGAGGCACACGTGCCTGTTGAAAATAAGCTCAGCGTCACGGCTCAAACTAACCAGCCTCGCGGCTCCCAAGCCTTGGCCGTTTCCAATTCGTTCTTTATGCGCTTGTTTTGTCAATTTCCTCTTCCTGCATACCATCTACTTGTATTTTTTCTTCTCGCTTAACTTTCGCCAAACGATCCCTTATCACCTGTAGCTTGTATTAAGGCTAAACTTATAACAATTCACATCGTTTACACTATCATAAGATTAAATCAATTATCAACATAAAACTACTAAAATGTAATAAAATAATACTAAAAAACTTAAGAATGAGCGAAATAATTAAGCCAAGAATATAAAATTCATAGATATAAAATCTACTCATCAAATACCCTCAAACTTAAATCTTTGATTGCCCTCCAGAAAAATCAAAACATAATCAATCTTAAAAATACCTAAAATGCAACTTACTAATGAAATAAGCGTAAATCTAAATATAGCCTCCAAGATCATAAAAAAACACCCTTTAGCAACCAATCAACCATGCACAAGCTCATCAATCAACTTATTCATCGATTTACAAGAATTATGATCCCATGGTGTGTGTGCGTGTGTGTGTGCAACCTCCACTTTAACCAATCATAACTTGGACAAGATTATACAATGAACACTTAGTACCTCAAAATTGTCAGCCCCTAAGAACATATCACAGTAATAATCTCAATCAGGGTAGCCATCATTCGTTTAAAAAGAAAACACAGTTTTATCACACACTTATCTATTCTTCCTAGCTATATTACTCTTGACTTGTGCAATGTCCAATTCCCTTAGGATTTTTACAGTTACCCATGTAACGAGCGTTTGACCAATGACTCCCAAACTAGTTTGCTTTAGGGCACTAGGTGTAAAGACACCCCTAAGGATATATTAACTCGAGTAACAAAGGCCACAAAACTAGACTTAGTCAAGTTAATATTTCTTATATATAGTGACCATAATATACCTCCTGTCTTATGTAAATGAATGAGCACGTTTTATGCTCTATCTCGTCTCTATTTTTTTCTTTTCAAGGAGTTTTCTTTAAGCTCAATTTCACTCACCATATACTATAATTCTAGGAAGCATAACAATTTTTTTCTACTTCTTAAAACCATATTTCCCCCAAACTTGAACAAAGAACTACCCCTACTTTAATTAAGATTGAAATATAATCCTATCGTTTTGAAATCCTCTAACACTAAGGTTTTAAATTATAACCTCCTAAGATACAATTACTCTCAGTGGGGTATAAGTGCTCATAATTAATAGGAATCATAACTACGCAACATCGACTTCTAACTCAATATCAAAACTATACATAGTCCACATGTTCACTAATTCCTAACCAAATATAATCATTTCTTATCATCGACTATTCCAAAATTTGCTTCTTACATTTACCTTTTTTTCTTTTTAATTTTTTGAATTTTTTTAAATTAACTAATATGCACCCTACTTAAATAATTAATTAATATGTAATACAACTTATCAACTAATTAACATGCAAAATAATAAACAACCTATTTAGCATGCAACTACGCATCAAATCCTAATTATGATGCAATAAAAATTAATAACTAAAATATGCACAAAACAAATCCTACTTAACCATGCATTTTAACGATTAATAACCATCCATGCAACAAATAAATTAAAATAAGTCTTCAACCACACCAAACCAAATAAGTCTTAAACAACCAATTAATCCCCCAAACTTAAATATTACATTGCCCTCAATATAATACTTAATATACTTCTCTGGACAAAATCAATCATTCTCATTTGCGAGGCTGTCTCCATCTGTCTCCTCCTTCGTCTCGAAGGCCATGTCTGGAAACACCAGTGGTGGAGGGAAATAAATAGGATTCGAATAGGTCACGTTGAAGCAAATGGCAAAACTGGTGATGACCTCGTTCATATACTCTATAAATGTGTCGACTCATCCCGCTATTTGGTCCACTCGGCGTGTTTACGGGCGAGACAACCTCAATAACTGCTCCTGGCCTTGTCCCAGGTTATTTGTAGCGCAACGCAAAGCTCTGACTTCAGCAAGAAAAAGATCCAATGTAACATTTGCCGGATAAGTTGAACTCGAACCTCGACCTGCTCGTCTCGCTGAATGAGATGGACATGCACCTCCAACACGTTCTGCTATAATAGAAACCTCATCCTTGGCAGCAGATACAACAACAACATCTTCCTCCGTCCTATAGCCAACACCCCTCATATCAAGGAAGCCTCGAGATTCCATTACTTGAATTAGTCGATGGTTTTTTTTGTCTAAAACTGACTTTGGCTGATAAAAATGAGTGATGGTTGTGGAACTCCAGCGTTCCTACACAACCCACAAGTGAGTGATGGGTGTGGAAGTCTGTTGGTGGAACCGCCTCTTAGTGCTATGAGGATTGATCTGTAGATGACTCTTCAAACATCTATGCTCTTTCCCGTAATAATAGCAAACAAAAGAACTGTCTTGGACTTGATAACATCTGAAATATGTGAAGAAGGCACCAATTTTGCACATAAAAAATAGAACCAAGCTTTACCATATTTTCTTAGTTCTCCTCTATGAAAAGAAACTGCTTCGTCACCTCTTATGGTCTATTGTGCTCTAGGATTCCATAGACATTAGATCACCTTATCCCAATTAAGTTCTTATTATGTGTAATGCGTGAATTCATCCTCTTCAATTGGTTCTAGGTTGTAGTAAGCATTGATTGATACACTATCAAAAGGCACGGGCCTTCCTTGAACAATAGCAACCTTGTCCTTTGCCTCCTTTCGCGTTAGCATAAAATTCTTCCACAATAGACACCACAACAGCCTCAGGTTGAGAGGTTAAGACACCCCAACCATGCTATGCTCATTAATGATAGCACGTATACCTAGCCCATTAGCCTCCTGTGGCACTAAGCCACACTCTTGAATTAAATTTTTGTTGAATAGATATGCGCAGAACCGCTCGGATATGGCTTCGATCACAAATTTTGTGTGGTCATATATTCTTGAAAACCTTAATCTGGACCCCTCAACTCTGTGCCTTTTTTGAGCCATTAGATGTCAACTAATGCTTTAAAAATAAGGAATTTGTTGAAAAATTTTGTTGGGCCAAATTGTCGAGCACCTTGTGTGTGCCTTATATTATGCTCTATTTCAAAGCCCTTGAATGCTTGAATTCCTCCTAATTGATGTAACAACCCCAAAAAATGTAACTTAATTCACAAATAACTCACAATGGTACATTAGAAGGCTTGTATATATAGATTACCTCTTTGAATTGAAGAAGATGAAAATTTATGAACTTTGATTTCAATTCTTTTTTCAATTATATAACCTTGAATTCTCCTTGCAATACACCACTTTGTTGTTGGGTAGATTTATGATGTTGAGGTTGAGAGCAATTGGGAGTCTTTGGTGATTGTATCGAAAGTCGGTAGAAGTTGGCGGGTGGGGGTTGGGAGAGTTTGTGTGGGAGTGGGAGTATTTTTCCTAGTGAATGGGAGAAGAGGGTGAAGTGGGGTGTTTAAGTGTTTGCCTTTTGGGTTCTGAGACACGCAAGAGAGCCGCAGCCCCTGGAGCGTTGTAGCTCTAGCTTAAGAAGCGTCGCGACGCTAAATTCCCTAAATCCAAGTGTGCACACCTCTTATGCTTGGCCTCCTTCTCCTCTTTTCCTTCCTTTGCTAATTCCTTGCACTTCCTTTTCCATACTTAGCCATTTTTTTGCATTTCAACTTCTTATCCCAACTTTATGCCCTTAGTTGTTTCTCTTTAACCAATTCATGTCCTGAATTGTTAATCCTTGATCTTGCTTTTGCCATCTTGTGTTCTTCCATCGCTTCACATATCACTTGAAATTACGAAATTCCATTAATTTTCTACCATGATGTAATTTAATTAATTATAACAAATGACATGGTTAAAAATTAAATTGAATCAACTAAAATGAAATTTAATTTTAATTATAACCCATAGGTTGCTCCCCAGCAGCGTTTAATTTTAAGTCATCAGCCTGACATTCTCCTTTTTAGTTATTTGGGCTCGGTTGATGGAATACCTTCATTTGTGCATCCCCCATCCTTTATTACTTCATTTTTGGTCCACTTATCATCAGGATCACTGATGAGTGGAATTTATACTCGCGAATCAGATACTTTAATCCTTAAGAAATTGCATGTCTGTCATGTGTTATGTTGCTTTTTATAGTGTTTTGTTATTATTATGTATAAAAGTCCAGTGCAGGGGCTTATTGGTCATTTCCATTTTTAAAAGGGTAAAATTGATACTTTAATTTTAATCCTATTACCGACGCCGCATCGCCGATTCCTTGCTCTTTTCTGGCTTTGCAGCGCCTCTCGACTGTCAACCCAGCTCTCTCGCAGCGCCCCTTCATTGTATTGTCAGCCCTGAGGCAGAGCCGCATCGCGGTTTTTAGTTCTTATTATAGTGTTGCAGTGCCTACTGTTTAACTGTCTCTCTCAATACGGGCGCCGCAACGCCTGTCCAAGGCTTAAACCCGACGTTGCAGCGCCGGTTCCGGATCTCAGGCAGACACAAGGCTCCATAGGTTGACCTAATGGGTAAGGATTGATCCTTTTAACCCAATAACCTCCCTCACTCTCAAATATATGAAATTTCATAGAAGTTAGAATAGAGAGCAAGTGTTTGAAAACCAAAGAAGAAGAAGATCAATCTCTTGCACAAAACATGAATTTTACACTTGGAAAAGAAGATTTAGAGTTTGAATATTGCTACTAAGGGGTTTTCTTTCTCTAATTCTTCCATTCATTTTGTGTAATCTAAATATGTTGATGACTTTGATAATGATGCTTAGTTTTATAGTTATGAACTAACTTCATTTCTAAGATTGCAATGTAACCTAATGATTAGTTAAATTAATTTTCTCTCCTATTTATTATAGTGAATCACATGTGAACGGGTTATTATATTTCATACTTCATGTATTCATTTCTTAGCCAAGTAATTAATGTGTATCTTTATATAACATTGGAAAATGGAATATAAAGCTTAGACCTAAATATAATAATGCATGTTATGACCATTCTTCTTAGGATTGAATGCATAAATCGCATATAGAATAGGAATATATCTATTTGCCATGTGTAACTATTGAGAATCTAGTTTTAATGACTCCTAGACTAATTTATTTCATCATAGGAATATTATGATTTATTTAGATAGGAGATACTCATTTGACCGTCGGGAAGCTTATGAATACTTAGAATTCTCGATTGACCATTCTAGTGATTTGTTGTTAAAAGAGAGAGTTAGGAGGTTAAACGAAGCATTAGGGGAGTTGTAATCTTAGCTTGTCTTATTTGATATTCATCTCTGCTCATTAATTTACTTTGTTAATTACAATTTGCTAAACAAACCATCTTTAATCAATTGTTTAGATAAGATCGTATTGATATAATTTTAGTACTTGAATCGTTTTGATATTATTTCCCTGTGGGTTCGACACTCAAATTATCATTATATTAATTATTGACCGCGTATACTTGCGCGTGCTTATCGGTTGTTAAATCGACCAACAAGTTTTTGGCGTTTGATGAGTGGGATTTATACCCACGAATCGAATACTTTAATCCTTAAGAAATTGCATGTTCGTCATGTTTTATGTTGCTTTTATATAGTGTTTTGTTATTATTATGTATAAAAGTGCAGTTCAGGGGCTTATTGGTCATTTCCATTTTTAAAAGGGTAAAATTGATAAATTTCCTAATACCGGCGCCGCAACGCCGATTCTTTGCTCTTTTCTGGCTCAGAGCCGCATCGCGGTTTTTAGTTCTTATTATAGTGCTGCAGTGCCTACTGTTTGACTGTCTCTCTCAATACGGGCGCCGCAACGCCTGTCCAAGGCTTAAACCCAGCGCCACAGCGCCGGTTCTGAATCTCAGGCAGACACAAGGCTCCATGGGTTGACCTAATAGGTAAGGATTGGTCCTTTTAACCCAACAGCCTCCCTCACTCTCAAATATATGAAATTTCATAGAAGTTAGAATAGAGAGCAAGTGTTTGAAAACCAAAGAAGAAGAAGATCAATCTTTTACACAAAACATGAATTTTACACTTGGAAAAGAAGATTTAGAGTTTGAACATTGCTACTAAGGGTTTTTCTTTCTCTAATTCTTCCATTCATTTTGTGTAATCTAAACATGTTGATGACTTTGATAATGAAGTTTAGTTTTATAGTTATGAACTAACTTCATTTCTAAGATTGCAATGTAACCTAATGATTAGTTAAATCAATTTTCTCTCCTATTTATTATAATGAATCACATGTGAATGGGTTATTATATTTCATACTTCATGTATTAATTTCTTAGCCAAGTAATTAATGTGTATCTTTATATAACATTGGGAAATGGAATATAAAGCTTAGACCTAAATATAATAACGCATGTTATAACCATTCTTCTTAGGATTGAATGCATAAATCGCATATAAAATAGGAATATATCTATTTGTAACTATTGAGAATCCAATTTTAATGACTCCTAGCCTAATTTATTTCACCATAGGAATATTGTGATTTATTTAGACATAAGATACTCATTTGAGCGTCGGAAGAGGCATATAAATACTTAGAATTCTCGGTTGACCATTCTAGTTATTTGTTGTTAAAAGCGAGAGTTAGGAGGTTAAACGAAGCATTAGGGGAGTTGTAATCTTAGCTTGCCTTATTTGATATTAATCTCTGCTCATTAATTTACTTTGTTAATTACAATTCGCTAAACAATCCATCTTTAATCAATTATTTAGATAAGATCGTATTGATATAATTTTAGTACTTGAATCGCTTTGATATTATTTCCCTGTGGGTTCGACACTCAACTTGCCATTGTATTACTTTTTGATCGCGTATACTTGCGCGTGTTTATTGGTTGTGAAATTGACCAACAATCACCTTGCATTACTTCATTCCGTATACCTTCTTGTGCCAAGTAACAATCTTCTATTTCATTTGGAAACCTGATGGTGTTGAACACACTGAACTTAATCTATTAATCATTAACTCTCATAGTGAGTTCCCCATTATGAACATCTATCAGATTTCTCCTGGTTACTAAGAATGGTCGACCCAGAATGAGTGGGACCTCCTTATATTCTTCACAATCAAGAATGACGAAGTCAACTGGGATACGTGATTGATCGATCTGCCAATTGCAAAGTTATATTCGTTGGCTTAACCCTTTTTAGTCCGAGCTTTTAGTAGATAGAGAGGGGCATGAGATTGATGCTCGCTCCAATATCACATAGAGCTTTCCCGAAAAATTATTTTTTAATTGTACATGGTATTGCGAGGCTTCCAAGATCCTACAGCTTAGCGGGTAATTCCTTTTGAATCACAGCACTGCATTCCTCGGTCAATGCAACCATCTCATTCTCACCTATCCTTCTCTTCTTCGACAATCGCTTTCATGAATTTCAGGTAACTCGACATTTGTTCTAGTACTTCTGCAAAAGGTATATTGATTTGTAGCTTCTTGAAATCTTCTAAAAACTTTGAGAATTTTTTGTCCAATTTATGATGCTTCAGATGTTGTGGATATGGCATGAACGGTGTCTTTGTATCTTATTTAACCTCCTTCTGCTTTAATTTTATTTCATCATTGTTGTTCTCCTCATCGTTGCTCAAGTCAATTCAACTTCTCCTTCCTTTTTCGTGTTCAATTTCTCCGCGGGCATAATATCATTGCCTTGCAAACTTTTGTCGCACCTCAAAGTAATTTGCTTACAATTCTTATGATTTTCTTTTCTTGGATTAACCTTGGTATCACTTCAGAGTGCTTCTTGTGGACGGTTATTCACCGCATTTGCTAATTGACCCTTCTGATTTTCCAAGTTCCGAATTAATCCTTCCAAGCTATTGATTTGTGTATCATTTTGAGCAATGTATTTGGTCAATATCTCTTCTATGCTTGATTTTCATTCTTACTGATGTTGTGTTTGATTTTAAAAACTCGGTGGTGGGAATTGCCTTGGAGCTGGGTTTTGATTCTGATTATTGCTCAATGAGAAATTCAGATGGTTCCTCCACCCCGGATTATACGTATTAGAATACATACCCTACTTGTTTCTAATAAAATTTACCGACTCTGTATTAATCACATTGACTTATTTGGTGATTTTCGAAACATAACTCGCATACTACAGCGAGCTATTGAGTTGGTGGTGTACCCCATATATCAAATTTCTTTATCAATGATATCACTTGAGCAGCTAATGCATCTACTTCATATTTCCCTCCAACTTTTGGTTGGTTCATCCTAGCTGTAGGCCACTGATAGTTATTTGCAGCCATAGTCTCTAACAAATCATAAGCTTCATCAATATTTTTACCCATCAAGGCTCTTCCTGCAACTGAGTCAATACTTGTACGTGTGATGTTGAATAACCCATTGTAAAAAAAATTGAACTTGAAGCCATTTAAGAAGCTCATGATGTGGACATCTCCTTAGCATATCTTTGAACCGTTTCGGAGCCTTATACAATGATTCAAAATCTTGTTGATTAAATGATGAAATATCATTCCTCATTTTCGCCGTACTAGCAAGCGGAAAGAACTTTGCTTAAAACTTTTGAGCTAGGTCATCCCACGTCGTGATTGAACCTGTCAATAATAAATGCAACCAAATCTTTGCCTTGTCACGAAGTGTGAAAGGGAATAGTCTCAATCTTACTGCATCATCTAAAACTTCATTATACTTAAATGTATCACATATTTTCAAGAAACTGACAAGATGGTAATTCGGATCATCTTTCGGTAGACCTCCAAACTAAATTGAGTTTTGTATCATTTGTATCGTCCTTGGGTTGATCTCAAAATTATTGCAGCCCTTTGAATGCTTGAATGAATTTCTGTCAATTATGGCATAGCATAATCTTTAAGAGATTCTGCGTCTCCTCGACAATCATTTTCTCTTTTATGTGCTTACAGTATTTCAGCAATCGTTAAAATTGTTTTTCTATATCATCCTCATATGGCAGTAACTTTGGACGTTTTGACTATGTTTGCATACACAAGTCAAAAGCACCTACAACAAGAATATAATTCTTAAAAAAAGAAACAAAGTGTAAATTAAAAGTAACTGATGGAAATTAATATTAGCAATTTAAGCTATTAATTGCTCCCCGGAAACGACGTCAAAAACTTGTTTACCTAAAACACTACTAGAAATTACATGCAAGTATACGTGATCATTTATGTAATATAGTGACAGATAGAGTATCGTTCCCACGTAGAGCGATGTGTAACTAAATAACTAATTACTAAATATGCACCAGTTTAGTTCTATTTAGACAAATGAAATGAATAATAAAGCTAACTGATAAAATGTTAATTCAATGAATGAAAACATTAAGAAACAACTTTCCCCCGATGAATCAGTTAATTAACAATATTCTTATTTCATTAAATTAATTATCAAGAATTGCCAACGAAAAATCACTAATAATTTATATAATCATTTTCCAAATAATTATATAACACACTTATTATTATTAATTTCACTATATTACTATGAGAAATAATAATAATAATAAATTCATTAAGATTCATTTTTCACTCGTTGCTTGCGGTATTCAAGTAAAGTTTTATCCCGTCTACAAATTAGCATTCACTCCTAGGAAGAATTACTAATCACAAGTTATTACATCCAGTTATTAATTTAGAATCAATTGTCAAATTTCATCTAAATCCATCCAATAATTGTTGATCAGACAATTATAACAATAAACACAAGACATAATAAACAATCCCATTCCATAATCAATTTAAATAAAAATAAAAATAAATATTAAATTAAATCAACACTGAGTTTCATTGAATCCTTAACTAATAATTTAATTCATAATAAAAGCTAAAAACATAAATAAACTATCAAAAGCCCTTCTAAATACAAGATATAACAGTTAAAGAAGAAAGAATAAAACTCTGATGAATCATGTCTTTCTTTTCTAGCTCCCTCTTGCTTCTGGAAATGAACTCTGATAACCCTTTTTCGTTCTTACATACTGAATGATAATACTAATCTGTCACATGAATTCCTAACTATTAGTCTATTAATAACTATCTAATAAAAAGTCTCCAGCCCATACAAAATAAGTGTAAACCACTCACAATGTTAGCCTTTAGGAGTTTGAGAACCTTATAACTTCAATTATCAAGCGTCTAATAAAATTGGGAATCAAATAATCAATTTAGTCTTCAAAATCTCCCGGGCGCGTGAGGCACATGCGCTTGTTGAAAATAAGCTCAGCGTCGTGACTCCCAAGTCCATGGCCGTTTCCAATTCCTTCTTTATGCGCCTGTTTTGTCTATTTCCTCTTCTTGCATACCAGCTACTTACATTTTCCTCTCGCTTAACTTTCGCCAAACGATCCCTTATCAAATGTAGCTTGTATTAAGGCTAAAATTATAACAATTCACATCATTTACACTATCATAAGCTGAAATCAATTATCAACTTAAAACTACTAAAATGCAATAAAATAATTCTAAAACTCTTAAGAAAGAGGGAAATAATTAAGCCGAGAATATCAAATTTATAGATATAAAATCTACTCATCAGTTTGACGGATGGGCTGATAAGATGCCGATATTACAAGAATCTTTTGCCTTATGACCCATATGGTGATTAGGTAGAGCTTTGATGTTTGGGTGCCCCAATCATTATTTTTGACTTGTGGGCGCACTTGGCTTCGATAATTTTCTTTTGATTTGACAAAGGCTTGTGATTGAATGATAGACTCCACGACACACTTGTATGAGGTGGTCGTTGTGACGCCCCCAAAATAGGTTCAATACCAACACATTCTGAGTCACCAAATATATGGTACAGAATTTAAATACAATCTTTTATAACAAACGGTCGTGCAAAATACGACCACACAACTGTGAGTGTCAATACAGACATGTAGAAAATATTAACATTCAAACTAAGTCCTCATTATATTTATTATCACACTATTGTAAAAAAAATAGTGAGGACTTCTACAGCTCTAACTCGGACCATCACTCCATTCCCCGACTAGTACCCGCGATATTCTCATTTCCTGAAGAGAACAATGGAAGAAAAGAGTGAGCTCAACTAGCCTAGTAAAGAATATTATGACTAAGATAATGAAAACTAAATTATCGTTAGCCTTCAATAAATCAGATAAAATATTATGGACAACACGTTTTAGATCAATATTCACAGCGAAAATAACAATTCATTAGAAGAGTTAAGTAGAGAATGATGTCTACTATCTTCTTTGATTTAAAAGTCCATCATCAATATTTTATCCCTGTAACATCAATCAATATACATCTCGAATCAAATATTCATCTTTTGCACTACGGCCAAAGATATTCATTTGTATCACCAGTTGGTCATGTTCATCTCAACACCTATTCATCTTTGCACTACGGGCTAAAGATATTCATCAGGTAATCATTCATCTTTGCACTACAGGCCAAAGATATTCATCAAGTAATCATTTATATTTGCACTACAGGCCAAAGATATTCAGTTATATCATCATTTAGGACTGAGGATGATGAAAACAATACGAATAACGAATCCAGTGAAATAAAGGACAAATATTAGAGAATTTTTCCAGAGTTTAAGAATGAAGATCAAAACCTGGATCCAATCAAAGATGATTTGGAAAGAAAAAAAATATTTTTTTACCGTGAATAGTACCCTATGAATAGTAACTTGTGAATAGTAACTCGACATGAAAAGATAAAAATTTCACAAGAAAGTTCAGACCAATATTCCAGTGAAATAATATTAGATGAAGCGCAAAACTCAAGGAATTTTTGATCATTTCAGGAATTCTAGAAGCAATACTTACCGTAGTAAGTTTAGAGTTAGGAATCTGAAATGAAACAATATACGAAACTGCAATTGGATTTTCACCCGTCTGGCGGTAGTCCGCTCAGACAGATTATTTTTACAATTTAATAACAACTGAATACGAAGGGTTATTCACCAGGCATGCGGTAGTCCGCGTAGACAGGTTATTCCCACAGAATAATAAAGAATGGAATAACAACAGGATTTCACCATCCATGCGGTAGTACGCGTAGACAGATTATTCCAACAGAATAATAAAGAATGGAATAACAACCTTTGCGAGTATTGAAAGAAAACAACTCTCTTCATGAATACGAAAGAAATAATACCTCTTACCTTAAAAATTTAGAGACTGCACTAGTGTAATAGCAGAATACTCTTCTTCTTTCTCTCTTATTCTCTCTATACTTTCTTTCTCTATAGCTTTAGTGAATTGGTGAGAAATAATGAAGAAATGAGCTTCTATTTATAGGCTCGGCAGAGTAAGGGTAAAATAGTCTTTTTGCCATAATTTATGACATTATCGCTTACATCATCGATTCTATGACATCATTGTTTACCTCATCGCTCCGATGACATCTTTGCTTACCTCATCGCTCTGATGACATCATTGTTTGCATCATAAGAGTTCAAATTCAATTTGCACTCTTCCACCTCGTTTAACTTTTATACCATGAATTTACTATAATAATGTTACCATTCAAATTATAAAAATTATATTATTATATAATCACATCATACTACTATAATGTAATATTATAATAATATATTTGAATGAATTATTTTATCGGACAAGATAAAATACCAACTTTCAACAAATGTCACATGTTAAAAATTCCTCCGTTTAAATCCACATTGAATAAATATTTCCTTATCATATATATCAAAAATTAATTATTCACAAATAATATTACAGAACTACAATATTGACAACCAGGTCGTTCCCAGGAAAGAGGGGGCCTTCCGATAAGGATTTCTCCTTTACTGGCGCGCAATTAATCAACCCCTTTCTTAGACAGAACTTCCTTAGACATTGCCAATAATGATATCTAATAATATTATTCAAATAATATGAATTATTGATTTGATAATTTGAAATAATGTGCAATGACAATTGTTGAATCAATAATATAAAATAGCAAAGTAGCACTTATTGATATAAAATATCAACGTAGCAAATATTGAACCAATAAAATATTATACAATTATTGAATCAATAATATAAAATATTGAACAGTAATTACTGTAACAATAATTGAGTAAGTGCCTTCCTACATAATAATCAATAATTTGAAATACTGTGCAATACCGTGTGCTACTGTGCAACACCACGTATTACTGTATTTTAACCACCGGGTATTTCAACAGTACTAACGGTAACAGTTTTGCCGTTATTATATAAAAAGGCTATTTCTATCGCTTTCTATATCCGACATTCATTCCGTTATGGGGTCCACCAATGACTGTGCCGTCGTATGAATATTCTCCGACAAAAAGAATATTCCTCGACCAAACGAATATTTTCCGACACAACGAATATTTTATAACCACTTGCTTACTTTGTAAACTTTGTACATTTCACCCATAACTTATCACATTTATCAAATCAACACCTTACTATTTCAAAATAATATATAAAGAAAATTAAATCTTATTTATAAAATTTAGGGTCTTACAACCTCCCCTCCTTATGAAATTTCGTCCTCAAAATTAACGTACGTACCTGGTATGTCGAAAAGGTGAGGATACCACGGTTTCATTTTCGATTCCAACTCCCAGGTCATTTCCTCAATTTCATGGTTTCTCCATAAAACTTTAACTTGAGGTATAACCTTTGAGCGTAGGACATGTTCCTTCCTATCCAAGATCTTAACAGGTACCTCCTCGTATGTTAAATCTTCGGCTATCTCGTCTGGTTCTAACTCAATAATGTGGTTTGGATCTTTCACATATTTACGAAGCACAGATATGTGAAAAACGTTATGAACACGAGACATGCTTGGAGGTAAGGCGAGTCTATAGGCCACATTTTCTACTCGGTTAAGGATTTCAAATGGACCAATGAATCATGGGTTGAGCTTTCCTCTTTTTTTGAATCTCGCAACTCCTTTCCATGGAGCAACACGTAACAATACATGATCCCCAACTTTAAATTCCACGTCCTTTCGATGAAGATCCGCATAACTCTTTTGTCGATCCTGTGCCGTTTGTATACGTTGTCGGATTATTTAAATCTTTTTCGTAGTCATACGTACTAACTCTGATCCCAACAATGTTGCTTCACCCACCTCATCCCAGCATACTTGAGAATGACATTTTTGTCCATACAACGCCTCGAATGGAGCCATGCCTATACTTGCCTGATAACTGTTGTTGTAGGAGAATTCCACTAATGGTAGGTACTTATCCCAACTCCCTTTGAAGTCTAGAACACAGAGTCTCAATAGATCTTCAAGAGTTTGGATAGTCCTTTCCGATTGCCCATCCGTTTGTGGATGATATGCCGAACTGAATCGTAAATTCGTGCCCATAGCTTTCTGCAAGCTGACCCAAAATCGTGAAGTGAATCTTGGGTCACGATCCGAAACTATGGATACTGGCATGCCATGCAATCTCACAATCTCATTCACGTACATACGAGCAAGACGTTCAAGGGAATAAGTCTCCCGTATCGGTAAGAAATGAGCAAACTTGGTTAATCTATCAATAATAACCCAAATCGCATCAATGCCTTGAGAAACCTTGTGAAGACCCGTAACAAAATCCATGGTAATGTGTTCCCACTTCCATTTCGGAATCTCAAGTGGTTGCAATGGACCCTTTGGCACTTTATGCTCCTCCTTGACACGTTGACACGTTAAACACCTCGAGATAAACTCCGCGATCTCTCTCTTCATATTGCTCCTCCAAAATGTATGTCGAAGATCACGATACATTTTGGTACTCCCAGGATGCATTACAAACAGTGTGTTGTGTGCCTCCATCATGATTCTATACTTCAAATCAGAATTGTTAGGAACACAAAGTCTGGAGTTGACTCAAAGTATTCCTTCTTCATCTATTCTTGCTTCTGGAATAGCACCTTCTTGCACCTTCTTCCTCATATTTATCAGCTCCGGGTCTGTAGCTTGAGCAGCTTTAACTTTATCAATCAAAGCTAGTTCTACGCGTATACTTGACATCATCGCATGGGTCCCCGAAGTCTTGAAATCTATCTCCATCTTTTGTAAATCACACAAAATAGGGCTTGAAAGCATCACATTCGTTCCCGCATATGATATTCTACTCAACGCGTCAGCTACCATGTTCGCTTTTCTAGGATGGTATTGGATGGTATGGTCGTAATCTTTCAACAGCTCAAGCCAACGTCGTTGCCGCATGTTAATTTCCTTCTGGGTGAAGAAATACTTGAGGCTCTTATGATCCGTATAGATCTCCACTTTCTCCCCATACAGGTAGTGTCTCCAAATTTTCAACTCAAAAACGACTGTTGCCAACTCTAGATCATGAGTAGGATAATTCCTCTCATATTCCTTTAGTTGTCGCGAGGCATAGGCTATGACTTTCCCATGTTGCATGAGAACACATCCTAACCCTTTGCCCGAAGCATCGCTGTAAATGACAAATCCATCCGAACCTGATGGTATCGTCAAAATAGGTGCCGAAATGAGTCTCCTCTTGAGCTCTTGAAAGCTCTGCTCGTATTCCCTGTTCCATACGAATTTTGTATCTTTCCGAGTCAGCTGAGTTAATGGAGTAGCGATTCTAGAAAATTCTTCCATGAATCTCCGATAATAACCAGCTAAGCCCAGAAAGCTACGTACTTCGGTCACCGACTTCAATTTCTCCTAACTTTATATTTCTTTAATCTTCGTCGGGTCCACAGATACTCCACGTTTTGATACTAGGTGCCCAAGGAATGCTACCTCCTCAAGCCAGAACTCGCATTTTTTCAGCTTGTTTTCACGAAGCCTTTGAAGCACCAGCTTCAAGTGGTGCTCATAATCTTTACGGCTTTTGGAATAGATGAGGATGTCATCAATAAAGACAACCACGAACTGATCTAAATATTCTTTGAATACACGGTTCATCATATCCCAAAAAGGAGCAGGAGCATTAGTCAATCTAAAAGACATGACTAAGAATTCATAATGCCCGTATCGAGTTCTGAAAGCAGTCTTCGGAATATCCTCAGTTTTAATCTTCAGCTGATGATATCCAGAACGAAGATCGATCTTTAAAAAGAATTGTACACCTTGCAACTGGTCGAACAGGTCATCAATACGAGGTAACGGATACCTATTCTTGATGGTGACATGGTTCAACTCCCGATAGTCATCACAAAGTCGCATACTCCTGTCTTTCTTCTTTACGAATAAAACAGGAGCACCCCAAGGAGATGTACTAGGATGTATAAAACCGATGTCTAACAACTCCTGTAGTTGGACCTTTAACTCCTGAAGTTCTATAGGAGTCATTCGATATGAGGTTTTAAAAATGGGTTTTGTACCGGGTTCAAGGTCAATAAAGAATTCAACTTCACGTTCCGAGGGTAGACCGGGAAGGTCTTCGGGAAATACATCAGAAAAATCATTAACAACAGAAATATCATTCAAACCTGATGTCTTCTGGTTTAGATCAGTGACATGGGCTAAGAAAGCTTGACATCCATTTTTCAATAAACGAATAGCTTTATGACTTGAAATAACATTGATTGATTTTAGTGGTTTGGTTGTTTGATTTTAGTGGTTTGGTTGTTTGAATTATTGATTTGATAATTTGAAATAATGTGCAATGACAATTATTGAATCAATAATATAAAATAGCAAAGTAGCACTTATTGATATAAAATATCAATGTAGCAAATATTGAACCAATAAAATATTATGTAATTATTGAATCAATAATATAAAATATTGAACAGTAATTACTGTAACAATAATTAAGTAAGTGCCTTCCTACGTAAGAATCTATAATTCGAAATACTGTGCAATACCGTGTGCTACTGTGCAACACCACGTATTACTGTATTTTAACCACCGGGTATTTCAACAGTACTAATGGTAACAGTTTTGCCATTATTATATAAAAAGGTTATTTCTGTCACTTTCTATATCCGACATTCATTCCGTTGTGGGGTCCACCAATGAATGCGCCGTCGTACGAATATTCTCTGACAAAAAGAATATTCCTCGACCAAACGAATATTCCCCGACATAACGAATATTTTATAACCACTTGCTTATTTTGTAAACTTTGCACATTTCACCCATAACTTATCACATTTATCAAATCAACACCTTACTATTTCAAAATAATATATAAAAAAAATTAAATCATATTCATAAAATTTGGGGTCTTACAGTCGTCTCCAGGATCATTTCTAACAAAGTTGTATGGTGAGTCGCTCACAACACCTTAACCCCTTGCCTATATGTAGAGGGTAATCTCGTTACAATTTCTCAGTGTTAGGAATTCGGCATTGAATGGATACCAACGACCCCCCCCCCCCCCACTTATATTAAAGCGATAATCTTAGTAAAATCGACAAGTGATGCGGTAGAAGACGCCACACACAACTATGTATTGTTGTATGATAAGTCAAAAATTAAATCTCAAAGAAAATTAAGAAATACTTAAGAATTTTTCAAAGAACCAAAATTAGAGAATAATTTCACAAGAATATGATTAAAATCTGAATTGTATTGATTGATTATGAATTACATTCATAAAACTTATTTATACTAAATATGAAACCCTAAATTCCTTTAAGGAAATAACAAGTAACTTAGTATCAAACTCTGAAAACTTACTAAAAATATCTAATTTATGGGTTAATTCCGAGTCCCAAAATAACAAAAAACGAGTTAACTTAATTTCCCCTGCGACGCGACCACGCTGATAATGAACTGAATTTGGGCTCGGCTTCGCTCAATTGGTAGAGAGAATATTTTTGTTGTCATAGCAACGCGACAGTGCTGGAATTGAACTGCTTCAGGGGGCAGCCGAGCCTGATAATAATTTTTGAATTCTGCTCCTTTTGTTTTTTGGCTTGGCATGCTCGTCTCGACTTCAAAAATTTGACCTGGCACATTCACTTGGACCATGTTTATGATCTTTAAACCAACCTCTTTAGTATAAGTTGTCACGCCATTCTCAATCCACATCTCTCGCACCAATCCAATAAGACCTTCCTTGAAGCGCTTAGCTAGTGCTCTTGTCACAGGTCCAACTGGAAGTCACATCGAATTCGCTCCATGGTTGCCAATCCTTCCTGAGCTAGGAATGTCCTCATTAGAGGGTGTCAGCTCTTTGAGGGTCATTAGAGGGGTCGTCGAATAGTTGCTTGCATCATTGAGTCGATATTTGCTGTAATTTTTTCTTTATTTACATTTCTCATCATCTAGGGATGTATCTGTCCTTGCAGCTGATCATGTTTTATATATCTTTATGTTTCTCATTTCGATGTCATTGCTTCAGCTTCGATGATTGATGTCAGGATGCCTTCAAATTCCACTGCATTAGATCGTAGAGCTCGACTTGATTTAGGATGTGATGGTTTCAATCGATTTTGGTTCGATCTATAAGGTTTGATTTGTGGTTTTTATCTCGGGGAACAGGTCATCAGGTATGAGATAGACTTCGCCAAGATGGCCTTCTATAGGTCAAAAGGAGATCAAGTCTTCTCATATTTCATGGGTTGGTGAGTTATTGAAGAATCGTATCTTGTGGTTGCTTAAATATTAAAGGGTTTTGGGAACTTTTATAAGGATTAGACCGCACCACAACTAGTTGCCTACGTACTCTTATAAAAGGAGATCAGGTCTTATGTAGTTCATGCAAAGGATATCATAAGATTGATTGATTTTTTGAATTTTTTTGATAAATATTCAAAACTTAACATACTAATGTATGTAAATAAAACAAGATATAAAGTTAAGCAAATGATAACGTCCCAACATCTCCTAGAACTCATAACCGTATCCTCTGAATCTACGCTTTCCTGGTTAGCTGAGGCTTGATAGTCCAGTTGTCAGTGGTCATGTTGCCTTTGATTCTAGCACTAGAGGTTAATTCCTTGTCGCGAATATTTTTAATCTCCTCCATAACTTGATCAACTTCTGATTCGACACATCCCTCGGCGATGCTCAAACTGGACCTGTCGATAAAATAGATGAGCTCTAAATTCTTTGATGGGTTGGCTTCCCTAACACCCTCACTCTCATTTAATTTGTCTTTTCCACCATATTCTTCCAGGGCCCAAGATATTTTGAAATTTTTCTCGAATTGTTGTTGTATTTCTTGTAAGATACTTTTCTTATTAGCTTTTTCTTCACTGTAAGGGATCATTATTTCCTCCTCATCATCTACGCAGGTCGAATTAGGAATGTAGTTGCTAACTTTGGGCAACAAGATGTCAATAGTGGTGGAATTTCCTGAGGGGACTATCCAGTTTCCTTTGCCAATCCCTAAATTATGATCGATCCACCTTGTGTTCAGTTAAGATCGGTGACCATAGCTACCACTTCTTTTGAATTATCAATCTTGGGATGTAAATCATAAATTCTTCATTTCTTTTGGGACTTCTTTGATCGTGGGAATTTCTATCTTTAGCTCTCCATTTTTAATGAGATTCTTGATTTTGTGTTGTAGAGCCCAACATTCCTCGGCCTCATGTCCAGCTGAGTTAGAATGGTAGAAATATATTTTGGTGGGATTATATCTCTTTGTCCCTAGATCTGTAGGAGGCAGCAACTCCTTAATGTTTCCTTCGCTTATCAGAAGATGTATTATTTGTTCCTTTGATTTGTTTGGAGGGATGAAGTGTCGGTCTCTGGTAGATGTTGTTTGATTTTTTTTTTGAGAATTCACATTCCTTCGAGCGATTTTTTCGCCAGCGAGATCTTCTAGTAATTTTACCATTCCGCTTTTCCTGCCCCTTTAGCCTGCTTTGCTCTTCTTCAGTCAGCTGGATCATCTTGGAGGGATATAGCATCCTTGAAACCTGATGTTGGTGTATTACCAGTTTAACTAACTGATTTACTTGATGCCTGATCATCTCCAATTCTTGTCTTACTATCGTTCTCTAATCAAAATTTCCCATCATATGACATTTATTTTGCTCCTTTCGGGGTATTTTCCCATCTTCTGCATGCACCTATGATTTGGGTCCATTTTGATACTTCCTAACCCAATCATGTTCACTCCCTCCGTATTTTGTTGGGGTAAAGGGTTGTTATGGACGTTGGGTTGTTCCGGTTGTTTCACCACAATATCACCACTTTCTATTAAATTTTGGATTTTATGCTTTAAGAACCAGCAATCTTGTGTATCATGTCCCAGAGACCTTGAGTGGTAAGTACATCTTTTGCTTAGATCGTATCTTTTGCTCTTTGGATCTAGAGCTAGATCCAATTCAGTAATTTTCTTCTGGTCAATTAATAATGTCAATATGTTCTCGAGGGAATTTCTTAGAGGAGTGAACTCTCAATTTTTCGTTCTTTTAAATTTCCTTTATCTGTCCTGACTTTGATTGAATGTGATCGGTTGTTGGCAGATCTCCTCCTTTCATCCAGATAGGGGGACTATTGTTGAATCTCCTAGATTGCCCCTGTAAAATGAGGGACACATCTTCTTCTTTCTCCTGTTGACTTCTCTTAGGTGCATTCCCAAAATTTCTGGATTGAAGGTGTCTAACTACAGCTTCTAAGGCATTAAGATCCTTGATCTTACTTGCTTTCAAGCCCATTTCTGCCATTTTCCCTTGTTTTATCATTTCTGCCATTTTCCCTTGTTTTATCATTTCTGCCATTTTCCCTTGTTTTATCATTTCTCTTAGGTGCATTCCCAAAATTTCTGGATTGAAGGTGTCCAACTACAGCTTCTAAGGCATTAAGATCCTTGATCTTACTTGCTTTCAAGCCTATTTCTACCATTTTCCCTTGTTTTATCATTTCTGAAAATGGTTTGCCAATGCCAAACAACACTCTCTCATAATACGGTGCTACTTGAATGTCCATGAAAGTAATCACCATTTCGTTCTCATCCATGGGTGGGCTTACTTGAGCTGCCATTCGTCTCCATCTCTGGGCATAATCACATAATGACTCATTGGGTTACTTCTTGATTTTGTTCATTTGATACCGATCAGGAACCATCTGAGACTAGAAGTTGTATTGGTTTAGAAAAGTGTAGGCTAACTGTGACGCCCCAAAATCTGGGTACCTTTAAACCCTGGATATGGTGCTACATGGTACTACAACATCCACATATATCTAAATATATAAGCTTAATGACACGAATGTAATTAATATATTATTATATCATATCCGTTCAATCCCAAATTCTATAACCATGTCATGTGAAAGTAGTATGCACACAAGCCAATCATGTTTGATGATAAAGCATATACTTTGTAACAATCTTATTCATTTATTAATAAAAGTTTAATTATCTACATGATGTTGTTATTATAATATGTGATAAACCCATAGTTTTAATGCTTGTAGAATCATGATGATGATCATGCTAATGAGATCTAAATTCTTAGATAGGTTAAAACTAAAATTGTTCCCAATCTTTGGATTACTAAAAAAGAGATTAGTGAATTCGGATAGATTGGTACATATGTTGCTTGCTCATTAGATGATGATGATTGATCTCATAATCTTTTGTGTGGAGACACTAAAGCAAGTATGTAGGTGCTTATTGGAGAATAAGTTCACTGAACGTGGCTCGCTAATGAATACCTAATGGAGTTTTTGTAAGAACCCAAATTTTTGAGAATTATTAAAATAAGAGTAAATAAATAAAATTCTTATTTGATATGCTATGTGGTATTGTGTTGCATAAGATAATATGAACTGTGCAATATGTGATTTTTGTGTTTAATAAATATATTATTATTATATATTTGATATAAATTGTAGAGGTAATTTATTTAAAGTAAAGGAGATGGGTAAAATTTATCTATCGATATTAAATAATTTATAAAATTATTTTAGCATAGTAAGTTGGTGACATTAAATATCTTTAATGAATAATCACTATTTTTCTTGGGTATGCATGTTATTAATGTAGTAAATATATTATTTACTATAGATTAAATTGTAAAAAACGAGTTATAGAAGGGAAAAGAAATAATTAGTTTAAGTATACAAAATAATGAGTGTATACTTTAATTAAAGGATATTAAAATAAATCCTAACATTGATTTATTTTAATAAAGGGAGAATATTATTTTAAATAATGATATTACCTTATATATATGGCTTTGTATGAGGTAATATGTATGATTAAGTAATATGGTTAATATATTAAAATATATTTGCTATATGTAAATAAATTGATATAAATAATTTATAATGAGAGAAAATAAACTTATTATTTATTTTCTATATGTGATATGTGTACATGTACCTTACATGTAATTATTTTAATGAAACATAGATATTATATTAAAGATAATATCTTGAGAAAATGAGTAAATTCTTTTATTATAATTAACGCCTTTATTTTTCAAAAATGTAATAAAAATATTTTATGTTATGTTATGATGGAATACATAATTTTTATAGTAGTAATGTATTTCCAAGAGGGTTAAATTTATAAAAGAAAACTAAATATTTTTAATTTACTGAATAACTTAAGTTACTATATTACCCGTAGATTTTATAAATAATAATAAAAATATTTGTATATTTCCGTTCACGACATATGTATTTATGTGAATCTTGAAATGTAATAGTTTAATGTAAATTTAATATGTGATGAGTAAGTAATGTGGTGAAAATGAATAAGATTATGAGATATGCCTAGTGTGGCAAAGTGGTAGAATAAGCACTTCATTAAATAAATTAATGAAGGAATGATTAAATGGATTAATTAGTGTTATTATATGAATTAATTGCTATGTGCAAGTATACATGTTATGAGAGCATAAAAATAAGTAATGTAATGGTATTACATCATGAGTATATAATAAAATGTGATATTAAGAATATTATTATTTTGTGAGAATATATTATATTAAGTTTGGGATCTATAATTTACTAAGCTTACATAATTGAGCCTTGTGTTGCATAATTATTCATGAGGAACCAATAAAATGTGTATATATATATATATGTGTGTGTGTGTGTGTGTGTTTGTGTGTGTGTGTGTGTGTGTGTGTAGGGAACCTAAGCTAGCATATTGTACAAAGGGTAAAATAAAACATAACATGTGTGTAATAGACCCCCATGGCCAAAAATTTTGCTCTCCTAAATACCAAAGTGTTGAAAATTGCTTCCTTTTTTTTTGGCAAGAAAGTTAAGTCCGTGTGATACAATGATAAGGGAATACAAGAGCTAGTGAGGGTTAGGTAACCTTTTCACCAACTAACATTTTACCAATGGTTATTAACCAGTTGGGCGTACAAATAAAGTTTTAAAAGATAAATGTTTGATATTAATTATCATTATGATATTTGGGTGTATTTAGAATAATAAGCTTTATGGAAAATAATAGGTTGTTAGTACCCAACTAAATTATATTCTAACTCAATTCAAATATTATTTGGTTAACCCAATGTACATGGATTATATGATGTTATGTGTAAAGGTATATATTAAAGTGTAAGTATCCTTATATGTATGTGGGTGCATATATATATATATATATATATATATATATATATATATATATATATATAGGTGTATATGTGTCCCAACTTAGCATAATACGAATAAGTAAATAAAATGTAACATAAGGAAGTAATACTCTCCCCAACCGTTACAGCCTTTCCATTTACAAGAGTACTGAGTTCTAGCTTCACAAACAAACCCATGTGAGAAATGATTTACTAGGCCAATGGCCTATCACCTATTGAAAATCAACCATGGAGAATGATGGGAGTAGTTGAACCTTTCCACCAAATCCTCATTAACCATCATCTTCTTCCATCTTCTATTGGTTAGATTCTTAGGGCAAAACCCAACAATTGGGTAACAGATTCTCTATAAATTGAGAGCTTCCCTTCTCAAAATTGAGTTGCTAAATTCTTTGTTAAGTTCAAATTGGAGTGTGAGTTGCTAAGTTAAGGAGAAATCAGAGGTTAGGAATCAAGAATTAGCTTTTGCAAGCCATAAGAAGGTAATACTCATATATATGTTCTTAATTTTAGAGATCTTCAAATTCTTAAAATTTTTTGAATTCCTTGTTAATTAGTTTGGGAATGGATACATATGGGGTAGTGTAGTTGGTCTAAGCATGCTAAATTAAAGGATTGTATGATAGATTTCTGAACTGCTGCATAAAACAAAGCCAAGTCTGGTGCTGAACCGAAGTGGCTCGGCCGCGCCAGTTCCCCTTTCAAAACCAGCACGGCCGCGCAGTTGGTCAATTTTGAAATCCCATTTTTGTTACTTTCTGTTATGTTGAGCATGTTAGTTTGACTTGATTATGGTTATAAATGACACTGACATACAGACAGAGGTTGCTTTACTTATAGTCACTCACTTTGGTTTGTTCTAGTTTGAGTTTTTAAAGAAAACTTATAAGTTGGAAAGCAAACCTTATTGAAAATGATCTTACTTGTATTCTAACCTTGTGAGCATATGTAGATAACTTAAATATGTATGTAATGAGTCTAACATGTGGTCTAAGGTTAATTTGCACCAAATAGGTTGCTTTATCTTAATTTATAATGATTTTGAAGAAAAACTTAGAGTTTTGAAAAAGCAAATTTGACGAACTTTGTGTCTTTTAAGTTCCGACTTTGCGAACATGTGTATGTGGCCTAGTTATATGCACGAATGGGTAAGGAATGTGGTTTCAATATATATTGCACATAAAAGGTTGTCAAGCTCAGTTTAGTATGTGTTTTAAAGGAAAATTTGGAAACTATTTTTGATGAGCATTGTATTAATTGCATTATGACCTTATGTGCAAGTGTGATAGTACTCTTTATACCTCTAAGCATGGTTGATATGTGCATCCAACAAGTTAGACATGATATGGACTTTTCCAACTTGGTTTAAAAGCAAATTTTCAAGTATATGGCTATGTCAACTATATATAAATGAGTTGAATGACTTTGAGTATGCGTATTAACAGTATATGTAATATCATTATGTGGTTTAATGATAAATACAATAGTCCCTTGTTAAATGAACTTATTTGGCTTTGATTAAAGAAAAGTTTCCAAATAAAACTATGACTTGTGAAAGTAAACGAAAATGATCATGAGAGGCATCGAACCTAGCATAAAACCCCATAACATGTATGTACATTATTTATCATCTTCAATGTATGCTAGAGGGTAAGCTAGGATCATGCAAACTCAATTTCAGTTCTGGTGTTGACAGGGAGCAGCGCGGCCGCGCCACTCCCAAGTCAATATCCAGCGCGGTCGCGCCGCACTATAGTGTAATCTGACTATTTTATTGATAATATGAAACTTGATGCATGTGTGTATGAATGTTTTAAGCTATAATGCATGACTCAAACAATTTTCTAAGTGATCAAGCAGGTAATGGTTATATAGAACCAAGAATCTAAAGGTTTTAACAAGTCTTTCTAAATAAGCTTTCAAAAGCAAAGTTTATGGTAATTATAAAACTACGTGGGTTGAGAATGTGCTAAGATGTGATCTGATTTTGTAATTAGGATATGACTTAATGTATGTGCTTAGCATACATATTGAGTATGTGTATGAGATAATTTGTGTATCGAGCTTGTATAACTAATGATTGTGTATGTATACATAACTATGATAATATAGGACAACGAAGAGATGTTAAGCCATAGATTGGTAATCTACGCGAAAGGCAAGTTCTCTAACTTTCACAACTTTGGATATTATACAAGTATTCGAACCTTGTCTTTATTGAGCAAGTATCTTAACCTATGCATTTACTTTATATAAGGAATCTATGGTTTTTTTTCAAGCATGCTAGTGGTTTAAATATTGTCAATTATTCCACATCAATGATAATTATTGTTAATCGCACTTCGTGCAAGTTGCATATATTCATCTAATATGAAAGGCTGATCACCTTGATTATCAAAATCATATTAAAAGATCCATTTAGATAAACCTTTGTATTTATTCTGGGTCATTGTTGGTCACTCAGTATTATTGATTCAGTTATTCATTCCTGGAAATTTGATTCTCGTCCTTTCACAATTATTATATATTGTCGAAAATACGATAACTTATTCTTCTTCAATTATGATATATCATTCTTGCATTTTAAATTTGCTGAGAAAAATAGTTGCTCACTCTTGCTATATCATGAAAATATTTCAGTTAAGTCAATCGCTAAAGGAGGAACAAAGACAAGGGGAAAAATCCAAGAGCAGCATATTATGAACTAATTATTATAGTGTCTTACGTAAAATGATTATGTAAATCTTTTAAGTTAATAAGGTTGTATTGAGTTAAGGTTGTAGACCTTGGGAGATGTTATAGAATCTCTTGAAATAAACAATGTATGTTTACATATTTCGCGTTATTTTATAGAATGCATATGAAGATGATGTATCGTGACACACTAAGTCTGAGGTTTAAGGGACCTGGATTTGGGGGCGTTACAGTTTTACTTGTCTGTCAATAGAATTTCTTGTAGTGATAGTAGTACAAGTGATCCTTAGACTTGAGATCATCATAGTATCTTGTATATGATAAGTTATACTGACATATCCCTTAAGACCCTTAGGGTATATCAAAGGGAATGCTTGGGTGTAATAAGTTATATATGAAGATAATGAATGATCAATAAAGAATCTACCACTTCTAGTAAAAGAAGAGATATGTCTTATGTGATTCGATAAATGACAACCCAGGAATCTTTGGCCAAGGTGGAATGAAATTAGAAAGGAGTTTCTAATTTGCATTATTTGGAGTTGTGCATTTTGGAATCGAAATACATATAATTAAATAAAATAAGACTTGACAGTAATTTCATGTCGTATATTTAATTGGGACATTGTATGGTGGAAGGATTAAATTGTACGATAATTATTTACTCAAAGGTTCTTTTATGATTAATATTAAAATCTATATTATCTGAAAAGTTGTTGATCGCTAAGGGGGCTTACCCTCATTGTAGAATAAATGTTATTTATTTAAAATAATTATTAGTTTAATTTATTTATTTAAATAAGATTAGAATTGTTCTAATTGATTTATTCACAACCGGTTTAATATGAAGAACCTAAAGGGTCACATCATAAAAGGAAGAATATTTATTAAAGAAGCTAATGACATAATCGTAATAATAAGTTAAGTATATTTAATTTAATCTATGGTGATAGAATAAATTAAATAGCTTAATATTTATTATTTAATATTTTGGAAATATTCAATATAAATTAATAAGATGAGTCTTATTATTATTACTATTATTATTATTTACTTCCGAAAGGAGTTTGGGAATTAATTAATAGAATACTCTCTCATATATATTCCTAATAAGATTAGGAGGCTAATTAATTAAAAGAGTTTAATTAATTATTCCCAATAAGATTGGGAAGCCTAATTAATTAAAAGAGTTTAATTAATTAATATGAAACCCTAATCCTAAATAGTTTAGGAAGGTTGCCTACATATATAAATAAGAAAGTTTTATTATGAAACAATGTTACACACTTCATTCCAAGAGTTGGGAGAGTACACAATTTCTATAGAGATAGAAACTAGGGTTTAGCCAAACACTCATCTTCTTGAATTCTTATTCTTTCTTGGTGGATCACCTCTAGAGGCCAAACACTTGGGTGGCTAACGTTGATCAAAGAAAGAAATCAACCCGGTGGATTCAAGTTGAACGCGTAACGAATTGGAGTTGAACTCGTACCCGAAAAAGCTAGTTTCTATGATGGTATGAATCTAATCTCCTTCTATTTGGTTTAATTAATAACTGTGCATAAAGGATGGTCTGGGTATATGGTTTGTAAATATTTAAAACTCTGATTTACCATGCTTCTGCTACTTTTATGCAATATGATTGTATCCATGAATATTACAAAACTAACATCATGTTCATAATATCATATTATTATCTATTACATAATAATACTACGATATTACAAGCCTTCTATTCGTTTATCTTTTTCATCCCTTTATCCTTATTGGATCCTTCCATACGTTCGGTCTTAGCTAAAAATATTTAATTTAAGCAAAAGTGAGCATTTAATTACTCAGGAAGTATAAAAAATCAATAACAAAAAAATCAAGAATCATGTTATCATTATTCAACAACTGAACTTTAGTTGAAAGCACCTCTGTATTAATAAGAATAATACTTTACTTTCATTTAAAATCATTTATGTTGAGTAGTCAAAATGACCAAAACTTTATTCTTCATTTATAAAAGGTTCGACAGTAATTCAACCAAACTATCATCACTTTCGAGCACTCTAGGTGATTAGCTTATGGTACTCTATGTTATACAACACTCTTCCATTAAACGACTATGCGTTTAATTTTGACACCCTATATGTCAGCCAAACAAAATTCAACCAAAAACTTTCCTTAATTATAGGGTTTTTCATTTTCAGACTTACTTATGGGTGATATATGCAAATTATACAAAGTAAACAATTATAAGAAAATATTCATTTTTTCGGGAAATATTCGTTTGGTCAGGAAATATTCTTTTTGTTGGGGAATATTCGTACGACGGCGCCGAAATAACCAATCATTGGTGGGCCCCACAACAAAATAACTGTCGGATATAGAAAGCAACAGAAATAACTTTTTTAAAAATTGACGGCAGAACTTTTTACCGTTAACTGTTGAAATATCCGGTGATAAAAGTACAATAATACACGTCATTCCACAGTAGTACACGGTATTGCACAGTATCTCTGATTATTGATTATTACGTAAGAAGTCACTCAGTATTTCATTCAATAATTGCTACAGTAGAAATAACATAGTCTTTCATATTATTGATTCAATAATTGCTACAGTGATAATTCTGATAACCCGAATACTTACAAGATAGTGAAGTATATGAATTCTACGAGTAGAGTATATGGTTATGATCCTTAGAAAGGAATTGAATGGGTTAAAGGATATATAATATTTGATATAATTGTGTTTAATTGTAGGTTGTGTAATAAAATCTAAAACTTGTTGAAGGAATGAATGGAGTAGTATATATATATATATAAACTTTTGTTGAGATAATGTGTTGAAGTTGTTCAAACAATAAAATTATGATAGAGATTTTGTGAAAATCGAGTAAGGGAGGTTTCGTTGATTCCGAGGACAAAATCCTTATAAGGAGGGAAGGAAGTGACATCCCGGATTTTTAAAAATTTATAAATGAGAATTTAATAAATAAATTTCTTATTATGAGACATTTTGAGTTTGAGTTTGAGAATGTGTATGTGTCATATATTGTGAAATATGTGATTTGGTGTGAAAAGAATTTTAGATATAAATTTTAATATTTATTGATTAAAATAAATATTTTAATTGATTTAATTATTGAGTTAAATAAAGGATTATGTGACTGTTATGGAGTAATTTAATTAAGTGTAATACATTAATTAAATAAATATTTAATATTTAATTTAATTAATGTAATAATTTTATAGTATAGTTCTAATTTAATTGGGATAATTAAATTAAATGAAGTTATCTGATAATTGTTACATGAAATTATAATTAGCAAGTAATTATAATGTGACAATTTTTGTGATTAATTGGTGTTAACTTTAATTAATTAAATTAGAATGTTAAGATTTAATTAATTAAATTATAATATTAAAAAGATGTGTTAAAGGATTTATTAAAAGAATTAAAAGAGTTTTTAAAACCGTTTTTCCAAACAAAGCCCTTGCACCGTTTTAAATCCGTTTTGTCAAACGGGGCCTTAACTACTAAAAATCTATTTTTAAAATAACTTGTTTTGCCAAACAAGCCTTAGGGCTTTTAAAATTCAATTTGTAACTTATATATATTAATTGCAATTATGGTATTAATTGGGTGGTTTAAATATTTGAGAGTTATATATTATATAATTATACATATAATACATATCATATTAGTTATATGTTTAAACTACGTTAGTTAGAAGAGTTAGAGAAAATAGTTAGTGTTAGAACATAACAAAGAAGAAAGAAATACAAAGAAAATACAGATAAAAGATAGAGAGAAAAGAGAAGATGAAGAGAGAAAGAAGGTAGAGGAAGAAGAAGTTTGAGAGAGTCAAACACCTCACCATCATTATCTTCATCTTGTTCTCCTAATCAAAGCAACAAGGGTATAATCTCAATTCCTTATTTTTAAATATGTTTTTATGATTCTTCATGAGTATTAGTTTTCTGTGTTTGTGAATTAACGAGAAATTTATATAAACATGAATTTCATGTATAAATTGTGTTCATATATGGTTATAATTAATTTGTATACTTAATTGAGTTGTCTAATTCATGAAGACATGATGAACATGAAGAATTCATGTTCATCAAAAGTGACAGTGAAAGTACTTTGAAAATATATAATTTTCTTTAAAAATTAAAATTTTAAGTTTTACTATTAATTGTTGTACAAATTAATTTTGGATTCTTGTTATTTGTCAAGAAACGAATTCATTGTGAGTGGAATTGTATGTTTTGATTGAGAAATAAACTTGCAGTGTTCAATTTTATCAAGAACACTGGAAAATAGTTTTATCCAAATTTTTCAAAATTAAGAGTTTTGATTATATGTTTTGAGGATTAAATATGTTAAAACATGTTAGAAGTTTAGAATTTATGTTTTCTAAAAAATTGTTATGAATTGTGTTAACTGAAATTGGAATTTGGTGTGAAAAAATAAGTTAAATTGGCTTTTTCTCTGCACAGTTCACTAACAAACATGGAGCTGCTGCAGGGGGCTCGCCCCGGCAGGCCTTGCTAAGCTTAATACCCCCGCCCCGGCGGGGGGTATTCAGAAAATAAAATTTATTTATTTTTTTATGTGGCTTTTGGTTCATATTATGAAAGGTAAGTTTATGTTGTAATTTGGGGACATTATAAGCATGCATTATAATGCTCAAATTATAGTAATGAGTTATATTAATAAAATATAATGTATAATTATAATTTGAATAATTATAATTATAGTAAAGGTTTAATTTAAATTATAATTTATTAAATTATAATGAATATAGTTTGATTTAATTTAAATCAAAGTAATTGTTTAATTTAAATTATAAATTGTTTAATTATAATTTAATATGTAATTAAAAGTTGAAATAATTATAATTAAGGTGAATGTGTAATTTAAATTATAATTTATTTAATTATAATTTAATGAGTACATGGATTGAAATTGATTAATTTTAATCTAAGTAATTATTTAATTTAAATTATAATTGGTTTAATTATGATTTAATGCATAAATTGAGTTTGATTAATAAATGCTTAATTGAAATTATAATTTAATTAATATAAAATACAATTATAATTTGATTAATTATAATTGAGGAGAATGTGTAATTTAAATTATAATTTATTTAAATTATAATTTAATTAATATGAGTATGTAATTATTAATTGATTAATTATGTGATAATGTAATATGATTATGTGATGTGATTAATTATGTGGTAATTAATTATTAACTTAATAGTTAAAGAGGAATGAGTTAACCTAAATTGGTTAACTAACTTTGAGAACTAGCTATATGTGGTAATTAATTTATATTGTTAATTATATATATAATTTGACGGTGTTTGTCAAATAATTGGGAGAGAATTATGAAGTGTAAAGTAGAATTTACTTAGACAGTTGCTAAGCGTCGCTAAGTGACTAATAATTGATGTGTATGATAATACGTTGTGTAGGATTCATGAAGTACATATAATTATAGGCTGTTTTCGGTAAATGGTAATCTACGAGCCAGGCAATGCTTTCGATTCTTATTTTCTACGTGAACTTGATGTTGTACTATTTAAATTACATTGTAAAGAGATTGATATATTATATATGTTGCAAGCATGAAATGTTAAAGTCAATTTATGACTACGTTGATTGATTAAAGAATGTTGATTGAGTAAGAAACTAAATCTTTATAATTGTTATATGAATTAAAGCATGCATGATATGTTAGTCTAATGATTATGAGATGTATGTTGAGCATATTATTATGCGCTACGTGTTGCATGAAAGCTGTTAGATCTTGCTGAGCTGTCGAGCTCACTCTTGCAAATATCCACTTTTGCAGGTCAAGGATGCAAGGTAATGATACGTGCTAGTTGAATGTTAAGATGAATAGCGATGCAAGAAATTATTTATTCTAGGTGAGTAATGTATTTATTTTGGATGTATATTACTTGTTTAAGTTGTAAAGTTGAGCTATCCGATGTATAGTGGATATTGCTTTGTGATGTAAGACTTTAGATAACAACTTCGATGTAGTGATTCATGTAATAGAATTGAATCAAATATTTGTAATTATAAAGGTTGCGATTCAGGGGAATAAAGAAAGATTATATAAAAGTTTTAAATATTCTGTATTTTTAGTAATTTTAATATCGAATAATGATGTAAAGTTAGAATAAAGTTGTATTGTTAACGATCGAGAATAAGAATTATATTGTAAGAATTTTGGGGTCGTTACAGTTGGTATCAGAACTGATAGGTTATACACCTTAAGAATGAGTACCTTAGGCTATGACCTTAGATTATAAGAAATTAAGTTTAAGCTACGTATAATAAAAAAGGTGATTTTTTTCCCATACGTAGATATATAGGATGAGTTAAGTCCTAGAAATGTTATAAGAAGAAGATTAAAATGACGAGGAGTAAACTCGAATAAAATATTGAACTATATAAATGAATTAAAAATTCTTAAAGGAAGAGTTGTTTAATAAATAAGAAGATTCAAAGAAGAATCTTGAAGAAATATAAAGATAAGAATCAGGAGTTGCCTAACTCCAATAATCGAGATGATGGATAACGTCGAATAGACAAAGTCTATAAGATTTAAAAGCATAATGAAATCATGATATAACATGAGGATAGGTAAAGATAAAAAGTTTTTAAAATAAACGATAATGAGATAAGAAAATAATCATAAGGGAGATGATTATAGAATAAGATCACGGCGTGATCTTTTAAAGTTGTAAAGACAGATGGTATGTAATGATTGAATAGTTATAGTTTGATGCTATAACGAGAATGTACTATAATATAGTACGAGATTAACTCGCGAGGAGTTATGAATGATGGGATACAGAAGTCTGTATCGAGTATAGGGCGAGAAGTTGAGTAAGATAGAGTTAAGTGGAATTTCAACTGAGGACTCATATGGTGGCTGAGTTGTACAAACCTCTATATGGGCAGGGATTTTGTGCTTACACTTGGTTTATCATATTGATAATCGTTGGAATGTTGGTGTCGCGCTATCGATATATATATGACGAGAAGGTGATTCTTTTCTCATATTATATTTGATGGTTAGAAACAATAGAAAGTTAGTAAGATGATATTAAGATTAGATTAGATGATCTTAAGGTTAGGCGAGTTCTTAAAACTCATACTTGTGGTAAATTAGTAACTCATAATCGTATGTATGTTTTAAACCCCTAAGTATATGGACAGTCTCTGATCAGTTCTTTGACTACATATTGCTAGGACAAGTTCTTAAACTCATATTATTGTGGCAAGTTCCTGAACTTCCAAAGTGTGATAAGTTTGATGAACTATACTGGGTATAGAAAGGTTATGGTATAGAAAGCATTGATGTTGTTTAAGATTTATAGAATGATTAAGTAATAAAACGATGGAGTAAAGATTTATATTGATGGAGAAAATTTTATATTCTAAATCTCCTAGCTTTGCTAGATTTTCGAAATTTATTGACTTCGTGCTAATGTTGCACTTCTGTTTTCTTGAAAAACATTGGATCAAATGAATGAACCAATGAATTTTTAAAATAGTGCTATTATTCATATGTCTATGCTAATTACTTCAGCTAGACAAAAATAATTTAAAATTTTCAAAATATATTTTATATATTCTTTGCATCATTTGATATGATGTAGGAATAATAATCGAGGAAGTCATCAATGCGGGTAAACCTAGTGTTGGATGTGATCGTAGGATCGTCAGCCCACTATGGTATGATGTAGTATGACACGTCATGTAATGAAGAAATCCTCAACGTACCATTACTACGGTACGGTATCAGGATATTATAAAAGATTTATTTATTATTTTTAGTTTTCTTAAAAAAAATATTAAAAATTTATTGAGTT
>CM035122.1:125327601-125345480 GCA_020205555.1 Panax stipuleanatus | reverse complement strand
TAAAATGGTGTCTATTAATTTAAAAAGGGGCCCTTAGGGTATACTAAGCACGGAATTAAGGGACTGAATTCAAATGATGGGCACTGAATTAAGGATGAGTTCCATCCCTTGAATTCAATGTACATCCCTTAATTATTTAAGTGTGCCCTAAGGGCATAGTTAAAAAACCTTTAAAAAAGACAAAGATGTATATGAGGCTAACTATAAATAAAGTTAGAATATTTTTACACCCTCTATTAGTTTTTTTAATTTGTTCGAAACTTGTACTTTGGATTTTTTTTTATGACCAAAGGATTTTAGGAGTGCATTTTTTTTTTGGTAAAAGGTAAGGCTGAGTAAGAAACCAAATTGTCTCTGAAATCATACCAAAAATGCAAAATCGCAATAATGAAAACCGTACCAACGATTCTGTCATATATGACGGATTTATATGGATTGAAAAATCAAATTTACAGTTTGAATTTGGTAGAATACATAAGATTGGCGGACTTATCTAATTTATATTATTTTAAAAAATAATTTTGTATCCAACAAGATAAATGTTTAAAAATCTATATCAACTATAGTAGACTAGAGTGTGTTAAAAAATCTATATAAAACTATAGTAGTAGACTATCACGACTCTAATTAGAATATAACTTTTAAAATTAAATGGGAATTGATGTTTTAGTAAATAAACTTCATGTGAGATAAATTTTATAAATATTAAATTTTATTTATGAAAATATCAATTTCTGATTTTATATTAGTCTTTTGATATCTAACATTGCAATTTACCAAAAGGTATGAACTTTCTTGAGTATTTATTATTTTCGTCTCTAATTCTATGTAAAAAAATGAATATGGAAAATTATGTTTGGTTGTTAGTATCAAGTATATTTATTATTTTCATCTTTAATTCTATATAATTTTTTTATGTTTTGAATCTCGGTGGATAAACATGCTTTTAAGATTTGACTATTTTGCCGAACAATATATATATACAAATATATTTAAAATGATGAAATATAATATTTTAACAATTTACTTTTGGCAAGTGACTGTACCAATTTGTCTTTCCAATAACTCAATTTATTTATTTTTTGAAAAATAAATACCATAAAAATAAATATAAATACTCCATATAAATAGAACAACCTGTTTGCTTGAACACACAGCAACATTGAGACACAGAGTTATAGAGAGATAATAATGTCTCGGTGCATACCATCACCAGCCTTAAACCCTCCAAAAACCCTCAGCACCAAGCTCTCATCGCTCAACCTAATCATCAATCCTTCAATATCACACCTAAAAACAAACCCAAAACCCAGAAATTACCCTAAAATCTGTGCATCAACAATGTCAAATTATCAGCAGAAACTGTCTCTTGATGCTTTGAGTAACAGTGAGAGGAGAGATGAAGTGATGGGTGCTATAAAACAAGCGGTTTGGGTAATTGTTTATCTGAAACGAACCTCCATTTGACTGTTCCTGGTCTCAAATCGAAACCAGAGGCAAGGTAAATTATTTATCCTATATGTATATGATTTAAATTTTGCTAAATCATGTGTCTGAATGTTTTTTATTTATGGGTGTGTTTGATTGATGAGAAAATGCAGTGGAATAGTTACTTGGGCGTGTTTGTTTCTGCTTAAAAATTACATTTTTTTTTCTTCCAATGTTTTGGATTCGATTTGAGTAAACACATTATAATGTGTGTGATTATACAAGTCGTCTCTATCCATAAGAAGAAAAATAATTTGCCTAATACAAGTATGAGCTTAATCTTAACTTAGAGAAAATTAATTATTATTACCTTTCTTGGGGATAGCATGTTAAAAACCTTGAATTTAGTTTTAACTTTTAAGTTGTAAACATTTTTATTAGCATAATTTAACTATTTTGTTGGTTGAAGTCAGATTTTACAAGAAGAAATCAAATGGTAACCTAAAAGATAAAGAAAGAAAAGCATCATATTTAGTAGTTTCTTTGTCTAGATATGAGTCATACTTTTTCTTTTGATTTCCCCCCCCCCACCCCCCCCCAAATATTGAGGTTTGCAATGGACACCCTTAGATATAAGTTTTTGTATTTATTTTTCTCGATACTCTACTTCAAAGAGTGAAAGGTAAATAATCAGTGTTCTAAAATCTCCGCCTAGGCCCCGCCTAGGTGCTGGCCCCCCCATGGCGCCCCGCTTAGGCACTAGGCCCCTCTTGGCGGCTCGCTAGCACTAGGCTCCTCTGGCGTCTCGCCTAAGCCTAGGCGGAAAAAAAATCTCTCCGAAAAATTAGGCGGGGGCCTAGGCGGAGAGTTTTTTTTTTTTTTTTTAATAACTACCCAAACCAGGTTCTTGATATATTTATTTTTCTAATGATTTACCATATTCATAATGCCGTTTATAGCATATCAAATCACAACAAAAAGTGAACAAGATCAAGTTACAATTGATAATTTTATTATAGTTGTAATTTTTTTGAACTTGTATCAACTTCAAATTATATAAATGATGATACATTTGTAATATTTGTTTAATTCAATATAATTCTTAAATTTATATTTAGTTTCTTAAGTTTTAATATTGAAATGAATTCTTGAAATTTTAAATTTTATTATTTATAGTAATCTTGTTTATGAATAAAACTAATACGTTAAAGATATGTTTGAAATTTGAACAATTGCATGTTTGTGTTTGAACTTTGACATTGACATTGACAATATGGATATGTGTTTGAATTTTAAGTAAATGCATTTATTATCTTTATTATAGATTGTTTTGTTTTATATTATTGTTTTGTTTGGATAAATGTAAAATAAAATATTAAAATTGACTTAAAATAAAAAATTCCGCCTAGGCCCCCTAGGCGCTAGGCCCCCCCCTGGCCGCCCGCCTCCCGCCTTTTAGAATATTGTAAATAATTATTGGGAAAAAATTACGTGCAAGTGTTTAAAATGCAAACTTTAATATTTCTGAAAAAATAAACAAAAGAAAAAAGGACTCATTTTCAGACCAGGTAACAATAGGCTGCACTCTCTATGCAATCAAATAGAGGTTAACAAGTTTGGATGAAAATGAAGATGTCACGGTTGATTGGTTTTGAAGGTCAGAGATATATATGATGCTGGCGATTATCTTGTTTTGGTCACAACTGATCGACAGAGTGCATTTGATAGAATTCTTGCTTCAATTCCCTTCAAAGGCCAGGTAATTTTATCATCCCACGCCCCCAAATTAGCTCTTAAATTATGCAGAAATTTGTTACTAAACAATAAACACTGGACAAATCAGGTTCTTAACAAAACAAGTTTATGGTGGTTCGACCAAACTCAACACATAACTCCAAATGCAGTAGTATCATCACCGGATAAGAATGTGACAATTGCAAAGAAATGTTCTGTTTTTCCGGTTGAATTTGTTGGTGAGTAATTGCTGTGAAAATTTCTTTTTGTTGTTTACATGTGCTTTCATTATTGTCTAAAACGTACTTGCTTAAAAGAAATAATCCTTTGCCTTTTGTGTCCCTATTTTAAGTTTTCACATTACTCTTAATTACTAAAGAAATTTTCTACTGGGCCAATCTTATACAGATGAAATCAGTAATAATATTGTGGATGAAGCAAGGATCTTAGTCTTACTCTATCTTGCACTAAACGCTAATTTCCCTTTCTCGAATTAAAAGATAAAGAGCTAAAGCCTCATAAAAGACTTGAGGGGTGGAAAGGATTGTGCTTTTTCAAAGGGAGGGAGGATTTCTTTGTTGAATAATATTTATAAATAAATAAAATACGAAGTAATTTGTCAAGCCTGACAGCATACTATCTCACACAGTCTTTGAATTGTTGATGTCGGTGGCGAAAAGTGATTTTTTTTTGGAAATGGATAGAGGAAGAGTTTAAATATCAGAGATATGTGCAAATCCCAAGCAAATGGGGGCTTTGAAATTAATTTTTCAAATTTTATGTCTTTACTTGGAGTGATTTGTGTAAGGTGGTGTTTGATAAAATTGAGCGTTAAGATCTGAACAATTTAAACATCTGAATAATATAGAACATCTATCCAGAATTGTGTCTGAATTAAAAAATGTTATTTGATAATTAATTTTTTCAAAATGTCTGAATAATAGTATTTTACTATTTTAACACTGTATACAGTTTAAGCAATTAATAGATATATCATAATTAGTTTAAAATCGGGTGAAGCAATTTATAATATTTTGCAATATATGTTCAACTTATTTAGATTTGATGCTAAATATATTTGATTTTTTGATAACACAAAAATTATTTTATCCTCTGAAAATGGAAATAAATATAAATGAAAAACAGTTTGAATGAAAATATAAAACATCCATGTCTATCCTATCCTATCTGTAACACCAACCAAACCAAACCCAGCTGCAATTTACAGTAGGTAGATTAGAAGAAAGAAGACAAAAGAGGGAGAGGAGAGGGAGAGGGTGGTGTTCCGGGCTGCCGACCCAACAAACAATACTATCCTCCTTCAGTATTTCGGGATCAAAAAGTTCTTTCTTTGTTTAATTTCTCATCCATCCCAATTTCACCCCTTAGATCTATAATTCTGGGTTGGTTTGTGCCTGTTGAATTGGATCTCAAGTCAATTACAACAGCTTATGGCTTCGATCAAGTTGTCGTCCCGGTCAAGGGGAAGCTCAGGGACCCCAACCGCCAAGGAATCCGGACCCAAGCTTGAGTAAAATCTCCACGCCTTCAATCGGCAGTTTTGGCATGGTTTCAATCGACAGGAATGGTAGAATTTGGGGATTTTAATGGAGGATTAATGGCGGATTAATGGTCAGATTAATGGCAGAGAGGTTTTAATGGAAAAAGGAATTTGGGGATAAAGGAGGAAATTTATAATATTGAAGAGGTTAGTTTTGTCCAAAAAAATTTTTTGTTTAGACATACCTCTGGATGGTTTAGAATTAATTTTGTGTCTAACCAATTAAGAGGCAAAAAAAAATTTACCAAACAAATTGTGCCTCTGACCGAATCAGAGGCACACCTATTAAGAGGTGTTAAGAGCTAATCAAACACAACCCAAGTCTTATTCGGTTAAGTGGCTATTATCATGCATCACGAGTAAGGGAAAAAAAAGTAGACAACTCCTTTGCACTTAAGTTGGATGATTTGGTAAGAACTTAGTATATGCTTTTTTGGCGGGGGCGACGCTTACAATTTCTCAAGTCTCTGATTTAGTGTTACTAGCTCTCTAACCCATACAAAGCACGGGTTTTTATAGTTTATTATTGACTTGATTAATAATTTTTAAACATAAATCTTTATTTCGTGTTTTGTGGTACATTGTCGTTATAGATTAATTATTCGATTTCTAACTTGATAAAATATCAAATCAGAAACTCAATTAAGTCTTTATTTACCTCATTTTCTTCCAAATCTTACAACTTATGTAAAAAGCTTACAAGTATTACTATTTGAAACTGATTGAAATGTAATTATAAGTCATACTTGAGATTGAAGGTGAATTGTCACTCTCAGTGGTCCATTGCAAAACGGTTTCACTTCATCGACTCAAACTTGCTTAATTGAAGAATTGATTACTTATTTCGAAATACATTTAAAAGCATACTGCAAAGTTCAATATTTTAAGATTTTAGCTAAAAGCTAGCAAAAAAAAAAGTTCAATATTTTAGATGATTATATTATGATTTTGTTTCCATATAAACAGTAACTTAGAAACATGACAAATCAAGAAAATTTTATTGTCAATAAGCATTACTGTAGCATAATCTCCATCATTCATCGTATGCAATTTTCATTTGTTGCTAGCTAAAGTCCTAATACTGTTTGTGTTTCATTATCAAGTATATTTCCTCTTTATATGCAATACAAAAAGAAAACATTGAAAAACGACTATTTCAATGAAAAAGAAATTACTATGCCCGCAAAAAATTAAAATATGGTATCAATTGCCATCCACACCTTATGTATTTGCCTCTCGCTTGTTCTTCAAGCCTAGGATAGTGAGTGTTCGTTCGTGGATTGATCATATAATTTTAAATTGTGATGGAGAAATACCAAAAAGATGAAGAACATGTTAACCAAGGAAACAAAGTATGTGTATAAACATTATAGAACTATGATCATAAGCCCTTCTTCCTATATCTAAAGGTCATACAAATGGAATGTTATAATACGATGAGTTAAAAACAAAAAAGCTAAAAGAAGTAGCACAAAATAATCAAACATTTAATGTTGCTGATAAAGAAAGTTGGAATTCTAGTAGTTTCATGCCTTGGCCAACATAAATTTAGAATATCTTGCAGCAATGTTAGCAACATAAAATTCATAGAGATAAAAAGAAACCCAAGTCTAACGCATACAAAGATTGTGAACACAATAAATGGCATAAAATGTGTAAATAGTGAAGAAGAAACAAATTATGATCGAAGATATAGTGAGAAGTTTCTTCAAAACTTGCCAGGCTTTAGAACCAACCTTAAAGTTGGAGACTCGTCGAATTGAACTTATCATTGTCAATTAGTGGCAAGACCATACTTGCCGAGTTGCCGAAATATTCTTCAATCCAACAAACAATGGGGTCATTTGACATTTTATAATTTCTAAACTTATACAGCATGTATAATAGATTCAAATAACTCTGGACAGGCATAATGGAATCAAAAACTAATTCATGTGTTTACAATATTGTTGTTTCTCCTAATAACTTCCAATGCCCAGTTAAGCCAAAATTTTACAAAATTACATACCCAACCGTCAAATTCTTTATCCAGTCTACATTTAGTTTCACCAAACCTTTGTGACTGTCCCGACAACCCGAAGTTAGTTAATGGGTTTACAAAAATTAGAAACTCTTCTCTTGCTGTTTCTTTTCCTTTTTATACTTCCCTTTGCTCTAGTTTTTGGCTTGAGAAAAAATAATCGTAAACTGAAAATTCCTTAATGTGGGGGAGGGGAGGGGAAGGGAAGAGCCGTTTAGTGGAGAATCGAAAAGCCACAACCAAATTGGGCTTACTCTTCTCAAATTTACTAAAATAAATTAATGAAACAATAAATGTCAAACATGGACCAAAACAGGTCGGGACCAAAGACTTCTTGTGGTTTTATACTCTTATTGACTAGAAACGCTAAAATGTTAGCGAATTACGTTTTGGGACGAACATTCTAAAACATGGAATACTTTCATTCTGAAATATTAAATTTAGTGATCTAAAACTCCTCTTCTCATTTAGTAACTAGAGACTAAAATTTCTATTTTACAAGAATGATTGCAACCATGTTCTATGATTTTGCAAATTAGGGGCATGTTTATAGAATCGCTAGGCCTCAAAAGCAATTGCTAGGATCAAACCTAATAGAAGGCTAAGATCGCCTATTTATAACATTTCTCCAAAAATATCTAGGATATCTACAAATATAGTTATCACATAGATAAATCTAGAACGTTCTATTAGAAATCCAAAACTCTAAAAAATGTCAACTAGTGTCACCAAGTGAGCGCCTTGTGGGCGTTTGATAAGGGCCGATATGGTGTAGCCTCTTGAAAATACTCATCTTGCAACACTAACTTAACCAAATTCAATTGTCTTTTATTAAAATTAAAGTTATACTAGCGTACCACGTTTTAGATAAACGTATTATACGAACTAAATGACCCAAATAAATCTACCACTACCGTATTCCGTACCAAGGAATGTGACGTTTTCCATTCTCGTTTTCGTTCCATGTACTATATTGAATCGTGATCCAGATAACATTGGTCTGATTTTTCAGGGTTAAAAAAGAGGTTTCAATTATTCTGTTGCAATTTTTAGAGTGCTGGGGTAATTTTATTTGGCATCAACTGGTAATTTGTATAGCTTTTCGGGGTTTGGGTTTTCTTGTCACACGGGTATCGATGCTCTTTCTGTGCATTTCTTTGTAACTGTTGGCACCGGACAATTTTTTTTCTCCCTGCCTACTTTGTACACCTCATTGTATTTGGCTGGGGCCCCCTTTTGGGGCTCTGTTAATTTACTTTTACTTTATTATAAAAATAAGTATTTATTCAAAACTTTGTAAGGTAAGAAGATATAAAGTTTACTTGTGCTTGTCAAGAAAAAAACAGTAAGAAGACATAAAGATCACCAAGACAATCTGGAGGACATGACACATGTTTATGAATGAATCTGTTTGACTAATGAGAAATAAATGTGGAAACATGTGTGAGATGACTGCTCCCATTTTCATTTTCTGTTTCCTTCTAAAACTGTTTACATTTGGTGGAAATGATCTAATTTTTTTTCAAATCTATTTATGTTCTCTGGAGTAAGGAATATGATTTCTTATTTTTCATTTTCTAGACAAGTTCCTTTAAAGAACGACATATATATATATATATATATATATATATATGTGTGTGTGTGTGTGTGTGGGGTGTGTGTGTGTGTGTATTTAAAGACTGCTACTCCCTTTTATAGTGAAATCCATACAATGGTTATACAAATTGTCCAAGTTAAAAGTGATGTCCCATATCATTTTTCCTGTTGGTCTATTAGGTGCTTTGGGGTCCGTATGATCTGCTCTTGTAATATAATGAAATACATTCTCTTATAACAGTGTCAAAGCACATGGATGGTCTTTGTATACAATGAAAATGAGAGTTCTTGCAGAGTTCATCAAGTTTCAAATCTTCTAGAGATATTAATTATGTTGCTGCTTATTTGTAGTCAGAGGTTATGTGACTGGAAGTACTGATACATCATTATGGACGGTATATAAAAATGGTGTCCGAAATTACTGCGGCAATGTCCTCCCTGATGGTACTGTTCATAATTAATTAGTTTTATTTATCAATTTATCATAAAAAAAAAGAGTTGGTTTCCCTCGTTTTGGAGTGTAATGGATCTATATTGATATGTAACAGGCTTGGTAAAAAGCCAAAGGCTACCTGCAAACATACTCACACCAACAACAAAGGCTGAGGATCATGATGCGCCAGTAACTCCAGATGAGGTTCGCTTTTACCTCTTTACTTTATGTGTTCTGTTATTTCAACTTTTCTTTTCATGAATAACTTTACCTTTAGCTATTAATCAATAAAGTTTATTAAATAATTTCCACGCTTCTTTCAAGAATAGAAAATTAAAAACGTTGCTTTAATCTCTCTTTTTTCCTGGTAAAAATGGCGCTGTTTGTTCTGAGAAGTTTGAAAGTATCTCCTGTTCTGTTTTAACTTTAAAGAGAAAGCTAACACTGGCACTTCCTTCTACGTTTTAGTTTAGTCACCCACCATCACTAGCGAATATTGAAGTGATGCAGGCTCGGTAATTTGAAGCATTTATGTTGTTATGACTAGGGTACACATATTTGCATGTGTTTAGAACACTAGACTTTGTTCTTTTTAGAAGATCTTGTTTCAATTCTATGTCAACAACAGGGGCGGACGCACGTTAGGGCAGGGGGGGCATCTGTCCCCACTGAAATTTCAGGGGCCAGGGGGTCAATTTTTTTTAAAAAAATCTTCAACAACACACTCCACTATAAAAGACTAAATCAATTCTTCATGAACCAATCCGACAATCCCACTACAGCACAGCAGTACTCCACTAGTTGTCTAGTAGTATTAGACATTTAGACTTTTAGTACTTCATTTTTATCTGTTCAGCCACAGATCGAAACAAATGCAAGAGAGGACAGTCTATACAAAGCAACTCTTAGTCTCCATATTTGCAAGCTCAACAGAGCAACTCCAAATTCAAGTATATTTTAATTTTAATTTTAGTTTTTTTGTTTCACAAATTTAACAATTGCTTTAGAAATTTTTTGTAATTGTTTATTGATTCGTTTTTTTGTACTTTTATAAAATTAGGGCTTTTTACTTCTTAAAGAAATACTCCAACAATGAACAAAACTCCATCAAATAAAAGTTTTTCAAGTGCAAGTATGTGTTCTATTCTATTTTTACTTTCTTTAAATTTTTGTAATTTATTTTGTAATGTTACTTGTTTGTGGTTAATTGAGAAAAAAGAACATAATAAATTAAAAGAGGAAACATAAATTTTTTAAAAAAAACTAAAAACGAAAAGGAGTAAAAAGAGATTCAAATAAACTTATAATATGCATATTATACTGTTTAATGTTGATATTGTTTTGATTTTTATATTTGTTGTTTTCATTTGGTTATACATTAGTTATTAATAATATACAACGGTGGATATTTTTTCAGTTATTGAGCAAAACTCAACCACAATGAAACCTATAAAACGGTACATTAGTAACTTACATTGAGCATGATATTTTTGTAATTATTAAAAATGAGGCTGTCATGCAACAATTTCAAACAATGAAATCTCGAAAAATGTTATTGTATATAATATTTGAGAATTATTTAGTTTTGTGATTCGTTTTATTAAATTTTTATTCTTAAGGGAATTTTTTTCCCGAATTTGACCCCACTGAACTCGGGGGCTGGATCCGCCCCTGGTCAACAACTGAAACCTGTCTTTCTATATGAGTTTTCTTTCAGATAATCAAAAGTGGGCTGATGACTCGAGATGATTATGATGAAGCAAGTAGGAAGGCATTAAGCTTATTTGAATATGGGCAGGTTTGTTTTCTTGGTTTTTCTGCTGCGTTTGCGTATGCTTTTCTTGTAAAATAAAGGTTCAGAAAACAAATCTAGACTGCATCAGTCAGTGATGATAAGTTGTTTCTTTTCGGAGCTTTGATTGCCACCACAGTCCTGATCACTATGTCAATTAGCAGAAGGCATCCTGATGAGGCTAGAATACGTGATTAAGAAAAAGAAAAGATAAGAATCTAATAAGGATCAATAGAAGAAGAGGCATATCAAAGTTTTGAAGTCTGTTTTGTCTCTAATTCAATATAGAGTTGGACATATACAATGTTGTCGTTCAACCAGTTATATGCTGATGCACTTAGTAATATTGAAAATTTCAATTTGGAGTGGACAATCTCTGGCGCAATGTTTAATCTTGTTTCAGCAACATGCTCACCCATTTTCTTCTGATTTGTCTGTTGCTGCATATTCTGTGTCTTTTATAAATCCTTGGTTTTCACGACTGGTTAAATTCTAGTTCTTGCTGGCACGAGCTTTCCTTTATTGTTTTCTAAGAAGCAAGGACTCATTAATTCAGACTGCATGTTGCTGGATTTCTTCTGCTATAGTAGTCACCTAGACTAACATTATGTGTTTGAATGCAGCGTGTGGCATCGGAACATGGCCTGATTTTGGTAGACACAAAATACGAGTTTGGAAAGAGTAGTGATGGTACTGTTATGTTGATCGATGAGGTTGTGCCTCTTTCTCGGTCTCTTGGGAAATAGACACAAAGTAGCGTCATGCTAAGATTTGATTTCGTGTGTTATTTCAGGTGCATACGCCTGATTCAAGCAGATATTGGATTGCCCATTCTTACAAGGAACGCTTTAATAAAGGTCTTGAACCTGAAAATGTTGATAAGGTCTCTCACTATTCTAAAGATGCTTGGTTTTTATGTTTTTCTTTCTATGTGCTTATTTATTTACTTGAGCTGATTTTTGAAAAAAGAATATTTGGCAACCTTAGACGATATCCCTATTCTTCCTTTCTGTGTGTAAATGTTTGTGTTAAATCTCACATCTTGCATTCGCTTTCTGGTATACAGTTATATTTATAGGCCTTGAAGACATTCTGCAATTTCTAACATTCTGAGTGTTTAAAATCTTGTTAGGAATTTTTGAGACTCTGGTTCAAAGATAACTGCAATCCATACGAGGATGAGGTAAATCCAATCCAAAATATCCTACACTTTTTGCTGTTATATAAAACTTTTATGAAATCTTATGGCTGTTGATAATTTATTTAGGTCCTTCCTGATGCGCCGGAAGAACTTGTTTCTGAACTGGCTTGGCGGTACGTCTCTCTTATCATTTTACCTTATTCTGAGCTTATAGATTAAATTAGATTAATAAGGAATGAAGTGATATGGGGGAAAGCACACGTGGTTAATGTCCTTCCGATTGAGGTTGACATAAAGGCCTTCTATGATAATTTGAAAGTTCTTTTATTATATTAATATAAACAAGTTTGATAGCCCGTGTGAGACACGTGCTAGTTTATATAACATTTTTTTCACAAAATTTTGATAATTTTTTATTGACACAATTCATATATAATGTTGAAGATAATTTGTATTAGCATCATATTTACAATTGTATAATACATTAAAAGTAATAGATAAGCAAGTTGACATTAATTCTTTCTATGACTTTTCTTTTGTTTTTTCGTGAGATTCATGCATGCATGTATATATAGGTATGAAATTATAATTATATTCATTGTATTATTATTATGGGAAAAATGTAAGTACACAGCTGTGTAGTGCACAGTATGTTATAGCGACGGTTTTTCAGGGTTATAGCGATGGTTTGTCTGTCGCTATAGACAGAATATCTATGGCGACAGACAAACCGTCGCTATAGCCCTAAAAAACTGTCGCTATAGCCTACTGTGTAGCTACACAGCTGTGTAGCTACATATAGCCCTATTATTATATAATTTGTATTTGAAAATTATAAAGTGATGACTAAATTACCCTTAAAATGACCAACCAAATTAATTTGGACAAGATATTTAATCGCCTTGTTATATATAAGTATAGATTCTTAAGATTGTGCTAAAATTTAAGTTCTCTTTGTGACGAGGATATATCACTTAGTACATTGGTATTTTTCCTTGATGGCAGATACATTTTCCTGTTTGAGACGATAACAAAATCAAAGTTCCAGATACCTGCGACAAAGGTAAAATTCAAAACATTAGAAACTCATTATTATTTACTATCCGGGGTTCACAACATTAGTTGGCTCGTGCAGGAACCAATACATGATCAAATCTCTAGAAACGTTTCGCTGGCACTGTCTTCCCTACAATAAATAAAAACTACGGACAGGGTTATGGGAATTCTTATTATTCCTGCCTTCCGCGTGCCGCGTGCCGCGTGCCGGATACTATTGTTAGGAATCGTGACAAGAACTAAGCTATGTTTGGTTAATTGGTTTCTATTTCTTGGCATGTATGGAATGAAATGACTCAAGAAATGGGAATGAGAATGAGAATGGAATGGTCATTCTCATTTTTATGTTTGGTTTGTCTATTCATTTCTTCGGGAATAAAATTATCATTCTACTTTAAGGTCATGTTTGTTTGCAAGAATTTAATCCCAATACTATTAATCCTACGATTAAATAGTCCTAGTCACATGTTTGTTTTTTATGGGATTATTCATGGGATAACTTAAAATAATCATATGTTATGTTTGTTTTTTTCAGGGTTAATTAAAGGATTGGATTAAAAAATATCGTTTGGACTATTATACCCTTATCAATAATAACATATTTTAAACTATAATTTAAATTTGTTTATAAATCAAAAAATAATGAATAATTAATTAATTTTTTTTAAATAAGTGATTATATTATTCAGTAAATATTTTTTTTTAAGGGGGTGGGGGTGTATATATAATCAATAAATATTTTTTTTTAGGGGTGTGCGGGGTGGGGGTCGGGGTCAGGGTCGGGGTGAATACATAATCAGTAATTATTTTTTTTTGTATGGGGGTGGGGGGGAGGGGGGGGTGGGCTGGGTGGGGTAGGGGTGGGCAGGGTGGGGGTGTATATATAATCAGTAATTATTTTTTTTTGAGTGGGACTGGGTGTAGGTGGGCTAGGGCTGGAGTGGGGTGGGGTGGCGTGGGCGGGGTGGGGGTGCATATATAATCAGTAAATTTTTTTTTGAGTGGGGTGGGGGTGTTCACATAATCAGTAAATATTTTTTTTGAGGGGGAGAGTGGGGGTGGGCGGCGGGGTCGGGGTGTGGGTGTGGGTGTGGGTGGGGTTAGGGGGGCGGGGTCGGGGGCTGGGGCTGGGTGTACACATAATTAGTAAATATAATCAACTAGTTTTCTGCATTAAGATAGTTAATAATGACGTATTTTTTGTTTATTTAATTTTCACGTTTAACATTAATAAACAACATTAGAAATTAAAGAAGTCAAAAAATTATTAGTCTGAAAATAATTAAAAAATAATAATTCAAAATAAACATAAACATAACGTTTTTTGTAAGGAAAATGAAAAAAGAAATGATGATAGATAGAGAAGAGAAGAGGGGAATGAGGTTGGCCTAGGAATGAGATAAACCCACTTATTTAAAAAGGAATGAAAAATAACTTTTAAATTTGGAAGGGAATAACTAAAGGAATGGAATTGTCATTCTAATTGACTAACCAAATATGTTTTAAGTCATTTCATAAGGAATTGTCATTTCATTCCTATCACATTCCATTTCATTCTATTCTCACCAACCAAACATAACATAAATGTTATGCATTCTACCATAGTTAATGTTCCTCGTACCAGATTCCATTCCGTGTACCTAGTCAGTTAGCGCTCCTGGTAACCATGTTAAGAATTTGCCTTTTGCTCATATGTTGGTGGCTGGAAATTCTGCTTTATAGCATGATAGGCATTAGGTTTTTGAATTGCACTAGAATCCGCAGTGTTCCATGGGATTTCTTCCATTTCTATGATGAAATTTGTCACTACCATAAGCCCTTTGTAATGGGCTGGGATGCTGTTAGATGCTAAAAATTGTTATAAAGTTTGGAAGTGCTCTTTTTGTTGTTGTGGTAATTAGACAGTGCAATAATATAGTGTGCTTATATCTGGCATTTGATCAGGGTTTGTAAATTGGGAGAGAATTTAAATGTACTTTGTTACTAGATAGTGCAATATTACATTGTGGTCATTAGATATTATAATATAATCAGAGTGTGTTTGTATATGCCATTTGATCACAGATAAGCAATTCAATGGCAGTAGGTATATGTTGGTGTGAACAAATTGAAAATGGTGTGATTTTTTTAGGTCTTCACTGTGTGGCCATAATTTGACTACATACATTGTTTGATTGGCCTATGTCTTATCAGTTGGAGCACACTATGTGACTGATAACAAAACAAAGTGGACATAAAATATCAGTAGTACTTTGATAACTAAAGAATGGATACTCAAAGTGAATACTCTCTCTCCTTCAGTTCAACTTTATTTGTCATAATTGATTTTTTATGATCAAATTTACTGTATTTAGGGAGTGTTTGATAAAAATTGAATGAATCTGAATTTGAATGGAAAAAATTATTTGATAATTAAAATGTTTGAAACATCTTAATGACATAATTTTATTATTTTATCCCTTTGAAAAAATTCAAAGTTGTTGTAAATTTATTTAATATTACTTAATATAATAGCTAATATTTTTTAAAATTTTAATTTTTTTTTACTTTATTCAGCTACTCATTCAGCCATTCAGCTTAAAAAATCAAATTTAGCCATTCAGCTCAATCATCTGACCTATTCAGCCATTCAGACGATTTTTTTCCAAAATAAACGCACTTAATGACTGACCGATTCAACCATCCAACTATTCAGATATATTCAGTTCTAAACAAACAACTTATTAACTTAAGTTTATTAGATATAAGAACAAAATTATTATCATATGAAAGTAAGGTGCTGTTTGTTTACATCTGATTGCCTCTTAATGGACTGTCTCTTATTCGCTAAGAAGCATGATGTTATTTTTTTTTTACTTCTGAATGCCTTTTAATCGGTAAGACAGAAAATGAAATCTTAATAATTAAGAGGTATCTCTTAATGAAATTTTTTTGATAAATTTTTTTTATATAAATATATTCAACAATATTATTCACTCATTTTTATTAAATTGAATATTTAAAATTATTAAATAAAATTTTACCATTTAAAATGGTAAAATAGTGTCATTAAGAGACAACTTACTTTTTAGTTATCAAATAATTTTTTAGATTCAGACCTCATAATCATTCAGATGATCTAATTTATTAAGACATCGTAATTATTTAGATCTTAATTTTCAGGTTTATCAAACACAACCTAAGTAAAGTCGGACGGGTAGAGTACTAAATAATGAATATGGTTTTAGAGTTGGGTGTAATTATTGGTTGATTGGTTGATCATCAATTAATTATAACTAGCATGGCAGTACGTCCAAAGCACGGGCCACATTTGGATAAGGTATTAACTTCTTCTTTTTTTTAAAAACATAAATAAAAAATATTATCAAATTATTGTTAGGAACATATTTTATTATAAAATATAACTTCTACTTAATAGATATCTAATAAATGTGAAATGGAGAACTGAAATAATTTTTTTTAAGTAAGAAAACATAAATTATTTTATTTATTATGTCACATAAAGTGCATTCATATAACTTTTACTTTAACAACTATTATTAACTTTTAAGTAAAATTAATTGCAAGTGGATTATTTTATATTATCATTACCAAAAAAGAGGCATATTTTATTTTATCTTATAATTAAAATATAATTTTAATACAAAATAATTCTTATAATGAATAAATACTTAATTAATGCAGGAGTCTATAAATATTTCAAATATATTATAAATAAAAATTATAGTACGTGTATTAAAAAATTAAGAATATTTCTTTAATGATGATTAAGATAATGATTGATGTGTCTGAATTTAATCCTAACTCATTCCAATGAAATTAGATATAATTGTTAAAAGTATTTTAAAAAATAAAAAGTAATTATTGATTGAGTTAACTCAAGACCAACAAAAAATGTCCCAGTTAACTCAGTCAATGGTTTGCCATTACTTTAATTATATATAGTACTCCATCCGTCCCTATTTATTTGACGTTTTAGAGAACAAATTTTGTTTCTATTTATTTGACGTTTGTAGATTTTTAGGAGATATTGATTACATTACTTCCTAAATATTTAATACTCCTTAATTCTCTCCACTTTTTCAAGGCTATTTTTTCTCTATCTTTCAATATCTTAATGGTATACTCTATTTCTCTCTTATACTTACTATATTTTCTCTATCCTCTAACAATATTTCTCTCTCATCTTTATCATCCACAATTTAGCTTTTCATTTATCTATGCAAGGGTATTTTTGGTAATACATAATAATTTTAGTAAAATTTTTATAGGAGTTTTAACTTTCTTAATAGTTGTGCAAAGCTCCAAAATGTCAAATAATTAGGGATGGAAGGAGTATATTGATTTGACATCATTTTGTAAGATTTTTTTTGTAAGAGTTTTTTGTACGTGTACATTTGACTTTTTAAAGTTAATCTGCGAAATTTTAAAATTTTAAAATTGATTTGAATCTATTTAAATTCTCAACAAATATGATAATTAGTATTTACTTTTTAGTTTGATTATAACCATTATAATTTCTAAATTTTAGAAATTTACAAATTAAATAAAAAAATTATACTCTATCTCTAATTTTATGAAGGAGGGGAGTACATATGGTAGAGTTCATTTGTAAAACCCCAAAAAGCTAGTCAGATGGGATTGGGTTCAAGGTAAGGCAATTTATTGTAAATTAATAACAAAAAGTTGCTTGTATAATACATAGTTCCATTTCTTAGCCTTGAATGATGGATCAACCTAATATATATCAAAATAACGCAAAAGTGACTTTCTGTTATGAGTTTCATAATGAATCGATGAGTATTGATATACTTACAAATAACTTTTATTAAAAATAACTTAACATAATGATGTGTTAAAATGGGTCCGTCTCTCTAGCGAACCATAGGGAGCGAACTAATGACGAACCGGCTATAGCGACGGTTTTTTTTGTCGTTATAACATAGAAAGCCGGCTTTTTATGTTATAGCGACGGAAAAAACCGTCGCTATAGCCAGTTCGTTTTTAGTTCGCTCTTTATGGTTCGCTAGAGAGACTGACCTGTGTTAAAATATAATTAATAGATGATCCAATATATAAGGTTAAATATATTTATGATCTTTGAAGTATAACCCCTTT